>OY744523.1:103824444-103864444 GCA_963556195.1 Sepiola atlantica | reverse complement strand
AAGACAGAAAGATAGAGTAAAACAGAGAGAGTGAGATTAAAAGTCAAGTAAGAAAGTAAGGGGGGGTATATAGATAAAAAGAGAAAAGAAAGAAATACATACACAAAAATACTGAGATAAAAGATAGAGAGGAAAATGAAAACAAAAATAGAAAATTTTGAGGCAAAGAAAACAAGAAAGAAAATGAGGGGATAAATATTAAAGTAGGGAATGAAAGAGAAATATACAGTAAAAATATATGAAAAAGAAAGAGGGGGAGGGGCAAAGATGAAAAGAAAAAAGAAAACATAAAAGCAAGAAAGAAAGAAAAGAGAAAATAGAGATACAACTTGAAAATAAACATATACAGATAAAGATTGTTATAAGAGAGAGAAAGAGAAGAATGAAAATGGGAAGATGAAAGCAAAAAAGAAAGAAGGAAAATGGAAATAAAGAGAAAAAACGGAAAAATAACATACACAAAAAACAGAAATAAACGGGAGAAAAAGAAGGAGTAAAAAAAATAGCAGTTCAAAGCATTAAAGAAAGAAGGAAAGAATGAAAGAAAGAAAGAAGGAAATAATGAAAGAAAGAAAGAAAGAAGGAGAGAATGAAAGAAAGAAGGAAAGAATGAAAGAAAGAAAGAAAGAAGGAGAGAATGAAAGAAAGAAAGAAGGAAATAAGGAAAGAAAGAAAGTAAGAAGGAGAGAATGAAAGAAAGAAGGAAAGAATGAAAGAAAGAAAGAAGGAGAGAATGAAAGAAAGAAGGAAAGAATGAAAGAAAGAAAGAAAGAAGGAGAGAATGAAAGAAAGAAAGAAAGAAGGAGAGAATGAAAGAAAGAAAGAAGGAGAGAATGAAAGAAAGAAAGAAAGAAAGAAGGAGAGAATGAAAGAAAGAAAGAAAGAAGGAGAGAATGAAAGAAAGAAAGAAGGAAAGAATGAAAGAAAGAAAGAAAAGTAAGAAAGAAGGAGAGAATGAAAGAAAGAAGGAAAGAATGAAAGAAAGAAAGAAAGAAAGAAAGAAAGAAGGAGAGATTTAAGTTTTTTTTAAAGAAAAAAAGAAGCAAATCGTTAAAAGCAGAAGAAATTATTAAATCGCCACGGAAATGAAAATGTCGGATTTATTTGACACGAAGGAAATTTGTGAAAACTCTCCATCTCTATTTCGAAATTAGCCGCCATGAATAGCTACGTAGAAAATGTTGCCTATTAAAAATCAAGTCAATCTTGAAGCCAGAGTAAACGAAGAAGCAAAAAGAGAAAAGAATCATAAAATAAAGATGCGGTTCAGAAACCAATCAAGTCGGATTTGTCCGACAACTCTTATAAAACAAAATAACCAGTTTCCGGTTTTTAAATGCGCCAAATTGTAAATATAATATTAAGATATCATCTTTTATAATACTATGAGTCTTATTCGACGATATTTATGAGACTGGCTAAATATCCGTTCCAGAGCCAATGTGAGGTTATTAATACAAGTAAGGACGGATATGCTAGAGATGTGTCCATTCTATTTGACCATTAGCAATGGAAATGCTACTTCAAACTTAAACGCGATGGACTGACGGACAGATCACCAGACTGACGGGCTCTTTCTTTTAAAGTAATTGTCCAATTGAAACGTGACAGACAGAATAAAATGCTATTTCGAAGTGTAGCGTGACGGACCAACGAAAGTGCGATTAAAATCTTCACCTTTTTTACTATTGGGTCACCACTTCTTAAGGCTAAGAGCGGCTCGCGAATAATGGTTAATGTGATGTAATGCTCACCAGGCAAAAGATTAAGAACACTATGGGAGTACTAAGTTCGATCAGGGAATAAACCAAGTTGTATTGCTTATGGGCGGTTTATGACATGTATCTGTTGGTATTGGATTTTAAAACGATTTTTTCCGTAATATGTAGATAAGTTGCCCCGCAGTAACGTGTTCCATAGACGAGAAACTCTTGAACAGAAGTTCTGTCCATGCGAATTCCTATTAGGACTTAGAGAACTTCTTATAGAGATGCTGGGATGCATCTAAAATAAGATTGTCTTCAATAAGAAGGTCTGAAACATAAACTGATTGGATTCAGTACCACATGGTGTGCTTCCCAAAGGCAAATGGGGCCCGAATAAAAAAGAGGAGTCACATATAAAATTAAATTACACATCATTTCGGTTCCATAGGGCCATTTTCATAGATTTTGGCAACCTTCACGTGTTCCCTCCTGTGAGAAGATGATTCTATCAAGTTATCGTAAACCGATGCCAACAGCAGAATCGGGCCGCACAATGCTGATTTATACGAACTTGGATACCGTAGTTTCAGTATTTATGTACTTATATTTGACGAAAGAACGTAATGTGAAATTGGCTTAAACGCAAAGAATAGGAATTTAGAAAGTGTATCTTGTGCAGTGCATCGTGTTGCGTATGACAACATCCAATGATTCATATGAACCCGACGATCTATCAAACGTACAGAAAACACGTTTTTCAAATTGAGTTGGTTTTCGAAAAACGTCGCTTTTTTTATTCAAACATTTTTTACTCAAATTTAAGAAATATATATCCTCCACTCTATAATAAAAACAAGTGTGCATTCATTTGTATATATATATATATATATATATATATATATATATATATATATATTACTATTTCATGTATCCACATTAATTTCATAAGGTGATATATTTTTTTATATATCAATTGTCAGTATTTACATCAACAGTACTCGATACGTAAGTATTTTCATAACTTACTACATATATATATATATATATATATATGTATGTATATGTATGTATATATATGTATATATATATATTTATATATATATGCATATGTATTTATATATGTATATGTGTATTATATGCATATATATATATGTATATTTACATGTATATATATGTATATATATGTGTGTATATATATGCATATATATATATATTTATTATTTTCATATATATATATGTATATATATATGTATATATATATGTATATATATATGTATGTATATATGTATGTATATATATGTATATATATACATGGATATATATATGGATATATATATGTGGATATGAGTATATATATGTATATATACATATATATGTATATATGTATATACATATGTATATATGTATATATATAAATATATATATATATATATATATATGTATATATATAAATATATATATATATATATATATATATATATATATATATATATATGTTTGTGTGTGTATATCACTACACTGCAGATTTTGTTAACATGAAACATATATATATATGTATGGATATATATATGGATATATATATATATATGTATATGTCTCTATATATGTATATATATATGTGTATATATGTATATATAGATGTATATATATATATGTGTATATGTATATATGTATATATATATGTATAAATATATATATATATATATATATATATATATATATATATGTATATCACTACACTGCAGGTTTAGTTAACATAAAACATCGATGCTTGTAGGTAATAATAATTAATATTTACTTAAAAATATTATTATAGCCCTCTTTACAAGGATTAGTGTACTCTACAAGAATTTAATAATGAGCAGTAATACTACGGTTTAAATGCGAGATTCTAACTTATATGTTGTTGTTGTCGAATCGTGTCTCTCTGTTCACTGTATCGCCAATTGATTTGGCGTTAATAGAGTGTAATCTCTCCTAACTCCAATGCTAGTTGACCACGACTGAGGAGAAATACCTGACTACGAGTCAGTGCGGTTTGGAAACCGGGTTCGAGTGCTCCGACTAACGTGAATTAATATCCCTACACTGAAGAAAGATTGTGTAAGCATGGCACATCGATCTCTTTAGGTAATAATAATTAATATTTACTTAAAGAATATTATATATATATATATATATATATATATATATATATATATATATATATATATATATATATATTGTTACACGTAAAAACTTCCGGGAGAAATAATTTCCAGAGCTTAGATATAGGAGAAAGCAAATAGCCAATCCACCAACCCCGACATCGAAAATAAATTCATCACTCTATTTCTATGAAGAAATTTTTTTTCTTTATTTTATTATAACGATTGATACTTTTTTGTTTTATTCTTTAAATTTTCTAGTTTGAGACTTTTTTCTGTCATTTTCTATTATTTTTGTTTGACTTAATCGATTGAGACGTTAGTCTATATGAATATAAATATTACTGTGAACACTAGCGAATTATTTTTTGTGCATATTTTTTTTACGGAGTATGCACACTCGTATATTTGTATTTATTTCTTACGAAAAATAAATATTCATATTTCTTCCAGTTTAAAAGCTAAAACAATACAAATAAATTGTTTTTTATAACCTGGCAATATTACAGCAGATCAATATAATTTTACCTACAATTATTTGCTTTTTACATAAATTTTGTTTTATACATTGTAGAACTACTTTTTCTTAACTAAACTGCGTTTTGTCTCTTTAGGGTAAACAATGGTCGATTGTTTGCAAAGAATGAAACATAGTATTTTATTGAATTTAGCAAATATAAGAAACTTAAGATGTAGACCTTCGATGTTGTTTTTTTGTTTTCGACTAATAAATGTGTTTATAATAGTATAAATAAGGCTGTATCTTTTTTTTAATTACCTGCTAAAATGATTTATTTCTTAATTATTAAAATTGTTTTGTATTTTTTTATTTCTTTGTTTAATGAATTTATATAAAAAATAGTTATTCGTGCTTTGAGTTAATTACATTTGTCAAACTTTAACAACGTACCTATTTCTTTGTAAACATAAATTGTTTCGGATTTTTTTAATACACACACAGTTATTATAAGTCTAAATATATTTTAAAATGAATGTTATGTTTATGTTTCGAAATGTGTAGCGTTGTAATGACGTCTCATGCGATGTCATGATAAATCCGTAAATTTCAATTGACCCTAACCTTGGATGTTGAATCTAGAATTGGTCCTCTTTTCCCCAACGTGGTAGCGATTGTATTCGACTGGTGACAGAGGATCAAATATTGACCTATCATCATGATGCGGAAACGAGGAACAAGTTAACAGCTAATGGAATATCATCAGTGGTCAATCAACGATTCCCCACTATAAAACCACAATGATGTCGTCTGCATGGCAACTGATAAGGTTGAACTACTTGCCTAGCGTTTCGCCTCAAACTCCACTTTAGACTAAAAACCACCCTTTCCCTAAATTCCTATTGCGGACTGAAGCCACACTTGATAACCTGGTCATCACCCCATCCCAGATCAGAGACATCATAAAAAACCTTGACACCTCCAAAGCTTGATGGCCTGATCTTATACCTGTAATAGTATTAGAGAAATGCTCTGCTGAACAGGCCCATGCCCTCTCAAAACTCTACAATAAATGCCTAGATAAATCTTGCTTCCCCGATAACTGGTAAATTGCCTCTGTGGTACCAGTCTACAGGAATTTTTGGAATAGAACCCATCCTCAGAACTACCGCCTAATCAGTCTACTCTCGATCTTTGCTAAAACCTTTGAATCCTTAATCAATCTAGCGATAGTCCGTCACTTAGTTAATGCTAAACGTCTTTCTGACCGCCGGTATGGATTTAGACAAGCACGATCTACGGCAGACACTCTAACGCTCATCTCTGAACGCATGTATTTTACACTCAACAAGGCAGGTGAAGCTATGGCAGTAGCGCGTGATATATCCAAGGCCTTTGACAAAATATGGCATAGACGGCTTCTCCTGAGAATTCGCTCATACGGTATAACTGGGCAATTACTTAATATATTTAGATCCTTCCTAACCAAAAGAAAGATCCAGGTTGTACTCAATGGCCATTCATCTACGCAACATAACATAAATAATGATGTACCCCAGGAATCTATCCGTGGACCTTTATTGTTCCTGATATTCATAAACGATCTCCCTGATCACATGGATTCTGAGATTTGTTTATTTGCTGATGACACAACGCTTTACTCTAGTCATGTGGGCAAAACGGACGAGATCATATCCGAGGCATTGGCTGAATCCTTAAAAAATGACCTTCAGGCTACAGTGGATTGGGGTCATAAATGGTTGGTAAGTTTTAATGCCGCAAAGACAAAGCTTCTTTCGTAACTACAAGAAACCTCTACAACCACCGATTGTCCTGGCAAATAATACCCTACCTGAGAGTTCAATATTCAAACTCCACGGCCTGACCTTCACAGGTAACATGAATTGGAAAAATATATTGAATACATTGCCAAGGCTGCAGCAAAGAAGGTGGCCACCCTCTACCGTGCTAGTAAACTCCTCACACCTGACATTATCCTGTATATTTACAAAGCCACCATCCGCCCATGCATGGAGTATTGTTGCCACATCTGGGATGGTGCATCATCGACTAGTCTCCCCTTGACAAGGTCCCAAAAAAGAATCGCGAACTTAATAGATCCCTCACTATCCACCAAGCTTCAGCACCTGTCCCATCGCCGCAATGTTGCATCCTTGTGCTTGTTTTACAAATACTTCAATGGATTGTGTTCTGATGAACTGTCTACTCTCGTGCCTGCTCGACGTAAATCCACTAGACCAACTCGACAATCAGCTAAATCCCATTAATTCACTTTGGAGGTCCCAAGATGCTGGAGAGCCTTCTACTCAAATAGCTTCTTACCTCGCGCTGCTTGCCTTTGGAACTACCTCCCTGCCCCTGTTTCCGCGACAGTACCGACATGCAGAGGTTAAAAACTAATGTAAACAGACTTCTCTCTACACTGTTCCCAACTTGGGGTGACGCCCAAAACCCATACCTAAATTCTCAGTAAACCTTTACGTCTACATTGACGACCTGCCTTGTTTGGGGTTAAATATGTTATTAAAAAAAATAAACAAAAAATTTAACAATCGACCACATTGGCTGCATTTTTGTATTCATCTACTCCCTATTTTAGCATGTTGCTCAATGTAATACAATTTCGATGGCAACTATTTGTATGACACACCGATGTGAAAGTGACCGTGAACACAGGATCATCGTTTATAATCGAGACAATATTGAGCCGTTCCTCTTTAAAGAAGTTGTGTAACTCTATATACACGAGCAATTTGACGACAGTATTGTTCCAGTAAGCGTAGTAGTCATTTATTTCTCCTTTCACCACTAACACTTGAATCATTACTGTATCATCATTGTATATTGAATAGACTTGCTTCTCTCTGAGGATATAGCCAGATAGAGTTGACGGTTATTGAATTCAATATGTAAGGTTTGACATGTATATGAAAAAAGAGATGGAAGTAGAGAAACGTGAGAATCACGTGAGGTCATCAAAATAAGTTTGAAGACGTTTGGGAAGCACACAGGGAATATATTCGCTCTCCATACGCAAATGTTGAATAGTTTTATAAATGCATATGAAGATATTACTAGTAGAGATTAAATTTTAAAAGATCAATTTGGGTTGCAATATGAAACAGTCTGTTGGTCACTTTCAATACTCGACTCGTGGTGGTGTATTTAAGTGCCTTGCTAAGGTCAAAGGCCACTTTAAAGGAAATAAGCACGATAACATATTTCGTTCCCCTTACTGAAGTGGCCATACTCGGACACGAACTGACATCTGAAAAATGTATCTCTGTATAAAGGCGGAAGTTTGTCTAATTGTTATCTACGGAAATTCAAACGCTTGAAAATGAATAACCGATATTCTCAAGATATGTCCGTTCAATATATAAAACAATGAAATCCTATTTCAAACTTCAGTGTGACACACCTTGAGACGGGACGACAGAACGACAGCGTTTCTTATTGAGATGCGTGGGCGCATGAAAAAACTCATTTTTAAAACTAAAGTGTGACGGACTTTCGAAAATGCTTTTTCGAACTTAAGCATGACAGAAGGACTAAAATGATGTTTCAAAGTTAATCGTGACATCAAATGATCGGACATAACCTCTTATATGGATGGCTGGATGTTTTTCAAAATACGATTCATTCATTCTACCTTGGTGCTAGGCAATGAAAATGCTATTTGAAACTTAATAGACAGACGTAAATGTTATAAAGAATTTAAGTGATAGACGAAAATGTTATTTCAGACTGAAACAACAGAAGAAAATTTTAATTCAAACTTAAGCAAGAGACAGAAAAAGCTATTTCGATCTTAAGCGAGAGACAAAAATTAAACGTTTTAGTTAATAATGGCATTACCAATGCAAACACGAGCATATATAACAAAATTGCATATATACATTACATGTATGTATATATATATATATATATATATGTGTGTTTGTGGGTGTGTGTGTGTATATTACATGTATATATATACATTACATAATTCCATATATATATATATATATATATGTGTGTGTGTGTGTGTGTGTATATTACATGTATATATATATACATTACATAATTCCATATATATATATATATATATATATATATTTATAACGTATCCAACTTTGTTGAAATGAAGCCCATAAAGTGCTCAATCTTAAGTTTTGCGAGAGCTAATATGAATTGTTTTACTTAAAACATTATACATTACACTTTGTGTTAGACGTACTGGTGATAAACTTCGCATTCTTACTTCAGCCAAACAACTTCAGAAACCATGTGATTAGGAAATAAACCAATTATACCGCAAACATAAACACCCTCTAAAGATAAATTAAAAATGTATTAACCTTTTAATAGTATTAATGTACCTTAATAATACAATTAATAACACACGGTAACATGAATACATAAAATATCCGACTCCACGAAATACTGAATATAACCATTGCGGCGGTTGAACACATTAATAAATAGAGAATTAAAGTGAATCCTCTTAAATCTAAATACGTATAATACACATAAATAAATTGCCTCTGTAATAAAAAATTTAAGTTAAAATTAAATAAAGCACTCAAGAACACAAATAACCGATCTTAACAGCCCCTCATAAACACGGAACTTCTCCCATTAAGGAACGTTTAGAAAAGAATACCAACTTATAGACGCAAGGTGTTTTTTTTTCTTTTTTGTTTTGCATTATTTTCCGTGTTTTCTCCGTTAATTGCTAGTCTGAGGATTTGAAACGGATAAAAAGATGGATTCTAACCAAGAAACTGTCTTTCCGTAACAATGAAACCGCGGTCTGCCTAACATAAACTGTAATGTATAGCTCTTAAATAAAATAATAATAATAATATATATATATATAATTAATAGGGCAGTATCTATACAATTTACTGCATTGTCACAATAGACTCGATCGTCAGAAGCATATAATTGTCGCATACGTCATTACACATTTCAGTGCCAATTCGAAGTGAACTGAATTTTTACGATATTCAAAAAATGATTTGACATGCCATCAGCCCACAACATTACTCTTTTCTTTACTACTACGTGCGAATATTTTTAAATATAAGATTATTTTCATGGAAATTATTACTTCAGACAAAGAGGTTATGCTTCTTAGTATAAGCCTAGCGTGCAAATTGCTTTAGCAATCGTCAGTAAACTTGGTCAAAATATCAGTCATCATTAACTGATTTAATAGTTCGATATTTAGATCAGAGATACGGGTAACATAAAAGGTAAAAGTCAGATTTGGGGGCATCATTTTGGTGCTGTTCATCGTACAGTTTTGCCACTCGGACTATATTATAGCCAATGAAATTCCGCATCTTATACTACCTTTCCTATTATTTTAAAACTTACGATCATGGTGGGAATTCAGATAAAAATTCAACTTGTGTTTTATTTTTCAAACTTTGATGTATAGATTGAACCTCTTTTATAATAGTAACCACCATGCAAAATTTCAGTTGAATATAATTTATAATATTCTAGTTATCAACATTTCCATGGCATACCTTAGGGAGTACTTTATACACTATGTGGAAGTAAACGCAGATGAGACTTTAGTACATTCTTACGTTGTCAAACAGAGCTATGCATTTCCACAACTGACTTATTTATTGTTGTATATATAAACTTATGTCAACCAAAATTTCGACTTGATTCCTCAATAGATTCCGTCCTAAACTATTAATATTTAACTCTGAATGCCCATTTTTGTAACTGTGGCGCATGTTGTTGAAAAGAAAATAGTAATTTACTTTAATCTCCTTGCAAATACTAGTATCTTTAACAAAGAAGGCATCTTTTTTTCTGCAGCAAATACCAATTACAGATGGAAGCCATTTTTCTATCATCGGAAAATTTCGCTATTATTTCAGAATAGTTATACTGATACATTCTTTCGTTTAATAATACTAAATAATTGTTTAATAAATGTTAAATAACTGTTTTAATTTAATATTTCATTCAAATAAAAACTGCCGTTAAAAATAATAGATAATACCTGAGAAGTTTTGAATTTCAATATCGAAAAAGGTCACATAATATATTATTCGAAATCAGGGTCGTAATTCCTAAAAATAACTCAAAGTCTGTAGGGGAATAACTCATCTTTTAAATTAAAGAGTATACTATGAGCTGTCTACTTTACATATGTATGAGCAAAATGAATGGCCGATCCCCAAAAATTAAAAAGAAAGTGACCCCTCCCTCTACTTTAAAATTCATCAAAATTCAGAAAATCAACTAATTCAAATGATATTTTCAGCATTTTTTAGGTAATGATCACGAGATATAATATATATATATTATTTTATAAAGAATCATAGTGATTTCGTTTTATTTCGTGTGAACAAAAAATACCTTTACTAAAGTAATATCGCAGAGTGCTAAAAAACGCATGAATTTTTTAATGAAAATAGATAACCGTAGATGTTAACAATATGAATATATTTTGTTATATAGTGATTATATGATACGAAAAAGCCCTAAATTCCGTGTTAATTAACATTAATCAATATTACTTGTGAAAAATTAATTTCTGGATTTGCAATATCATTATTTAATGTTCTCCTAAGAAAAATAAAACGATTAAATAAATATCATTATAATATGTTTACGATAACATTTTACTTCAAATATAACGACGCGATATTATGATATTTCCCATTTTTCCATGTCATCATCAGCGTAATTTATTTTTATCTTGAAAGGAAACAAAAATTGAAACAATTGAGATAGTGAGTTATTCCGGGAGTCATCAACGTCTATTTTACTAATAGTCCAGCTAAGTAAGTTAAAAAGGTCAAACTAATTGCAACACAGGGTGTTTCTGTACAATGCATTTCTATGTGTCTATACAAAAATATTAAAGGTCTAGAAAATCGACTGATACGAAATATGAAATTATGATAATTATCGATGTGTGAAAATATCGCATGTTTATGATAAAGAAATCTAAACAAGACTGTCTTCATTCCGTATATTTTGCTCAAATATTTTATAAAATTATTTGCTTGTCTTCATTCTATTTCATGTCCCAAAATAAAATTCGAATTCACCTTTCAAAGCTTTGAGAATCGACTTTTCCTTCAATGTTTTAATCGCTGGCGGCCATACTGTTTTTTCATGCACGAAAAATATTTTTACGGCGTAAAATTATTATTACATGCATAAAACAAAGTTAAAAACGAAAACATATTATCGATATTTAATGAAACATTATTGCGATTATTGTCTACCATACATGTCTGCATGTCGCTAACCATCTTGTTTACATTTCACCATTGACGGATTTTACTTTACCACAGACATTTTTGTGATAATTATGTATTTTTTTAGTAAAATTTAGGTTATTTTGTTAATGCAGTGCCTTTTTAATATCTTTGAAATACTTCCAGAAAACTTAAATGTATCTTTCAAGTGATTTTTTTAAATTTATTTATTAAAATTTCAACTCTCACTTCATTTTTGTGTTTTTTACCGCCGTACGATCATTTTCCATTTTAACACGTAAAATACATTTTCTTAGATATTAACTTATGCCTTAATATTTCCAAGACAATCACATTTTAACGGAAACAAAAAAATAGTTTTATGATATATCGTATAAGCCACGACAACTTTTGCACATTCCTGAATTTACTACTGAAATGTTATACCTTTTTCTGTATAGTTTTTCACATGTGAAAAAAGAAATAAAAAACGAAAATGACTTTAACGCATCCCGGGAAATGCCGTGTAGGAACAGCTAGTTAATAACATTTTAAGAGGTTATAAATGTGAAATATTACAGGAAAATCATTAGCCTTCATGTGTTTCAAATTATATTATAATTTGGAGTGAATACTTCAGTCATTTATTTTATATTTCTATTTACCTGTGTATGTATTATGAATGTATTTTTTTGTTTTCATAATTATTTACTAATTTCGTGTAATATTTACAAATCTTATTGAAATAACAAAGCAAAAATGTATTTCTTTGTCTTTTTTAATAATTGTCTATTGTTTCAATTATGATTTGTTTTATTTAATAATTGTTTCTTGTTTAAATTATGATTTGTTTTTTAATAATTGTTTCTTGTTTCAATTATGATTTTTTTTTTATAATTGTCTCTTGTTTCAATTATGAGTTGTTTTTTAATAATTGTCTCTTGTTTCGATTAGGATTTGTTTTTATTTAATAATTGTCTCTTGTTTCAATTATGATTTGTTTTTTTAATAATTGTCTCTTGTTTCAATTATGATTTGTTTTCTTTATAATTGTCTCTTGTTTCAATTTTGAGTTGTTTTTTTTAATAATTGTCTCTTGTTTCAATTATGATTTGTTTTTTTAATAATTGTCTCTTGTTTCGATACAGATTTGTTTTTTTAATAATTGTTTCTTGTTTCAATTATGATTTGTTTTTTTTAATAATTGTCTCTTGTTTCAATTATGATTTGTTTTTTTTAATAATTGTCTCTTGTTTCAATTATGATTTGTTTTCTTAATAATTGTCTCTTGTTTCGATTACGATTTTTTTTAATAATTGTCTCTTGTTTCAATTATGATTTCTTTTCTTAATAATTGTCTCTTGTTTCAATTATGATTTGTTTTTTTTTAATAATTGTCTCTGGTTTCAATTATGATTTTTTTTAATAATTGTCTCTTGTTTCAATTATGATTTTTTTAAATAATTGTCTCTTGTTTCAATTCTGATTTGTTTTTTTTAATAATTGTCTCTTGTTTCAATTATGATTTGTTTTTTTTAATAATTGTCTCTTTTTTCGATTAAGATATTTTTTTTATATAATTGTCTCTTGTTTCAATTATGATTTCTTTTCTTAATAATTGTCGTATGTTTCAATTATGATTAGTTTTTTTAATAATTGTCTCTTGTTTCAATTATGATTTTTTTTTTTTAATAATTGTCTCTTGTTTCAATTATGAGTTGTTTTTTTAATAATTGTCTCTTGTTTAAATTATGATTTGTTTTTTTGAATAATTGTCTCTTGTTTCAATTATGATTTGTTTTTTTAATAATTGTATATTGTTTCAATTATGATTTTTTTTAAATAATTGTCTCTTGTTTCAATTATGATTCTTTTTAAAATAATTGTCTCTTGTTTCAATTATGATTTGTTTTTTTTTAATAATTGTCTCTTTTTTCAATTATGATTTTTTTTAATAATTGTCTCTTGTTTCGATTAGGATTTGTTTTTTTTTTAATAAGTGTCTCTTGTTTCAATTATGCTTTGTTTTTTTAATAATTGTCTTTTGTTTACATTATGATTTGTTTTCTTAATAATTGTCTCTTGTTTCAATTATGATTTGTTTTTTTTAATAATTGTCTTTTGGTTCAATTATGATTTGTTTTTTTAATAATTGTCTCTTGTTTCAATTATGATTTGTTTTTGTTTTTATAATTTTTTCTTGTTTCAATTATGATTTGTTTTTTTAATAATTGTCTCTTGTTTCAATTATGATTTTTTTTTAATAATTGTCTCTTGTTTCAATTATGATTTTTTTTTTAATAATTGTCCTTTGTTTCAATTATGATTTGTTTATTTTTAATAAGTGTCTCTTGTTTCAATTATTATTTGTTTTTTTTAATAATTGTCTCTTGTTTCGATTAGAATTTGTTTTTTTTAATAATTGTCTCTTGTTTCAATTTTGAGTTGTTTTTTTTATAAGTGTCTCTTTTATCAATTATGATTTGTTGTTTTTTTTATAATTTTTTCTTGTTTCAATTATGATTTGTTTTTTTAATAATTGTATATTGTTTCAATTATGATTTTTTTTTAATAATTGTCTCTTGTTTCAATTATGATTTTTTTTAAATAATTGTCTCTTGTTTCAATTATGATTTGTTTTTTTTTTAATAATTGTCTCTTGTTTACATTATGATTTGTTTTTTTAATAATTTTCTCTTGTTTCGATTAGGATTTGTTTTTTTTAATAATTGTGTCTTGTTTCAATTATGATTTGTTTTTTTTAATAATTGTCTCTTTTTTCGATTAAGATATTTTTTTTTTTATAATTGTCTCTTGTTTCAATTATGATTTCTTTTCTTAATAATTTTCGTATGTTTCAATTATGATTAGTTTTTTTTATAATTGTCTCTTGTTTCAATTATGATTTGTTTTTTTTAATAATTGTCTCTTGTTTCAATTATGAGTTGTTTTTTTAATAATTGTCTCTTGTTTCAATTATGATTTGTTTTTTTTAATAATTGTCTCTTGTTTCAATTATGATTTGTTTTTTTAATAATTGTATATTGTTTCAATTATGATATTTTTTAAATAATTGTCTCTTGTTTCAATTATGATTTTTTTTAAAATAATTGTCTCTTGTTTCAATTATGATTTGTTTTTTTTTAATAATTGTCTCTGGTTTCAATATGATTTGTTTTTTTTTAATAATTGTCTCTTGTTTCAATTTTGAGTTGTTTTTTTAATAAGTGTCTCTTGTTTCAATTATGAGTTGTTTTTTTAATAATTTTCTCTTGTTTCAATTATGATTTGTTTTTTTTTAATAATTGTCTCTTGTTTCAATTATGATTTGTTTTTTTAATAATTGTATATTGTTTCAATTATGATTTTTTTTAAATAATTGTCTCTTGTTTCAATTATGATTTTTTTAAAAATAATTGTCTCTTGTTTCAATTATGATTTGTTTTTTTTTAATAATTGTCTCTGGTTTCAATATGATTTGTTTTTTTTTAATGATTGTCTCTTGTTTCAATTTTGAGTTGTTTTTTTAATAAGTGTCTCTTGTTTCAATTATGATTTGTTGTTTTTTTTATAAATTTTTCTTGTTTCAATTATGATTTGTTTTTTTAATAATTGTATATTGTTTCAATTATGATTTTTTTAATAATTGTCTCTTGTTTCAATTATGATTTTTTTTAATAATTGTCTCTTGTTTCAATTCTGATTTGTTTTTTTTAATAATTGTCTCTTGTTTCAATAATGATTTGTTTTTTTTAATAATTGTCTCTTTTTTCGATTAAAATATATTTTTTTTAATAATTGTCTCTTGTTTCAATTATGATTTCTTTTCTTAATAATTGTCGTATGTTTCAATTATGATTAGTTTTTTTAATAATTGTCTCTTGTTTCAATTATGATTTGTTTTTTTTTAATAATTGTCTCTTGTTTCAATTATGAGTTGTGTTTTTAATAATTGTCTCTTGTTTCAATTATGATTTGTTTTTTTTTATAAT
Organism: Sepiola atlantica; assembly: GCA_963556195.1. Classification (NCBI taxonomy): domain Eukaryota; kingdom Metazoa; phylum Mollusca; class Cephalopoda; order Sepiida; family Sepiolidae; genus Sepiola; species Sepiola atlantica. Next base: position 103,848,901 of record OY744523.1, on the reverse strand, counting down.
TTTTTCTTGTTTCAATTATGATTTGTTTTTTTAATAATTGTATATCGTTTCAATTATGTTTTTTTTAAATAATTGTCTCTTGTTTCAATTATGATTTTTTTTAAAATAATTGTCGTTTTTTACAATTCTGATTTGTTTTTTTTAATAATTGTCTCTTGTTTCAATTATGATTTGTTTTTTTAATAATTGTCTCTTGTTTCGATTAAGATTTGTTTGTTTTTTAATAATTGTCTCTTGTTTCAATTATGCTTTGTTTTTTTAATAATTGTCTCTTGTGTCAATTATGATTTGTTTTCTTAATAATTGTCTCTTGTTTCAATTATGATTTGTTTTTTTTAATAATTGTCTTTTGGTTCAATTATGATTTGTTTTTTCAATAATTGTCTCTTGTTTCAATTATGATTTGTTTTTGTTTTTATAATTTTTTCTTTTTTTCAATTATGATTTGTTTTTTTTTAATAATTGTCTCTTGTTTCAATTATGATTTTTTTTTTAATAATTGTCTCTTGTTTCAATTATGATTTTTTTTTTAATAATTGTCCTTTGTTTCAATTATGATTTGTTTTATTTTAATAAGTGTCTCTTGTTTCAATTATGATTTGTTTTTTTAATAATTGTCTCTTGTTTCGATTAGGATTTGTTTTTTTTAATAATTGTCTCTTGTTTCAATTTTGAGTTGTTTGTGTAATAAGTGTCTCTTGTATCAATTATGATTTGTTTGTTTTTTATTATTTTTTCTTGTTTCAATTATGATTTTTTTTTAATAATTGTATATTGTTTCAATTATGATTTTTTTTTAATAATTGTCTCTTGTTTCAATTATGATTTTTTAAAAATAATTGTCTCTTGTTTCAATTATGATTTGTTTTTTTTTAATAATTGTCTCTTGTTTACATTATGATTTGTTATTTTAATAATTTTCTCTTGTTTCGATTAGGATTTGTTTTTTTTAATAATTGTCTCTTGTTTCAATTATGAGTTGTTTTTTAATAATTGTGTCTTGTTTCAATTATGATTTGTTTTTTTAATAATTGTCTCTTGTTTCAATTATGATTTGTTTTGTTTTTTAATTTTCTCTTGTTTCTAATTATGATGTGTTTGATTAATTTGTGTGTTTGTTGTTTTCATTTTTAATTTGATTGTTTTCTTTTAAAAAAACTATAGAATGTCTACAATTTTATTACAAAACAGTGCTGAAAAGACCATTGCATACACAAACACAGAAACTATATATATATATATATATATATATATATATATATATATATATATATATATATATATATATATATATATATATATACAGTTTCTGTGTGTAGCTTCCTGCATTTAGCCCGATGTTTTTCTTCGGGAATTAAACATGAATGTGTATGTGTTTGAACATGCATTTAGCCTGACGATATTCTTTCTGGCGTTATTCTATAAAAATCTATGCATTTACTTTTTTATGTCCGCTTAGAAAAAGAAATGGTTGTGTGAGTAAATCCATGATTTAAGCTTACTGGTTTTCTTTGGGGAGTAAACACAACCATTACTGTGTAGTATAGCTGTCATGAATATATATATATATATATATATATATATATATATATATATATATATATACCTATATATATATATATATAGAGAGAGAGAGAGAGAGATAGATAGATAGATAGATAGAGAGAGAGGGAGAGAGAGACACAGACAGACAGACAGCCAGAGAGAGAAAGATGCATATGTATATATATATTAATGGACATTCCAATTACAAAAAATACAATCAATCCGTAATCATACCTTTCATCTGTTCAGCCTACCACAACCATACTTTTTATCTGTTCTTTACTATATATTTACGTTCATATATCGGCGAATACCTGTAATTCCTCTTTGTCTCACAGACAAACAACATTGTTAAGAAGTGTATATTGTATTTATTTTATATTTTTTATGTTTATTTTTTCCAAATTCAACATCTTACGCACGTGTCGCAACAGAAGCAAGAGAAATACATCTTCATCTTAACTTTGTTTCTCATCAAAGGAATTTTTAATTCAGTAGCAATAAAAAAAGCACTTCGATCCATAAACATGGGAAAAGAGAATTGAAAAAGTTAAAAATGAGCTCTTGACAAAGGTCACGACAAGTCAAAATACATAAATAAATATATGAACAAACTCACATGAAAAATATTCACAAACTCCAGACCCCCTTATAAAAGAAACGTATTTAAACGAAACTTAGAAAATTACGTCCAACCGGTCATTTCGGATTCAGCTGAGCAAGCATCAATCGACTCTATTGAAAAGTAAGTTTAGTATCTTGATGATGTCGACAGATCTAATATTGATATAATAATGTTGATTGGTTTACTTTAAGCAAACCTATTCGTAAAATAATTTGCACTAAAGTTTATTTGTTTTGAAAATGTTTTCTTAGAAAACTAAAATATTAGCTTTTGGAATACAAATAAACTTTGCTTACTAATATATATATTTACGCGCTCCACTACTTTTGGAGCTGCTCCCGCTCCTGCTCCAATGCCCAAAATTTGAGCTGGCTCCTCTCACGCTCCCCATTTTCAAAAAGGAGCCGCTCCTGCTACAACTCCTATAAAAAAGGAGCGGCTCTTTTTCAGCGCTCCATAATAAAAATGTACCTTCTTTCATAAACGTTCTATTCTGCCAATGAGTGGTCGAAGGATAGGGTGGGCGTCAAAGGATCTCGTCAATATGGGTTGAGATGTCACTTTAAGTGTAAGACCGTAAGATAATATTTGATAACATCTCGCTAATATTTTGAGAGTTATAGGAGAACATGTCGGACGAAGTATAGGATTATACGTAAATTTTCGTTTCCTGAGGTATAAAATAGAAATAGAAAAATCCCTGAAGTATTTAAAAACAATTTTAATATTCATAACATTAACAACCTATTTTTTCAGCAAAGGAAAATTTGACCCGATATATTTAGATTTGTTTTAAGTAAATAAAGTTTTACTTTTAAACATTATTAGTGATTATTTTCTTTTTACAGAAAACATTTCTCTGGGAGAGGAGAGACAGCCAGGGCAACATTAATCGTCGTACTATTGTTTAATATATGTTTGTTTTACGAACGTTACTATATTGTATAATGTATATTATTATTTACAACAGAGAAACGCGCAAGTACTTTCAAACAAATCGATTTATCCATTTTCTTTTCAATAGTACAATTTGGAGCGAAAAAAAAACCAATGAAGTGTATTTTTTAAAGATTGAATAAAAAAAATATTTCTCATAAGTTGGCCAAAAAAATACCAATAATTGTCAATAAACAATTCAGAGATCCATTTAATGTCTTAACATTTAATACAAAATATCTGACCTAGACCTTGGGAGTTGAAAAAATATCAGGTCAAATTTTCCTCCACTGAAAAATTAACTGGAGTAAGTTTTCCTAGGTCGGGCGAAAACATTTATTAAAATTAAAAATTTGAATAAAAAAGGTGAAAACGTCTATAGTTGAAATCTCTAACAAAAACAAACTGTTTACAATTTTAATATTCGATAATAGATGTTTTTAAGATAAAGACAGATATCTACGCTACTTTCGGTTCTAAAAAGACAACAAATTATCCAGAAAGTCTAATTAATTGCTTTTTAAAATAAAAATGTAAGATATTTTCTTAAATTTAATTAAGTTTAAACATCGGTTTAATTGTAGAATAGGGACCGCTCTTTTCTTTCGCTCATTTCGCTTGGTATTCGCCAAAATTTTGGATGAAACTGATTGTTGGTCTTAATTATATTTTTGGTCCTGAAATAAAATTCTCATTTACTCGTTAAAGTGTTGAGAATCTAACTTTAATTCAAGGTTTTAATCGCTGGCGGCCATGTTGGTTTTTTATTGGCTTTTCCTTGGAGTAAATATATTTTTCCTTGGACTTAAGATATTTTTTCTGCTTTAACATTTTATTGCACACAAAAAACAAACTGTAAACATTCTATTTATAAAAGCAAGTTTTAACGGAATTTAACGAATTTAAAAGCAAACATGAAAAGGTTAAAACATACTAGTCGTGAATTTAAGAATAACAAAATGTCATCGAAAAGACGACAGGTATAAATGTGGCTTAAAAGTCTAATTTGATATGTGCTAAAAAATAAATTAGAATTTTTTGTCAGGACAAAATGTATCATTTCACCCCAAAAATCGATTTTATCAAACATTTGGGTGAATACCGAACGAAATGGGTGAGAAAATCCAACGACCTCGATAGTATAATGGAACCTAAAATTCTTTATTTAAAAACACGAATTAAAATGGAAAATTGGCTTATTTATTAAATCAGCAATATACATCCTTGTCATAAGAACAAAAAAAGTTCAAATCTATAAGAAAATAACTTCAAAGACATCTATAGACTCACTGGCGCATTTAAAGACATTTGACGCCAAATTCTCCCCTGCCTTAAGAACACTGTCCTATCAAAAATATAACACATAGTTTCTGTTTCCATGTGTAACTCTCTCGTTCTTTCTCTCTCTCTCTCTCTCTCTCTCTCTCTCTCACTTTCTCTCCTTCTTTCATCTATCTCTCTCTCTTCATCTCTCTCTCTGACACTCATTGACTCCACCCACTCAGAGGTTAATTGGCGACGCCGCCTCTCATTCATCACACTGTCATTCTTTACGCATGAGAGAGAGAGACAGAGAAACAGAGAAAGAGAGAGAGATTTTAACTTTTTTATTGATTTCTGTGTCCCTCCCACAGCCAGAAAAGTTCCGTGACAATATTTATTTTTAAACATGATGAAATTAAAAGATAAGAGAATGATTATATGTATATATGTATATATATACCAATACTTATATATATGCTGTGAAAAGTTAAAAACTCAGCTAACATAATTTTTCATTTTTTTTTACTTACATAAAACAATATTTTAAATAAACCTAATATTTTAAGCTAACCTAAATAAATATAAAAAACTTTTCATTTTTTTCTTTAATCAGACATTTTTCCGACCATCGTGGGTGGCTAATAATAGAAATAAATATTGCAATTAAACGTAAAATTAGCTTTTATTCCTCAGTTTTTTTTCTCGAAAGTATCCGTTAAACTGGATAAGCACCAAAAGGATATAAACTTTAAATAAGCCTTTTTTTAAAAATAATTACCCGAACAGCAAAGACGTCAAAAAAACAAAAAAAAACACTCAGTAAATCATGACAGACTGACAAAATGTCATGACAAAGTTATTAAGATTAAGCCTCCATTTCTTTGCGCATAAAGATACATTTGCGTGATTATTGAAGTTGGACAATTTGTTTATTATATAAATAAAAAGTATCATGTGAAAATAGCAACATTCTACAGTTAAATGTTTACTTATTAGAGATTTTTTCTTAGTATTATTGTTGATGACGGACCCTCATCTAAATCACGCCCACTCTCCAAAAAATTTAGATTAAACGTTTGGGTTAGGCCATTAAGTATTAGCACTCTGAAAAACCTTCGTATGAAAAAAATAACAAAGATTTTAAAATCTAGATACACGGGGCATTAGAAATAGTTTAGAATGGGAAAATAATGAGTGATTGACTCTCTGTTTGTCTGTCTGTTTGTGTGTCTGTCACCAGTTTATTTAATGCCACCAAATTAAAGAAAATACAACGAACGAGTAACCATTTTATTTATAAATATTAAATTTAAAAAATACTTAAGCAAAGAATAATACTATAATAATACACGAATCAGTAATCTGCATTCGTTTAATGATTATAAATTTAAAAAATGAACGAACATAAGTAACCAATAATGTTTGTATACATACACATTTATGCTATATGTATTATACATACATACTTCTATCCAGTCAAGCCGACTATCTAGTCCAAGAGAAGAAAAACAACATAACTTTCACTAATACACTTAGGAACGGTATGAATCCATATATATCCTCCCCAAAGTTATATGAATTAAATAGAAGGGTAAACTGTACTTGATTGGGCTACTTACCTACCCTATCTAGAATGCTCATTTTCGGAGTGTTTATTCAACAGAAAGATCGAAGTGTACTTTTTAAAGATGGTGTCAAAATCGTTCGTACCCCTAACTCAAATGTATTTCAACTTTCTTTAATCTTTCCAAAGAAATAGAACGTTAATATTTTCGCTCAAGTCACTGACTTCAATAAAAACTTTAATGACGCCTTTGATCTGTCTCATCGCTTGATAGCAAGTCGACAGGGTGGGGGTGGGGGTGGGGGTGGGGGTAACGAATAAAACAATAAAAAAAAAGATTGTTAAAAACATTACAATTACATCGTCTTCCGCTTGAGCCCCCTCCCTCTCTCTACCAGAGATATAATTTTTTTAAATAATTCAGAGTAAACTCTGAGACTTTCTTTACTTTTCCTTTATATTGCTGAATAAAAAACTAATGTTTAAAACAAATAAAATCAAATAATTTTGGAGCAAGGAGCGCGGAGCGATAAAACCACCGCTCTTTTGTCCCAAATGGAGTTGCTCCCGCTCAACTCCCGCTGAATATAAAATGAGCCCTCCTCTCCTTCGCTCCAGCAAAACGGAGCGTGCTCCTGGAGCGCGCTCCTTTTTGGAGGGCTCCGTAAAACCCTGTCAATATAGCAATTAACCTAACTATTCACTTTTATGGAAAGCACCACAAACGTTTTTTGTGAATCAACAGAGAAACGAAGGCGAGAGTGATGAATACCGTATAAAATAAAAGCATGAGCTTAAACAACAAAGAGGGAGAGAGGGTTAGATACACATTTTGTAAGAAATAGGTGTGTTACTTACAAACGTTTATTAATTAGAACAAATAGAAAGGGTTGTTTTTTCAGACATAATCAAAGCCTAAACCCTAAGGAACATTTGAGCATGACATTTGTGTTATTAAAATATATAGCAATAAGCCTGCGTGAAACAAACATTGATTAACTCAGATTTAGTGCAATATATATATATATATATATATATATATATATATATATATATATATAAGGAAAAGACAAAATAGGAATGAAAGTTTCTTTTCTTAAATCTTATGATAGTTTTTTTGTTAAAACTCAGACGTTGTCTTTTAAAATCGCTCGTCTGTATAAACAACTGGTGAAAAGAGCGTTAATCTTGAAATAATGACCGATTTGACTTTTTATAGTGTCTTGTGTTTTTTGTAAGAATATATCTTACTTTATAACTGCTCTGGATTTAAATATAAGTGCAGTGTTAACTAAAATTATCTACTGAGCTTTTCACTTGAATTAAACTACTAAACTTTAATATATACATTATATATATATACATATATTCATAAGCAAACATATGTTCTATCGTCACTCGAACTCATCAGTGTAGCTAGACACAGTGATATTCGATACCTGAACCCCAGTGGTTAGCGTCCGGTGTTTTACCACTTTAGCTATCAAATATGCAACTCAAGATGAAGGGGAAACTATATCGTATTTATGTTTGACTATTTTTTTATTTACATTTTTTAGGATACTGCCAATCAAAAGTACTTGATAGTTTTACGGAATAGTATTGCTCCAATGATAATGTAGCGTATATATATATATATATATATATATATATAGGCACGTGTTTCGTTGACTCCACTCCGCATCAGTGTGGTAATATTCAAATTTTAGCGTATATATATATATTGCGAACGTTGAACGCAACCTGAACAATTGAAACGCAAATAATAAGATCATTTTTCTCATATGATAATAGAGGAATGTTGCAATTATATGTTTAAATAAGAGCGCTTTCAACCATTAGTTGGGTTATACAGATTAATACGCATAAAAACAAATGTTTTTCGAATGTTTACGGATCGCAAATAATTGCGCGCTCTTGACATTCTTCGAATTCCCGTACACACGCTCCTAAGCGTAAACAAGTGAAGTAAACGGGGATTTTTTTAAATGCATTCTTTCTTCATGATCGCTGCACAAACTTGTCTGAGTGGAAAACAACAATGCATGCGAAAAAACACAATAGCCAGAGGCATAATATATATATATATATATATATATATATATATATATATATATATATATATATATATAATAAACGTAGCATAAAAATATGTTTCTTAGTATTATTCCGAAGTTTTACTCCTAAGGCAAAAGCTAATCCTCAGAGAATACGTGTTATCTTTTCTATTTGCACTTGTATATTGTCGTCAAGACGTTTTAAATATATAGTTTTATGTTTAATATATATATATATATATATATATATATATATATATATATATAGAGAGAGAGAGAGAGAGAGAGAGAGAGAGAGAGAGAGAGAGAGAGAGAGAGATCGGCAGCAAGTCATTTCTTATGCAAACGTGATTAAAGACCGCTGAGTTTTCTCTCTTCACGATCTTTCTTGTCAATTTCTCGACGTGGCGAGCGAGTTATCGGTTCTCGGGTGTTAATATTCCACCAATAAACATCCGAAAACCGAATAATCTCTCGCCGCGTCGAGAAATTGACAAGAAAGATCGTGAATAAAGAAAACTCCGTGGTCTTTAATGACGCATGCATATATATATATATATATAGAGAGAGAGAGAGAGAAAGAGAGAGAGAGAGAGAGAGAGAGAGGGAGAGAGAGAGAGAGAGAGAGATAGAAGAAAAAAGAGTGATAAATATGCGACGATTGTCTAAATTTATTTCAAATTTCAATTGTTCAATGCAAGGTGTATTCAGTAATAAACTAGTGTTTATTATTCTTTCCTTAAGCCAAGGCTTTTCACAGATCGAAATCTTATCATCAGAGGAGAAATACAGATGGATAAGTTGGCTTTCGAAAAAACCAAAGTTCAAATATTTTAAAAATATGAAAAGTATTATTAAAAGAATTTTTGTTAAAAAAAAACAACGATATATATAAAGATATATATATATATATATGAATATATATAGATATGTATATATATATAAAGATATATATATATGTGAATATATATATATATATATATATAAAGATATATATATATATGAATATATATATATATATATCTTTATATATATATATATATCTTTATATATATATATATATACATATATATATATATATGTATCTTTATATATATATATATACATATATATATGTATCTTTATATATATATATATATATATATATATATATATATATATACATACATATGAAGAGTTCGAACGCAAAACGCGATGAATCTAATTCGTTTAAATTAAGACCTTAAACAATAAAAACATGAATATATTAAATAGTTACTTCTAATTTAAGCTAATTTTAATTGAAATAAAATAGAAATTATTTGGGTATGATATTATGTAACACATAATTCTGGGGTGTCGTCGAGCGTTTAAATGCAACACTTTTTGTATGAACAGTTTTATGATTTTGAAAATGGCGTTTATCTCTTCATATATATATATATATATATATATATATATATATATATATATATACATAGAGAGAGAGATAATTAATAAAGTTCAAATATGTAAATACAATAGGACATTAAACCAATATTTTCTAAAGTCCTGAATAACAAATATAGCATTCATAAAATTGCATAAACAATATTATAGTCTACGCTAATAAACCAGCGTTTCGATATTCTCACATCTCCTCAGAGACTGTTTGTTCTCTGCATTGCTTTCAGTGCTATTAATACATTTATTACAAGTCTCAGCAATGCTTCAAGCAAACTACCATCTCTCTCTCTCTCTCTCTATATATATATATATATATATATATATATATATAGAGAGAGAGAGAGAGAGAGAGATAGATAGATAGATAGATAGATAGATAGATAGATAGATAGATAGATAGATAGATAGATAGATATAAAAACAAATGTTTGGAGGTATAAAATGTATATATTCTTTTGAAAATGATTTGCGGAAAACTCCTTGGAGCTCTTTCGACTATCATCTCGTAAGTAGAAACAAATAGTATAATCAATCAAATATATCAACGAAAATAAATATCAAGGACGGAATAATTGAAGGTCCAGCGAATACTAAAACACGATTAAAATGAATTTAATTCAATAGTCGTTTGAAACGGTTGAGCGTGGGATAAAACAAAAAACAAAACAAAAACGGTGGATGGGTTGAAAGTTCCCCAAAGAGAATTAGCGCTTTTACAAACTCGTTCTGCCGGCACCAGGATGTTTTATGTAGAGCGGTTGAGACAGATTCCAAAATCTTAAAATGCTATTTGGAATCATCCCTATGAAGCACCTCAAAACGCTCCAATTTTTAGTTACTGGCAGACTATGGATTATAAGAAAATGTTGACCAATATCAGAGTCCAAAGTCACAGAGGACTAGTGGCAAAGGGATCCTGCACTTATCTGTCTAATCTGATTCATGCTTGTCTGTAAATCAAAGGAAGTACGCCCAATATAGCTAGCATCGCACTGGCATTGAAAACGGTAAAAAAACATTACTATAATGGATAAAAGGCACACTATTTTTGTGAAAAGATGGAAAAACTGGTATGTTTCGCGTAGTTGCCTTATATATAGTTTCATAATATATATACAGGGTGGGCCAAAATAAGGATCCTATCTTTAAATTTGAATAACTTGATTTTGAATAACTTCCACAAAATAAAAGTTAAACTCACCAAACTTTATGTGTGTGTAGACTGACCCTTCCGAGATTTTTTGAAATAAACAAAACAAATTTTAGCCGAAAAACACTTCTTAAAACTTACAAAAACTAAAGTATTGTTTTTTACACAGTTTTGAGTTTTTTAAGCAAAAATAATGTTTTCTAAATGAGGGTAAGTTCCTTAGGGCTAATACGGCTCATGCTTGCTTCGGAAGGGGTCCTTTACTTATTCTAAAAAAAAAAAATTAAAAAAATCAATAAATAAAAAAGTTATGAATTTTTAAAAATAGGACACTTATTTTTGCCCACCCTATATATATATATACATATATATATATATATATATATATATATATATATATATATATATATATATATATATATATATATATATATATATATATATATATATATTATGACACTATATATGGAAACTACGCTACACAGAGGCGTCCATGCTTTATTCCTGCAGAAAATCATCAGCCTGATAATCCAGTCTTGAAAATTAAACATAGACACTTTCATGTAGCTTTCTTGCCATAGATATATTAGCATGCTACTACAAATGCACAAAGTGGCGGGGCCCAGCAGAGAATTGCGAAAGATCGGTACACTAGTATATATTTGGGACTTACGAAGATACTGGTGGATGAATAAAATAATGTATAGTGTTCATTGAATATATATATATTCACAATAGGTTTTACTTTTCCTAAAAGTTCGCTTTTAGTACACCACTTTATATATATATATATGTAGATATATATATATATATATATATATATATATATGTATATATATATACATGTATATAAATATATATATATATATATATATATGTATATATATATATACATGTATATATATATATATATATATATATATATATATATATATATTAGGAGTTATGTTGCACTCTATTTATCTAGATATATTACTAAAATAGTCATAAGAAATCATAGAATTACGTTATTAATTACATTTTCATATATACATTAGCATTATCATTTCTGATGACATACAGAAAAACAAACATCGTCGAGTTTGTATTAGAGAGTAAAGAATTTATTTCCGAATACATTTTAGGCGGCGGTTTAAGTTTAAGGTGTTTAGCAGACTTATTATCTGCTTTCTTGTTTCTCCTCACTACTTGAAATTGTTTTTTACGGAGACAAGAAAAACACGTGTCTTATTCACTAATTTTGCGTTATGGGATGGAAGTACTAACCCCATATATATATATATATATATATATATATATATATATATATATATATATATATATATATATATATATATATATATATATATATATATATATAAAGTTAACGTTTATTTTTAAGTATATCCATGCCTTACGTAGACAATTTCTACATTATCTTATCGCAAAATATATATTTACGGAGTTAGAATGTAGAAAGTTCCACAAAGCAAAAAAAGATTATAACCTTTACTTTAGAATACGGCTAAGCTATCACTAGCGTTACCACTTGACTGCTGAGTATATTATTGTTTGGTAAAGTTCAACAAGTACCTACGTTATCACATCCTCTCCCCGCATTTAGTTTTAAAATATATATTGTCGCATTTAGGAAGCATTATTAATTTAGCGTATACGCCTTGGGTACAATTATAGATGAGAGTTCAAAAATTGGGAAAAAAAACAGGAAAATGAGTGCTTTGAAATATTTCAACTTTCGCTAGTCATGTGATTCTCTTTAGTAAAGTGTTAACAACAACGCTGGCCTTATCCTTTCTCTAGTATGACCCCAGAAAACGAGCCGGGAACGGTTGCCACTTCCGAGATATTTTTAACCCGTTTCGAGGCTAACCCTAAAGAATTTCCACGCGGATGTGTAACTCAAGCTTAACCACCTTTTAATCTAAATCGAGGATTAAACGCAAATAGTGGAAACAGACTTGTTTTAAACCCGCTGGAGAAGTTCAGGCAGGCAGCATCTGTTGTCAAGATTAGTTCTTCTATTTTGGGAGATTATCAAGGCGTAATCATGATAGACCGTCTAGAAAAGAAAAAAGAGAAATATATTGTAGAATGCATTAGCATAAAACCAATTACAGGAAGCTATCAAGTTGAAGAACGGGAAAAATTGAGGGAATGTATGCTCTGGCTTTAGGATAATGAACCCGTTCACACTGTTACAGTTTACAGTAGCTGAGACAGCAAACGATAGATTTGAATTACTACCTCATCTGCCTTAATTACCAGACTTAGCTCCATCTGACTTTTCTTGCTTCCTAAACTCAAGTCGCTATTTTTGAAAGAATGATTAAGTTATATAAGAGGACAATGGTGCCACCTTCCTAAGTGAGTGGATCGCAATGCGGAAACCTCGTTGGAGGAAGTGCATTATTGTCAATGAGGACTATATTGGGAAATACTGTAAGCTTGTCTTGTTTCTCCGAATCGTCCAACATATGGCTTGCAGCTTTTTGAAATAACGGTTTCCATATAGCGTAAAGCAATAATCTTCTATAAAGAGTGTGCTGTCCTTAGATGCCCGGTAGCGTTGAAATAAATAGATACGAAAAAAGAAAACGCATATTACTGCTATAAATTCGTCTACTGTCAGTGAAGAATTCGTTAACGTAGACGATAAGACATCTGACACCGCTGGCAACATTTGGATGCGATCTGACGTTCGGGTATCAATGCGCAGCGTCGATACACTTGTTCCGTCTAACCACACTGTAGAATTGTTATACAACAGCTGTCTGCAGATTAGTAAAAAATATAATACTATTACGAAACAATGGTTAAAAATATGTCTAAATACTCTTTCAAATTCAAATTGGTGTGACATCGCCTGCAGACATAACGTGATTTTCTGACTCAAAAGTCCATTACCATCGGACAATAAAAAAAAAGAGGAAAAAAAGAAAAACACTACTTTGACAAAAGGAATTGTATTTCTGAAAGTTCAGATTGAAATAAATTTTATTTATTTTAACACTACACATTGTTACTTTTTTTTCAAAAAAAATATTATATATATATATATATATATTAAATAATATTAGTTTCCTTAAAGAGCGAGCTCTCTGATGAGAAAGATCAGGTTTCTGTCTTGCAATTATAAAATAAAACATAAAGTTAATCGACACTTAATAACCATAAATCGAATAAAGATCATGAAAATAGACTCAAAACTTCAATAGAAGTATTAATATAGATCTTAATTCATATATATTGTTTGGGTATTTTAGGAGAAATGAAAACATAGCTAAAGTCAATAAAGTGACCATTATTGAATCAGTACAACTGGCTCATTCTCGGGGAGTCGTCCTCTGTTTATTTGTCCCACTTAGCTGTGAAGAAAGTAAAAAACAAAATGATAACATGAAAGACGGATAAATCGATCAGGTGATGAACCTGAACAGGGAGTGCGGTCGAAATAGAGGAAATAAATGATAGGGCTCTAATACGTATGATGTTGGAGTGGTAATTGCTTAACTATAAAAAGATTTTAAAATATAATGAAATGAAACAAACGTTTCTATCAAGCTCCTTTGCCCTTCTAATAGTTTTATACAACTACTGATCGCTACTGATGTTTTGAGCACTGTTGAAGTAAATACTGAAACAAAAATATATACTAATATATTATTTAATATATATATATATATATATATATATAAAACATTATATATATAAAAAAAAAATATGTACTAATATGTTATTTTTTACTATAAGTATATATATATATATAACATTATATATATATATATATATATATATATATATATATATATATATATATATATAATACCTACTAAATTAATTATTACCTATAGACGCGAGCGTTTCAAGATCATTGAAGTGTAGGAAGTCCGAAGGCGCGAACCCAGTTCACAGATTCAGCTATGTAGTCGCAATATCCTCACAGCCACCGGAAACTAGCATGTGATTAAAGGGAATTAAGGTCTAAATGGGTTCCTAGAAGCAGACTCATCCAGAGGGTTCAACGAACGTATTCGGAAATTTGATTCAAAGCTAATTGGCAGTGCTCGACTTTAATTTATTGAACGTGTTTCTTAACAATACTTATTCATGAATATTGAATTATGTATTACTTATAGACGCCAGCGTTTCAATCTTATTGCTTTCATCAGTAGTAGGAAGTGACAATTTCAGACGGTCGGAAGGCGCGAACCCAGTTCACAAATTAAGCCTAGACTCTCTAAGCAGTCGCCTTACCCTCAGGGATACCGAAAACTATCATGTGATTAACGGAAATTAAGATCAATATGGGCTTAGAAGCGGGTAATAGCCAGAAAACTTGTCAAGGGGGTTCAATGATCGTATTCGGAACTTTGCTTTACAGGGAATTGTACAGTCTATTTTAACATACTAAAGAGACCTCTACTGTAATTTCTTAAAGGGGCTTCCTAACAATATTTATGAATAAATATTGATTTTATTTAAATATATATATATAAATATATATATATATATATATATATATATATTTATATATATATATATATATATATATATATGCAAAAGAAGCTTTGAGTCATTTTAAACAAAGTAAAACAATGCAGTTTAAATTCCCAACAAAATCCAACACATCGCAGACTAAGCACTTGCATGAACCGACTTACCGCTGGAAATTTTACAAATATAAAAGATGATTCAAGTATATAAGAGTTAAACATAAACAGGGGACCTTAACTTGAATTGTGAAATATTTAACGGAAATAATCAGCTGTTTACCATGTAACAGTTTCAGAGATTGAAGCCGATATATATATATATATATATATATATATATATATGTCACGAGAAACTTATCGAGTTAAACAGTAGAAACCATTTCAAGGTGTGAGTCGAAGCGAAAAAGCAAATACAAGTCAGACAACCACCTCAGACTTATCCCGATCCCTGAAATACATTCGGAAAGATATCCTTAACGCTATAATAAATGTCAACGGTGCGTGTTTTAGATCATCAGAAATGATTATGATAATTTATATATAAACAATTATTGAAATAGAACACGGGGATCCTAAGCTTTTTATCATGGAACTATTTCGGAGATTTAAAAACAGAACAGATATAAAATTCATGGATCTGATGAAATCACTACTTCCCCAATAACTAAATGTAGAAACACAAAGAATTCAGTTAAATTATAAATACCTTCAACCAACGCTGGGGCAGAACAGCTAGTATATATATATATATATATATATATATATATATATATATATATAATTATTTCCACAATCAGACAACGCCGCAACCCACAACCTAGGACTTCCGGTTTGTTTCTTCCATAGGTTGTGGGTTGCGGCGTTGTCTCATTGTGGAAATAATTATATATATCATCTCACATTCAAGAAATATATATATATATATATATATATATATATTAGTAGTAAGTTTTTGAAAGGCTGTGGGCAATGCAATTCCGGGTAAGATGCAAGATGAAAGGAAAGGAACAAAAACAATAAAAATAAATCGAATACGATATAAGACTTACTATTTATTTTTCCTTTTTTTTTTCCTTTTTTTTTTTTTTTTTTTTCTTACATAACAGCAAGAGTGTTTTAGCTGTCCGGGTGATTAAAAATCACTATTTGATATTTCGGGAAAAGACATCCCTTTTTCAAAAATAATTAGACCAGAAGAAGAATAATATTTTATTTTATTCTTCTCCGACTGTGTAGAGAATAATACAAAACAAAATGGCTGCCAGATATAGACCGCAGCAAAAAACAGTTTCACAGGGAATATAAATTAAGTTAAGTTTTATTTTAATATTATGTTAAATATATGATTGGTGTTTAGAATATTAGTGTAATGTTGGTTAGGTGTATGGTGTTCGATAAACTGTTATTTTTGATAATATATATATATCATTTTTTTTATTTTATTTATTTTTTTTTTTTTTTATATTTGAATATTTACTTTGTTTTATCTTCGTATTTTTAATTTGTTTATCTTTCTATCGTAATTTAAGAATTTTAATATAAATTAAAGTAATTAGTCTCATATTTTAAATATTCTAGATCTATCTACTTATCGATTTCGATTATCATCTATTAAAGAAGTGTTATTAATTACTAATTGTGAGTTTCGTCAAATTAGATTAACGAATTAACTTATTAACTTGATATATATATTATAAGATAAAGGGGAGTAACTCTGGATTTTTTAAAATATTTTTTTTTATAATTAATTTTTTTTTTTTTTTTTTAATTTTTTTTTAATTTTATAAAATCTTTTTTTTTGGTGGAGATCTGTATAACAATATTAGTATATATATACAACATATATACACAAATGCATATATACATATATATATACATATCTATGTATTATTGTTTGTTTAATTGTTTATCTATATATATTCATCAATTTCTTTACATATTTGTTTGTTTTTGTTTTTTTTGTTTTTTTTAAATTTTTTATAATCTTTTTTTTTGGTGGAGATCTGTATAACAATATTAGTATATATATACAACATATATACACAAATGCATATATACATATATATATACATATCTATGTATTATTGTTTGTTTAATTGTTTATCTATATATATTCATCAATTTCTTTACATATTTGTTTGTTTGTTTTTTTTTTTGTTTTTTTTTGTTTTGTTTTTTTATTTATTTATTTTTTTTATTATTATTATTTACTTGTTTAATTTATTTTATGAATTATTTATTTAATATTTGCATGTTATTTGTATACATTCTATATGTGTTTGGATTTATTAATTAATAATGCTAGGTTATGGAGTGACTTATTTTGGTGGGTTAGACGAGTATGCTGAATATGGTTTTTGGTTTGTGGTTGAAAGTGTGTAAGGATGGAAGTTCATATGGGGAGGGGCCTGTTTGATTGTTTGGGTGTATGGTGAGTTTATTATGGGAGGTGAGTAATGAGTGAAATGGTGGAAACGGACTCTGTTAAGTGTTAGATATGGGGGTTGGTTGGTGGATGGGGGGTAGATATTATAGAATGAAAGGTGAGTAGAGCTCGTGACGTTGATTGAGTGAGGGGTTTAATCTGGAGATGAGGATTGATTCTGTGATTCTAAGGTCACCGATGTTTCTGACAGACGCTAAGATGGAGACGTGAATAATTAATTATAAAAAAAAATATTTTAAAAAATCCAGAGTTACTCCCCTTTATCTTATAATATATATATCAAGTTAATAAGTTAATTCGTTAATCTAATTTGACGAAACTCACAATTAGTAATTAATAACACTTCTTTAATAGATGATAATCGAAATCGATAAGTAGATAGATCTAGAATATTTAAAATATGAGACTAATTACTTTAATTTATATTAAAATTCTTAAATTACGATAGAAAGATAAACAAATTAAAAATACGAAGATAAAACAAAGTAAATATTCAAATATAAAAAAAAAAAAAAATAAATAAAATAAAAAAAATGATATATATATATTATCAAAAATAACAGTTTATCGAACACCATACACCTAACCAACATTACACTAATATTCTAAACACCAATCATATATTTAACATAATATTAAAATAAAACTTAACTTAATTTATATTCCCTGTGAAACTGTTTTTTGCTGCGGTCTATATCTGGCAGCCATTTTGTTTTGTATTATTCTCTACACAGTCGGAGAAGAATAAAATAAAATATTATTCTTCTTCTGGTCTAATTATTTTTGAAAAAGGGATGTCTTTTCCCGAAATATCAAATAGTGATTTTTAATCACCCGGACAGCTAAAACACTCTTGCTGTTATGTAAGAAAAAAAAAAAAAAAAAAAAGGAAAAAAAAAAGGAAAAATAAATAGTAAGTCTTATATCGTATTCGATTTATTTTTATTGTTTTTGTTCCTTTCCTTTCATCTTGCATCTTACCCGGAATTGCATTGCCCACAGCCTTTCAAAAACTTACTACTACTATACCCAGCAATGCTTCAAGCAAACTACCATTCTCTACTATATATATATATATATATATATATATATATATATATATATATATATATATATATATATATATATATATATATATACTAACTGTCCTAGCCCAACGTTGGTTGAAGGTATTTATAATTTAGTTTTTGGTTTGCATTCTCCGAAAAATATAAATAGCAGAAAATATAATTAATGTTTTATTTTTCTGACATCTTGCATAATGTCGAATGTTTAATCGCATAGTAACCTGCGAATCTATCATATATAATTCTACACTATATGATAAATAAGCGTCGAATTACTTGAACTCTTTTGTAATAAGACTTACTCGTCGTCCGAAATTCAACAAACTACGTAGACAAGAATTTTTTACTAAATCGCTTAATTTTGTCATGTGAAATCAAAAACTTTTAAATCTTGAAGAAATAAGAGAACAAAATTGGTCTGCCGAGAACCAAACTCACGACGGTTTTTAGAAGTGTAGAAACGCTCGTTGAGAATCGTGAAATGGTTGAAGAATATTAAGCGATTACTGCACGCTTATCTCTTTTATTTCCTTTCACTTTAGAAATAGCAGAGTTTTCTCTTTCTATGTCTGTTTCTCTCTTCTTGTCTCTTTTTCTCTCTCTCTCTCTCTCTCTCTCTCTCTCTCTCTCTCTCTCTCTATCTCTCTCTCTTTACAGGTAATTTTACGTCCACACTTTGAAAATCCAGTAAACTTTTACTGTGTTTATATAAAACTAATTTATGATCAACAGAGTCGTTCATTATGTATATAACGTTTTATTGATACGAAGATTATTTAGCCTAATGAGTGTATAAATATGAGGTGTTACACCTAATATATATATATATATATATATATATATATATATATATATATACATACAGGTATATATAGATGTATACATTACTCTTGTATTCACCCTCCCTATTTCTTAAATGTTTGTTTATTTTAAACTAAATTTAGAGTTTTATCCCTGAAAACATCTTTTGATTACGTGATTAAGTAGACATTGAAGAAAAAATGTCCACCAATATTTATGAGCCAAAGTGCGCACATATTTTTATTGTTGATATAAAAAAAGCGCTATTTTTATTCATATCAGGCTATAGTTAGTTGTCATATGAAACGAAACTAATGTTTATATTATAATAAACATAAATTCTTTTGTAATAAGACTTACTCGTCGTCCGGTGTCCGAAATGCAACAAACTACGTAAACAAGTCTTTTTTAAATTGCTTAATTTTTATCATGTGAAATTAAAAACTCCCAAATCTGTAAGAAAGAAGAGAACACCGGTAAAAATGTCACCATTTTAATAATATTGCTAGGCAGTTAAAGTATCAGCCTAAAAAACTGATTCAAACTAACTTATATTCGTGCCAATAACATAGTGGTGGGAAAGTAGGCTAGTTCAAATCAATTATCGATATGTCAGACAAATAGCTACTGATGTCTAACGTAGAAAGTCCGACGGACACACATTTTATATCTTAAATATGATATATACATATAAGATGTGAAGAGCTAAACAAGATGGAATACAGAAGGATATATGTACACATGTATAGTGAGATAAGAAAAAACTTAGATTAAGACGAGCGAGCAGGCTGACACGGGCATACAAAAACATGTCGCCATTTAATTAACAAAATAATTAGCAATCATTTTATGTTTATTTAACTTCTCTCAGCCCCCCCCCACTGTCTTATCCTATATACACATACACACACACACATATATATATATATATATATATATATATATATATATATATATATATATATATATATTCTGGATATACTTTGGTAGATCCTTTCAATACTCCGAATCAGAATCTTAGTTTCGGGGGGGGGGGGGCGATTGGAACACAAATCAAAACTATGGCAGATTTATCTGCCAATCCCCCCCCCCCAAACAAAAAAATTCTGATTCAGAGTATTGAAAAGATCTACCAGCGGATATCCAGACATAAGTTGTCTGTTATATTCACCAATATATATATATATATATATATATATATATATATATATACTTTTAATAGTATTGGGAGAGTTTCCCAGCACAGTGCTCATTAATTAAAAGAAAAGTTATATTAATTAGATAACTAATAAGAGCATAATATACATTTATACGCAACACTGTAAGTTAGAAAAATATCTGTACCATCGGTTTCAGATTTGATAAATTCAGACCTTCGTCAGCGGAGTCGCTCGGCTTAATGAATGAAAAAACGCCAGGAAAGTTCAAATGTTTAAAAGATGTCAGGTTTTTTTAGGGGAGGGATATATTTAGTCGAGCTTCTAAGTGTGCATTTGTCCATTCTCTGGGAGGTGTTTCAGTTGGGTAATATCTCCAAAAAGCTTTCTTCTGTAGTGTGGGTGAACTTTTCGAGAGTGCTCGATCGTCGGATTGTCGGTGTATCTCCGTCACACCTTCCGGGGCTATATAGTTTTTTATGGTATTGGGAGAGTTCCCCAGCAGAGTGCTCAATTATTAAAACAAAAGAAAGAACTAACTAGATAATTTATCAGAGCATACTATTTATTTATACGTAATACAGTAAGTTAGAAAAACATCTGTACCATCGGTTTCAGATCTGAGACATTCAGACCTTAATAAGCGGAGTCATTCGGCTTAATGAATTAAAAAAAAAGCAAGGAATGTGCAACTGTTTAAAAGATGTGTTTTTTTTGCATTCATTAACCCGAACGACTCTGCTGATGAAGGTCTGAATTTCTAAGATTTTAAACTGATTTAATGTCAATTTTGGAGCAAAATGTTTTTACACATGAGCATACCCCTCTCCTAAAATTGCAATATTTTTTAATAACCCTTTAAAGGTTTGGAGATGAAGATTTTTTTAGAAATGTACTCTCATCAGAATCAATCTTAACTATCTAAAGCTAATATCATATATATATATATATATATATATATATATATATATATGATTATTTTTATTTACACGGACATGTACACAATCTGCGACACTGGCATGTCGATGTTATCGATCAACAGCTATTACAAACTGAGATCTCATCAGGAACAGTTAGAATCCGATCTTAGGTTCTTTCCAAATATGATCTAAGGTAAAAATCGGATTCTAACTCTGCCTGATGAGATCTCAGTTTATAATAGCTGTTGATCGATAACATCGACATGCCAGTGTCGCAGCTTTTGTACATGTCTGTGTAAATAAAAATAATCATATATAAAAGCTCTATTTGATATTTAGCACTTTTTATAAACCCGGTTGAAATTTTTTGGATTACTACCCTGTGGCTATTTTACTAGGAGTATTATATATATATATATATATATATATATATATATATATATATATATATATATATATACATAATATTTTCATAATTTATCAACATACATATATGTTTCGTTATAATAAGACTTTTCAGTGTGACTATATAAGGCTATACCACCGGTCGTTAGGTTCGAACACACAATGAGATTCACCTTTGACTTGCATTCAAGGTTTTCTCTCGCTCGGCCACTGATATGACCTTATAAAATGGATCGGAGAAACATACCGATTTAAGATTTTATGCGGTGTTCCTACGCCCTCGTAAATAAAAGCAAACTATGCAATATTGATGTCATTCCAAAGCTGTTCATATTTTCCCTACAGAGTGTTTTACCTTTTAAAGAAAACAATTAAATATTTTTCATGATAAATATTTAATTTATTGATCCACATACATATATGTTTCGTCTTACTATATATATATGTATATATATATATATATATATATATATATATATATATATATATATATATATATATATATATATATATATATATATATATATATATATAAAGTTAGGTATATATACATTGTTGCGGGACCGACATGGCAATGATAAAGAAGAGAGGAAAAACACAAATGAACAGTTCAAGAATCGGTGCGTTTATTTACCATATGGTGGTAATAACAATGGTGATGAGATTTGGTTGGTGACGTCACTGGAAAGGGAGAGACTGTCTCTGGAGGCAGCAGACTGGAACGTCAGGCGTGGTGTCGTTGGAGAGAAATGGTGCAGGAGCTCAGGACTGAAGGGTGCTGGAGCAGGAGAGTGCTGGTGCAGGAGCTCAGGATGCAGGAGCAGGAGCCGGAGAGAGCTGGAGCAGGAACTGGAGATGCAGACAGCAAAGAGAGTAAATCGCATTCAGTAGCCCTGAAAAGGGGTGTTTGTATCTTTGCTGCTGCTGCTGCTGGAGTTGCGACGGTGCAGTAGTTGCGACTGCTGTATGCAGGAACTCAGACTGCTGACGACTGATCCATCCGTGGACCAAGTCGGACGTGGGGGCCTCCTGACCCCCCGGCTGACTTGGTATATTTATCTACCTCCCACAAGGCAAGATGTGACACAAGGTCGGAAAAGTGGGATTAGATAAGCTAGCGCGCGAGAGGTGAGCACTCCGGCCATTTAAAAATTGCCTGGGCAGCCCCGTCGGCATTCCCCGGTAGGGGCGCCTCAGACAGTAAGCAATAAACTTACTCCTTCCCAAAGAGGGGAGGCAAAGCCTGGGAGGGTGCACCTCCTAGATCTGCACAGGACCAGACAACCCCCAACAGACCGGCGTAAATCCAGACCCAAAGGCCCGGACAATAACGGTCTATTAGGCGGGGTAAAAATGCCCCTCCCCCGGCTGAATTGGATTTATTTATCTACCTCTCACAAGGTAAGTTGTGACACAAGGTCGGGAAAGTGGGATTAGAAAAGCCAGCGCTCGAGAGGTGAGCAATCTGGCCATTTAAAAATTTTCTGGGCAGCTCCGTCAGCATTCCCCGGTAGAGGCGCCTCAGACAGTAAGCAATGAACTTACTCCTCCCCAAAGAGGGGAAGCAAAGCCTGGGAGGGTGCACCTCCTAGAACTGCACAGGACCAGACAACCCCCAACAGCGTTATGTCAAGTTACTTTCGTTGGTCCTGTGAAAGGGATTAATTTCGATAAATAAATACCGAAAGAATCTTTAGCTGTAAAACCTGGCTGACAGACTCCTTGAAAGTATTAGCCAGGTTATCCGCATACTTGCCGAAACGCTCGTGTATCCCTTGAAGAAATATAAACGAAAATATTCGCTTGCTGATTTCTGCTTAGTCATTGTTGACCAAAAAATAGCGATTAAAAATTGGGTTTTTCCAATCTTCTAAAAATAACGTTAAAGCACAGGGAGCAGCCAGTACAGTTCCATGCAAAAGGGTTAAGAGAAAGCAGCTGCTGCTGCTGATGTCCAGATCGTGGCAAAAACAAACAGTGACCCCTGCTGCTGCTATCGTTTTTCCAAGATGGCGTCTTTTTAAAAATGTAGACAACGTCGCGGTGTTGTTGGACCGCGACAATACCCACACCCACACAAGCACTTTATTGATTTCTTTAAAACATACCCGAAGCACTATATATAGAGAGATTCCCCTGGAGATGAAACGCGGGAGCCTCTGTGTAGCTTAATTGTCATAAATATATTTTCATAGCTTACTACGTATCGAGCACTGTTAAAGTAAATACATAAAAATTATATATAAAAGTTTATGTGGATACATGAAACACTAATATATATATATATATATATATATATATATATATAGAGAGAGAGAGAGAGAGAGAGAGAGAGAGAGAGAGAGAGAGGGGGAGAGAGGGGAGATATACAGATGTAGATATATAAAAAGAGCATTGGTAAACAGAAAGATTGGTAACATTAACCATTTAATTAACACAGCAATCATCTTTTTGTTGTTGTTATCTTTCTACTTCCTAACCCCTAATATATTCTTTCTCGTCTCATGCCCGCCTGCAGCGTAAGGAAGCCGACCTTCAATCCACGTGATGCGAGAACTACGATTCTCACGGTTGGCACAGGACTGCTTCTACTAAAAAGAATT
>OY744523.1:103816944-103821944 GCA_963556195.1 Sepiola atlantica | reverse complement strand
TAGCTGGCATGCGTTTTATATTACGATCCGAAAGGGAACCAAATGTTTGGTCCACGAGTCACACGTGTTGGGTCATTTCTAGACGAAGAAATAGATGTTTTTCCCAATGTTTGGATATTATGCGTGTGAAAGGTGTAGAATTCAAGAAATGTCAACTTCATGCAAGTCTGTCTCGTGGCTCGGCGTATATTGACTTAATTCGGAAGTCGAGTCGTTGAAGTAATTGTAGCCGCCATATTGAATAATGAAACATTGCAAAAAACTATGTTCGTTAATTGCATTCTCTAAAAACCGACATGAGTATAAATGTATACGTAATAGGTATAAATAACGTAATCTGATATTCTCGAAAATCATTTAATGTGTGCGTAATATTTTGTATTATGTAGTAAATTAATAGCAGACAAATCGTAAATATTAATGGACACTTTTTTGAAAAGTAGACGTTGTTTATTAGTTCCCGGTGTCAATGGGGAGAGTGTAAGTACTGAAGTGTTAGGGAGAAAAGTTTTTGCTTCCACCTATATTGAGTTAGTTTTGATAAGAGTCGAAGATGGTGAACCAAAAGTAATATTTAGTGTTAACTGGAGAAAATTCATAACAAATTTACTAAAACACGCTCGAGTGAATAAGTGTAATATAGTGGTGAGTTTAGTAGCCTGTGATGCATGTGGGTATTTTCCTATTCTTCGAGAAGGTACAGGGGAAAAATCGTCTTAACTTTATATATTATATATATATACTAGCAAATATATGCTCCCTCCGGTCGCATATTTTTGCTAGGCTGCCGCGTCAGAAATGAACGCTCACGCGTAAACAGATGGAGCCCCAGTCATATTTCTTGGGTGGTTAGACATTGATTTTCTTTGTTTTTGACCAAGAATATTTTTAATTGAAAATACAGAAATTCGACCCTCCCCCGATTTTTGTTTTACCCTCCCCCATAAATAGAAATATTTTTACTTTAAAAAGAATGAATAAAGATTGTTTGCACCCCCTCATTTTTTTTTTATTTTACCCTCCCCATATATAGAAATATTTTTAGTTAAGAAAAGAAAAAAGAAGTTTTTTGACCGCCTTCCCTCAATTTTTTTTATCCTCCCCATACATATAAATATTTTTAATTAAAAAAAAAAACTAACCTTAACTCTAACCTCTACTTTTACCTTGACCCTAACCATAACGATGGGGTTAAAGTTAGCGCGGGTCCTAAAATGAAAAAGCACCAAAAAATCAAATACAGTGAACACGATGTGTGTCTTTCATTTTGTTTGTTTAATGACCTTTTTTTAATTAAACAATTTGATTCTAAAATCAGTGGTATAGTTTTCCAGTACAATGTGTTAGTTTTTTTGTTGACAGTAAAGAAAAAAAATCGCATCTTTTTTAAATAAATAAAACATAGAATAATAAATTCAGTTTAGGTCGTGAAAAAATGATAATATTGGATATGAAAGTATTAAGAAATCAAATACGGAGGGAGGTCGTTTCAATGGATTAACGTTCGTTGTTTAATCAGTTGAACGTAAATGAAATAACTACGTAACTCATTAATGTTTAAATCAATTATTATTTTAATTAAACAATATGATTCAATAAATTTGTGTTTTAAAACATAATGGCTAATAAGATTAAGAAAATAAACAACTCAGAACGTGTTAAAGTAACACGGTTAAATGCCAATGTTTTGTTTACATTGAAATTACGCGCTCGTCTTGCGTCATTACTAATTTGACGGAGGGAGGTCATTTCAATGGATTAACGTTCGCTGTTTAATCAGTTGAGCGTAGATGAAATAACTACGTAACTCATTAATTTTTAAATCAATTATTATTTTAATAAAACAATTTGATTCAATAATTATGATTTATAAGTGAGATTATTAGCGAGTAAAATTGCGTAAGTACATGTGGAAATCAGAAGAAAACAATCATGAGTGTATATTTGCGAATACTAATTTATTAGAAGTTCAAATGCAATTGATTATGTAAATTGAGAAATGTGCATAGTGTTTACGGCGCGTTTTTTATAGTATATAATGAAGCTGGCGGACTTAGTAAATAGTCATACTACTCTGATGGAGTTTCGGTTTCAGACAGACAGACAGATATATACATATATACATATATATATATATATATATATATTAATCTCAAATAAATTGATAACCAAACTTAAAACCAATATTTTTTTTTAAGTGATCAATACAAAGTTAAGCTATCTAATATATAAAGTTAAGACGATGTTTCTCCTGTACTTTCTTAGATTGGGAAAATAACCACATGCATCACAGGTTATTAAAGTCACAACTATATTACGCTTATTCATTCGAGTGTGTTTTAGTAAATGTGTTATTATTTTTCTTCGGCTAAAACTAAATATTACTTTTGACCCATCATCTTCGACTCTCCTTAAAACATACTCTATATAGGTGGTAGCAAAAACTTTTCCCCCTAACAATTTAGTACTAACACTCCCCCACCGACATCGGTAAGTAATAAACAACGTTTACTTTTGCAAAAAGTATCTGTTATTATTTCCTATATAATACAACATAATACAAAACAATAACGCACACATTTAATTGACGCTCCCGCTAATTCTGCTGAATTTCGAGAATATCCGATTACATTATTTCTACCTATTACGTATAAATTTATACGCATTCCGGTTTTTAGATAATGCGATTGGCCTACCCTCAGGAATATCATTACGATTTAATATCTGTATATTATGACTCTTAATTGTCTATTCGATTTTTGTATCGGTATAACTAGGTTTAACAGTATTTTTATTAAATATTTTATGTAGAGGGTTTTTGACGGAAAATGCCGACTTAAAGATTAAGAAACATCAGTCCAATATTGGAGTAAACGGGGGTATAACTAATAACCTTCCTTTTTCTAGTTTTCCTTCTGATGCTCTTATTATTTATTCCCTTGTACTCAATGTTAGTGTTTGCATAACCACTGTTTGTAAAGTATTGTGTTATGTGTAATTATTGTTATTTAGAAAAGCTATTGAGAATTCTATCGCTAATTGACATTATGATATGTTTAATAATAGAATGGGAATGATTTAACGTAGAATTAACATATTTTGGATCATAGTTTTCTTTCGTATATGGTTTATAATTGTGATTATATAGTTATTATTATTATTATTATTATTATTATTATTATTATTATTATTATTATTATTATTATTATTATTATATCATGGTTTATAATGATAAGGCGATCGCACGGCTTCGAAGTTGAAATGAATTGATCAGGACATGTAAACCGAAGAAAACCAAACCCTTAGTGAGTTGCCCACCATGCCGGAAGTTAAGAAAGCTGCTTTACAGCTTTCTTGTAGCAAACCTCCAGGATATGATGGTATTCCCTCAGAAATATATAAGACAGGCGTTCCAACACTGACCAAATAACTACACTAGCTTTGTCTCTCATTCTGGGTGATTGGCCTACCCCCAGGAACTAGAAAATGCATATATAGTGCATATCTACAAGAGAAAAAGAAACAGCCGGTGAAAACTCTTGCCAGGCTGATACTCAATCGTTTAATCAGACATTTGGAAGATGGCATCCTCCCGGAAAGTTAATGTGGCTTTCGTGCAAAGCATGCCACATGTGACATAGTGTTCCGCATTTAATAAACTCCAGGAAACATGTCAGTAACCATATAAGGACCTCTAAACAACATTTTTTCATCTGACAAAGTCATTCGACACTGTAAGGGTGGAAGGACTATGGAGAATCATGGACAAATTTGGATGTGCTGATAAATTCGTCTCACCTGTCAGACAATTTCTACGCTGGCATGATGGCTCGGGCCATAGAATATGAAGAGGCTTCCAATGACTTCCCAGTCAATGGCGTCGTTAAACAATTTCATGTCTTGGCTACAATGGTTTTCAGCATTGTGTTTTCAGCGGTGCTGACTGGTCCATTCAACGTAGAAGACCCCAGAGTAGGCATCAATTACCGGACTGACGAGAAGTTGTTCAACCTAAAACGCCTTAGTGCTGTCACCAGGGTTCAAACCGCTACCATACGAGATCTTCTGTTTACTGATGATTGTCCACTCAATGCCAACAGAGAGCCAAACATGAAACGCATTGTTAACTGGTTTTTTTTTCTGAAGCAACTTTGTGCCGATTATCAGCATCAATCTGCACCGAGGAAACGATACGTGAAGCCACATATCTCAATTCATAGAGCCCACCTAAAAGCCGTAGATAATTCACTTACTTGAGCAGTACCCTATCAAGGGCAGTACACATAGACTATTAAGTCGACTGAAAGATAGCCAAAGCTTGCGCTGCCTTTGAACGTCTTCGATCTACGGGATGAGAGCGTAGAAGAATTCGGGTGCAGATCAAACTTCTATAAGTATAGAGAGCTGTGATTCTTACAATCCCCATGTACGCACGCGCGATTTGGATCATATATGCAACACACCGGTGATACTGAACAATTTACACATGACCTGCCTCCGTAAATTTATGAAAATCATGTGGCAAGACAAGATACCAGACACAGAGGTTTTACACCGATCAGCAGACACTATGCCGCTACAGTGTCAGGTTCGTTGATCAGATTATATATGCCGCATTTAAGATTCAAGACTCCCGAAACAGATTCTTAACGGTGAGTTGGCCAAATACCAAATAATCGTTGAAGGACAGCGGAAACGGTTCAATGACAGCTTGAAAGGGTCACTTAAACAATTCTGTCTGTATTCTGATGTGGGAAAACCGAGCTCAGAAGAGATGTTCCTGGCCTACTGCAAACGACCAAGGGGCCACGATAGCTGAATGTGCACGTATTGAGGAATGCTATTCGAAAAAAACAGGAGTCAGCACCTCTGCTACAAAATAATCGCGCAGGTGCTCTATATGCACGATATACTTCAGATCAAGGATCAGACTGACAGGTAATCTTCGGAACCACAAAACAACTACATGATCACGGTCATTTCGTTAGCGGTGGACGAAT
>OY744523.1:103796944-103811944 GCA_963556195.1 Sepiola atlantica | reverse complement strand
TGTGAAAATGGTATTATGACAACAGAACAGTACTACACAACCCTAAAAAGGAGGGAGTAATGCTTGTGAAGATGGTATTATGACAACAGAACAGTACTACACAACCCTTAAAAGGAGGGAGTAATGCTTGTGAAGATGGTATTATGACAACAGAACAGTACTACACAACCCTAAAAAGGAGGGAGTAATGCTTGTGAAAATGGTATTATGACAACAGAACAGTACTACACAACCCTAAAAAGGAGGGAGTAATGCTTGTGAAGATGGTATTATGACAACAGAACAGTACTACACAACCCTTAAAAGGAGGGAGTAATGCTTGTGAAGATGGTATTATGACAACAGAACAGTACTACACAACCCTAAAAAGGAGGGAGTAATTCTTGTGAAGATGGTATTATGACAACAGAACAGTACTACACAACCCTAAAAAGGAGGGAGTAATGCTTGTGAAAATGGTATTATGACAACAGAACAGTACTACACAACCCTAAAAAGGAGGGAGTAATGCTTGTGAAGATGGTATTATGACAACAGAACAGTACTACACAACCCTTAAAAGGAGGGAGTAATGCTTGTGAAGATGGTATTATGACAACAGAACAGTACTACACAACCCTAAAAAGGAGGGAGTAATGCTTGTGAAAATGGTATTATGACAACAGAACAGTACTACACAACCCTAAAAAGGAGGGAGTAATGCTTGTGAAGATGGTATTATGACAACAGAACAGTACTACACAACCCTAAAAAGGAGGGAGTAATGCTTGTGAAGATGGTATTATGACAACAGAACAGTACTACACAACCCTTAAAAGGAGGGAGTAATGCTTGTGAAGATGGTATTATGACAACAGAACAGTACTACACAACCCTAAAAAGGAGGGAGTAATGCTTGTGAAGATGGTATTATGACAACAGAACAGTACTACACAACCCTAAAAAGGAGGGAGTAATGCTTGTGAAGATGGTATTATGACAACAGAACAGTACTACACAACCCTAAAAAGGAGGGAGTAATGCTTGTGAAGATGGTATTATGACAACAGAACAGTACTACACAACCCTTAAAAGGAGGGAGTAATGCTTGTGAAGATGGTATTATGACAACAGAACAGTACTACACAACCCTAAAAAGGAGGGAGTAATGCTTGTGAAAATGGTATTATGACAACAGAACAGTACTACACAACCCTAAAAAGGAGGGAGTAATGCTTGTGAAGATGGTATTATGACAACAGAACAGTACTACACAACCCTAAAAAGGAGGGAGTAATGCTTGTGAAGATGGTATTATGACAACAGAACAGTACTACACAACCCTTAAAAGGAGGGAGTAATGCTTGTAAAGATGGTATTATGACAACAGAACAGTACTACACAACCCTAAAAAGGAGGGAGTAATGCCTGTGAAGATGGTATGATCAGGAACGCACATACACTACAATACTCCTCAAAGCTGGAGAATGCCTGGGAGTATGGTATTATTATGAATTTTGGAATAAAGCTGCTAGGCGTAAGAGCTGTGACATGTAGGTTATATTTAATTAAATTTAGTTTTGTACAAATAGGGGCAGAGAGTGAGTGAAAATACAGATACCTCTGATTTTTGTTGAATTTTAACAATACGTATGAAATAGCAATTAATAAATATTCCCTCAATTTCAGTTTCTTTAGAGTATTTTAAAAGGGTTTTAGGTGGCGTAATATGGACACAACCTTTAATTAAAAAATCTGAATACGAAAGATGTGCATTAAATTCAATCAGTCATTCAAATAGTCATTAGTCCCAAATTATCAATAATTTAAAATCCTTCAATTTAAGCCATAAATTTGCGACATTTTATTCAATCAAAAACATCTAATGGATTTCTTCATCGATCATGGATACATTTCAGTAATCAGTATTAGAGAAGAAACCAGTGATGTAAATAGTTTATTGTTTGAATATAAATGAATGTTATCGTGACAGAAGAAATCTTGCCTACTTCTTGAACGCTTGATTGATTTGTTTTAGATGTATAACATTTTTTTACGGAACGGCCACTCTAGTTTATATTTATGCGCAAGGTCGTAATTTTTAAAAATGAGGAAGAAAATAACTAAATACTCTGCACTTTGCTTTTTACTGCATATTTCTGTGGCTGTTAATTTTGTATTTTAAGTATTCCAATATTAAATCACAGGTAATGATTTTCTTGTAAAATTACAGTCGTTCCATTATGATTTATTGTCGGCTGAATTATTGATGTACAACACAATAATGAAGGTGTTAATTTGGTTGTTGTCAGTCGGGTTATTAATTGTAATAACACCAGAAATGATTAAGGAGGAGTAAAGAAAGTGAATGCGCGATGATGATGATGATGATGATGATGATGATGATGATGATGAAGAAGAAGAAGAAGAAGAAGAAGAAGAAGAAGGTAGAGGGTGAGGAGAAGTAGAAGGAGGAAGATGCGGAGAAGGAGGAGGAGGACATGCTAACAAATATACAGTGAGAGTGATAGCAGGAATCGGATGGTTAAAGGGGTGGTCATTTTTAACGCCATTCGATGAAAAAATCTGTTTTGATTAAATAATAAAAGAACATGAGTATGAAATTACCTAATATTCTTCATTTTGACGAGTTAAGTGGAAACAATTAAATACTTAGGTGGATGGATAGATGAATCAAGATAGGTAGATATAGAGAGAAAGAGTAGAGAAACACAAGTAGAAAGATAGATAGATAAAGACCAGAAAGCCATACATATATATATGTGTGTGTGTGTGCGTGTAAGTGTAAGAAAATAAATAACAAAAAACAAGTATCTTTCAGATAATTGCAACTCATCGTTTTGTTGATTAAATCGTATTAAATTTGTCTTTTCCGATTGCGCGATTGCAAATTTTCTCAACCAAATATGAAAATATGAAAATCAGTAAAAAAAATACCGTTAATTTCGAAATGCATGCAAGAATGACGTTACATTGTTTAAAAAGTGGTCTTAACAATTCTATGGTTTTTTTCTAGCGTGGATTATTTTCGTCCATGTAGATTTGAAAAGCCATTTTAATAATGCTTGTCGACGAATACTTCTGTTGTAAGAGGTTCTTGTAGGAAATAAATAACAAAGATAAGTCACTTACTTTTTATTATTTTGAAATATGACTTAACAAAAGTAGGAATTCAAATTCATAACAATAAAATAATATGTCTGTCAGTATGTTTATACGCAATTGTATTACACCACATTCTGACTTAACATTTTGTTTACACTATTTCCATTCGAGTTTTTTTCTTACACAGAGTCGGTTTAATCACTATTTTCTCATTATTTCTCTGAATATACAAATTTTGAACCAAAAACCATCCACCCGTTTACGGTGAAACCCTTCCTATTAGATATTTTATAAACGAAGTTTCAAAAATAATAATTTCGTAAGAATGTATAACCATCAACATTTACATAACCGTTTATTTTAGCTGTACTAACTCACATAGGTTAAGTATTCTACTAGACATAATAAGAATGAAAATAACAAGATTTACCTTTAACCATTTCATCAGACATCTGAAAGATTTTAACTTAATAATAGTATTGGTTTCGTCAGTTTTTCCGGGAGATGAAATTTTAAAAAGCATGAAAGTTGGTCCAGCTAGTATTAAGAGTTAATCAATAGTTGTTTCCCTCGGGCGGTTTTCCGATAAGTTTAATAACGCAATATATGATCTTTTCTTAAATTTGGGAGTGAGATATGCTTGAAAAGTTAATCAAATTTAATTGGTCTAATTAACCGTAATTTGCAATTAACTCATAAAGCACAACATCTCTGACAAGCTTTCACTCTATCACTAAAACATTCGTTCACGGTATATTGTGTTATACGCTGTCTATAATTCTCCCTTCTGTCGCTTGTTTTTTTGGTTTCTTCCTTCTCTATATCTGTAATTCTATCAAGTTCACCCCGTGGCTGTTACACTTAATTATCGTCAATGATCCCCCAGCTCCTATTCGCAACAACATTTTCCTGATTCAAACAATCAAATCCTAAATCAATGGGTGACCCAACGTGTCACCTTTTTACTAATATATATATATATATATATATATATATATATATATATATATATATATATATATATATATATATATATATACAAGTATCATTAAAATTACGGACATCTTGTGTCTGGATATTTTTTCTATGATCCTTTCCGTGTTTCTGATTAGGTTCTTAGTTTCAGACGGAAACTGGCTGATAAAATTGCCAAAGCTTCCCAAAGCGCTTTCGGACCCTTCCAGGTCCATCGTCAGTGGAGTAATGTTAACCAGGCATAGACCTAGGAGTGAATATATATTCTATTTAGGCGGGAAAAATAAAGGACTGTGTTTAATTTAAATTTATATTTATAGGCATTTGAGTATATTAGTACTAATAGTATAATTAATCTTGTTACCTCTTCTGTATAG
Organism: Sepiola atlantica; assembly: GCA_963556195.1. NCBI lineage: Eukaryota > Metazoa > Mollusca > Cephalopoda > Sepiida > Sepiolidae > Sepiola > Sepiola atlantica. The sequence goes on along the minus strand of OY744523.1, from coordinate 103,807,487 downwards.
GTTCCATCTACTAAAAGTTTTACTTTTGGTTTATATTTGATCCTATATATATATATATATATATATATATATATATATATATATATATATATATATATATATATATATATTGGTGCATCATCTACTTGTCTCTCCCTCCTTGACAAGGTCCAAAAAAGAGTCGCAAACTTAATAGGTCTCTCACTGTCAACCAAGCTGTAGTCATTGTCCCATCGCCGCAATGTAGCATCCTTGTGCTTGTTTTACAAATACTTCAATGGATTATTCTCTGATGAATTGGCTACCCTGGTGCCCCCTCGACGTAAATAGACAAACTCGAAAATCAACTAAATCCCATCAATTCACTGTGGAAGTCCCCAGATGCTCGTGCTGCTGGCCTCTGGAACTCCCTCCCTGCCCCCTGTTTCCCCGACGGTACTGACATGCAGAAATGTAAAACTAATATAAACAGACATCTCGCTGCGCAGTTCCCAATTTAGGTTGACCCCCCTCCAAAAAAAAACTTTTTTTTCTCGGTAGCCCCTTACGTCTACAGTGGTGGCCTGCCTTGTTTTGGGTGAACTATGTTAAAAAAAAAAATATATATATATATATATATATATATATATATATATATATATATGTAATGAAATGAGTGATGATGATAAAATATGGAAAAAGAACAATATATTTTGAATCATCAAGTGGTTTAAATAAGGTATATATAAAAAAACGTTTGCGCTTTCCTTAACCCATGGATTTTTTTAAAATCAAGCTTTTATCATCAGAGGAGAACACAGGGATGAAACAGTAAACTTATATTACTGTTAGCACATGTTTGAAAATAGAAAATCGAAAATATATTTTCAAATATATGCTAACTGTAATATAATGTTCTCCTCTGATGATAAAAGCTATAATTTTGTTTAATCCATGGGTGAAGTAAAGTAATAAAAAGTTTACTTATATATTGCTTGTTTAACCTACTTGATGATCCAATAAATACGAGGTATGTCTAAAATATATCCGACCTTTATTTTTCCGTGCGAAATGGAGACGATAGAGCGGCGCTATCCTACACAGTAAAGGAAGACATATTCATGCGTATTTGTGAATTTTATCACCGCTTTCCTGCGCGTTAGTCGCTGCCTGTCGGTTGCTGAGTGTGGCGCTACACAACGTGTTCGTCGGATTTCCGATTCTCTCTAGATGCCTGAATGTGTTGAGCAAAGGTATTTCATCAAATTTTGTTAAAAGTTTCGTGATTCTTAAAGCTAAACAATTCGTAAAATTCAACAGGTGTTTGAAGAGTAGCGATGGGTGTAACACAAAATTAGGAGTGGTTCAACCGATTCAAAAATGGCCGCGCATCAGCGGAGAGGTACCAGTGTTCTGGCAAGCCCAAAACTGCTCGGAATGCAGCTGTCGCTGAGAAGAGGCGGAATTCGGTGATAGAAAATCGTCGTTCAACCGAGGGATCGGAGTGATTAAAGAATCTCGCACATGCAATTTCGCGTAATGTTTTGTACATGCACAGAGTGGCTGCCAAATTTGTACTCAAGTTGTTGTCACAGGAACAAAAGGACCCCCGTTTCAAGTTGCACAGGACCTTCTGGAAACTGTCAACACTGAACCTTGGTTTCTGAAAACCGTGATAACTGGAGATGAGTCATGGCTGACCCAGAAACAAAAAAGGCAGTCGTCGCAATGGAAGCATCCCGAGTCTCCAAGGCCCAAAAAAGCGCGACAGGTGAGAAGCAAAATCAAGGTGATGCTGATTGTCGTCCTTTATATCTGTGGAATTGTGCATCACGAATACGTACCGGAAGGACAAACAGTGACAAAAAGAATACTATCAAGATGTTCTCCGGCGTCTCCGTAGCACAGTTCGGCGCAAAAGCCCAGACATGTTGTGGTGAAAAACTGGCAACTGCATCACGAAAACGCCCCCGCACATTCATCCAATTTATCAACATTTCTTGACCAAACATGGAATTTCGATCGTTCGCCAACCTCCCTACTCTCCCGACATGGCTCCTTGCTAATTTTGGTTGTTTCGAATATTCGAGACGCCACTGAAAGGTTCCCGTTTTGAGACTAGAGAAGAGATCATGCGGATCGCGACGGCGGAGATGAACACCATTCCAAAACAAGACTTCCATATATGTTTCCGGCAGTGGATGGATCAATGGGCTAAGTGTGTGCAAGCACAAAGGGCCTACTTTGAAGGGGATCAGGGTCCCAACCCTTTCAGGTATTTGAACTATTTTTTCTGCTCTAAGGTCGAATACTTTTTAGACATACCTCGTATTGTTCTTTCTCCAATTTTTATTCTCATCTGTCATTTCATTGTATTATTGTTCTATCTTGTATATTGAGCATTAACCTTTTAAGATAAGATTATTTTAAAGATAGAATTTTATCATTGGTATCTCGCCTTATATATATATATATATATATATATATGCGTGTGTGCACATATATATATACATATTTATATATACATATATTTAATAGTTTTAAAATTTTTATCGTTAAAAGTCTCTTTAAAGATGTAACATTCTTAAAAGTAGAGCACTGTTTTAAATAGAAAAGTTAGTTGTCATCTGCGATAAGCTAGTTCCGGACGAGCGTTGAACAATGTAGACAGCAATGATTCTTCTCCCTACCTCCTGAGTAAGTTTTTAATTTCAATTACTGTATGTGTCGATTGATCGCAGTCGCGTTGTCCTGAGCGTATGTCTCGTTATTCTAGCCTTAATCTACGAACTGCGTTCGAGCCCATGTGACCGCTTGCAACCGCCACTCCTACACTGATGAGGGTAAGAGAGCCAGAAACGACGTCGTCTGTAGGTAAAACACACTTTAATATTTTTGAAAACTGTGTAAATATATATATATATATATATATATATATATATATATAATGTTTATAAATATAAATTATTTATTACCTACATACATCGATGTGTCATGCTTACGCAATCTTCAGTGCATGAAACTAATTCGCGACGGTCGACGGGCGCGAACTCCGACCATGTATATATATATATATATATATATATATATATATATATATATATATATATATGAGCAAGGAAGTATGAGAGTAATCCGACGTAATGGGAAATGAAAAAAGAAAAACCAAGAGATATCTTTTGTTATATATTCATAAACGTTTCGTCTTTATTTGTAAGACTTCCTCAGGGTGATAATTTTTAGAGAAATGTCATGCAAGTACATCGAAATATTGGGATGACATGATGGGTTGATGAGAAAAAAGTAGTAGCCGTGGCTACTGAGAGCGCTGGACCAAGGTCCGGGACTGACTTCTCTTGGTTTTTCCCATATATATATATATATATATATATATATATATATATCAGTACATATGCCATTGCCCACGCACTTATTGTAGATATTATCTCTAATTGGATTTATTATAACGGAAACGATTGTTTTCATCACAACATCGGCTGAGATAAAAAGAAATGTATGCACATGCTTGTAATGCGCCTGGAAAGTTCCTTTGTAGCTGGAGACAAACATCGTCTGGAATTGTTGGAAAACAAATTGAAGACCCTCGTTTCCGCAGAATTTAACTGACAAGATTTATTCAATTGATCACACATGACTATCATTTTTTCCCTTTCTTAATCTATTGTTTTTACTTTCTTTCTCTTGGAGATTTTCAAAGCGCAGGAGCCGCTTGGATCGGCTTTCTACACCCCACCCCACCCCACCCCCACCCCCGTAGTTTTGTCGGAATCTCGCTTACCTCGATTTCGTGCTCAGGCAAACATAATTGTCAGCCGATGAGCGAACACACGTACATAATTTAGATTATGACGAGAGCCACATGGCAAGTAGGTGATGCTTCGACTCACACCCACAAAAACACACACACACTCATAAAAAAACACACCTATAGTATATAATATATTCTTATGAAATGTGTGCTTCATAGAAATGTATGTGTTACATTCTATTGAAGAAATTCGTCAGGCTAACTGCGACATTTGATATTCTATTACGGTTTAATTCATTTATTATCATGTATCGTTTTCTTATAAAAGGCATGGTAGAATCTTATAGGGCATACTAGCTCAAAATAACAATTGTTTCATTTCTTTGGGTATATTTTGTGCGTAAACTTTCTGTTCTATCCTTAACAATTATTGGAGTTGTTTTTTTATATTATTTTCGTTATTAAGCTTGGTACTCAGGTTACAACAATTAATTGTCACCTTTTTACTTGATTTATGACCATTCTCACATTTCTAATCTTCCTTAATTTACAAAATTAGAGAGACCACTAAAATTAGGTTCACCAAAAACCTAAATGTCAAAATAGCGTTTTGTTGTTGAAGTCTAATAAAGAGACAGACAACATGGCTGAAACAGGTAATGTTACTATGTATTAACTCAAATTAATTTTCATTATTTGAAAATGCTTCTATCTTATCGAAATCAATAGAGATTCCCAGCACTTATGAGTATTTGAATACTACCTCCAAAACTTAGACTACTTAACACTTAGTAAAGAGCTCTTTTTTCCATGACGGGGTGATTGTGAAGAATCATCTTCATTTCCTATCTGGCACCGTGGATGACTAGCGTTTGTACAAGTCTATCCATGTAAGTTTGTTTTATACGCACGAGCGCTCTTATGTATATAAAACTTCTCAGACGAAACAAGGTACACAAATCTTCTAAAAATACAAAAAAAAACAAGTAACCGTGTTGAAAATAATCGTTAATTAGTGTATCAACAAAACGGCAAATCGAAAAAGATAAGGAGAAGGAAAACAGGAGAGGGGTGAGAAAGAGAGAGTGGGTGAGAAAGAGAGAGGGGACGAGAGAGACATGTTTATAATGCTTCATTTGGTGTATTGTCCAGACGGACATATCTGCTCAGGACTATATAAATATATAAATAACACGCATGACACATTCACAATTTTCAGCTAGACTTGCTATGGTGTCATTTATATATATGTGTGTGTGTATATATATATATATATATATATATATATATATATATATATATATATATATATATATATGCAAATTCAGCAAGCACTACACTATCCCGCCGCCTCACCATGCATCTTGTAGACTCTTGCTCAATTTACCAACATCTACAAAAACATAACTAGCCTCCTTCTGATTTAAGACAAGTTCTAGTTAATAACACTAAAATTATCCGTTCCGAAACCAATTTTAAAAAAAATTATAATACTCTACACAATCTACATAAAAACACAACAACCTAAAATTACCAACATCACATATGAAACCAATGGTAACATTTTAAAATGCTTAACGTAATGCGATTTTTTTCTGTGATGCCATCAAGCGTTGCTGAATTCAAAATCGCCAACGACTTCTTGTAACAATGCAAAAACGTTCTCTACGCGTTTCTCCGTTGTCTTTTTAAAATACTTTTCTTTCTCCAGCTTTTTTGTTCATTTGCTTTTGACACCTGAGGATTATTCAACGAAGAATCGAAAACGTTCGTGACACATGCGATACCTTTCGAACATATATTATTTTTTTTGATTTTAATACAAAAATGACCATCAGAAAAATTGAAAAAATAAAAAAGGTATAATTAACAGACGAATTCTGTTATCTGTAACAATGTTTGCATAAATGAGAAAATGCTGCCTAAATACACACACAATATATATATATATATATGTGTGTGTGTGTGTGTGATTGCCACTGCTTTACAGAAGAAGGGCATCCCCACTAGATTACAATGTTCCGTTTTAAGCAGGCAAATGGCTTAGCAGCCATGATTTTTTTTGACTTGAAGTCTTGCTGCAGATATGACACACAAAGCCACTGGTTTCCGTTTGTACGTATCTATATTAACCTTCTGTTTGACAACTGTTTATTAGGCTCCTACCATTTGATCGCATGTGACTAAGTAGGCCAGCTCTTGGCAGACAGACTCTGCCACATAAACCACACACATGTAGGGTTTAAATATGGATTGGACGCTTGGCACTGATGCCTTTTACAAAGTACGTTTGAAGATTGAGTACTCCATACACTTTGCCTCAAATCAAATCTCCCACAACCGGCATAGATAGACTTGCGCACGACCGATTGCTCCAGAGGCATCCCCTGCTAGTTCTCAACGTTCGTATGAAGGATTTTCAGGTTGGGGTTTAATCCGTTTCCTGGCTAAAATAATTACTTTTTTTCAAATTAAAAAGAATCCTCATGGAAAGCGTTAAAGCCTTCACAATTTTAGTATCATTATATGTTTGTCATATTTTGAGCGGTCTTTTGCTCTTTGACAAGAAATGATCAAATAAATTAATTAAAATGAAACCGTTGAGATGAACTGAAATTTTAAACTTTGTGCAGTGTTCATACTTTGTCTTTACGTGCAAGTCAATTTACATGAAAACTCTTTATCGATTGACAAAGAAAACCGTTGTATGTTTAATGCACGTGTGCGCGTTCATCTCGTCGTGAATTACAGAAAAAACAACTGATTCCTTCAGTTGACAAAGTTTAATTCATAAAACAAAAATTATTCGCAGTCTGTGACTACTGAGTCAAAGGTGACTTCGGTATTGGGGTTCGAATCGTGTGACCGGCAGAGAGTCTCCCTCCATACTGATGATTGCATAGTAGCATGAAAAACATGTGTATACGTGTTCATTTCAAAATATTTATTTATAAATAATTGTTATATTTGATGGATAATTGCCCTATGGGAATGGACCTATCAATTGGAAATCGTTGGTTTGACTTGCGCGAATTAATGCGGGGTATACCCGGGAGTCGAGTGCAGAATAGGGCTTGTTCTCACAGTCCGAAACCACAGAGTGACAAGTTCACCGCGTGACGAGACCACAGATTAAGGGTCAGTGTGCATCTGCAAGAGGCTCTGTGACGTCACAGGCCCTTGCGTGGGAAACAGAGGGATCCGAGACGTCACTCGTTCTTTGTTAGAAGTGAGTTTTAGTCAGTCTGGGTTTTGGAGGCGAACCGATGAGACGTGATTGTTACCATGTAAACTACAACAAATAAGGGAAATATTTCCCTAAGAAAATACACGCGAGAGGTATCCTTTCCCCCTCCATGAATTATTAAGACTTATTTGATAAGTAACTACGATAAAGTAGTGATTCTCTCTCTCTCTCTCTCTCTCTCTCTCTCTCTCTCTCTCTCTCTCTCTCGACGTAGTGAATGTCTCCAGGTCGATAAATAACAACGCTTGTAATAAAAAGAATTGCAACTTAAAGATATTGTTGTTTGGTGAGTCGGTCGGGAAGCTTTTATTGCAGACAACGGACGGCGTAATTCACGACAGGAAGGAAAGAAGTAACCATTGATCAACTAGACGACATCGAGACGGCGACCCTCTACACGGCGAGGGAGAAATCTAAAGGTATGCAAACAATATATGAAGTATGTGATTTATGATGTTTTAAAAATGACGAGTATTAAATGTGAACTGCCACGGCCCTTTCTGTGACGAGTATACGAAGCGTGAACCGCCGCGGCCCAATAGTAGGGCTATGCAACATATATATATATATATATATATATATGTATATATATATATATATATATATATATATATATATATATGTGTGTGTGTGGGGGGGGTGCAATGTAATTTTACTATAGAAGAATGACCAGGGTACCCAATTACGTGTGTACACTCATAAGTTTTTATTTAAAAACACACTATATATCAGTTTTATTTTCCATTAATACATTTAGTTTAAAAGTAGCACTGGAAACTCAGCCCACATGGCTTAAAATACCAAGTGTACCTGTTCTTTAGTGGATGTTATGGGGATATCATATATTCTTCTAACACAATATATATATGACGACAATGTATATTAAGTGTGGATAATTCATAGCATAAATGTAATGAGTGGGCACACACCCAGACGGAAATACAGATATATATATATATATATATATATATATATATATATATATATATATATATTATCATATTATATTTGATATACTGTCCTATATTATCCAGTATTTATTTCGAGAGTGCTAAATAGAACGTAGATCTTTATAATTGAGAGTAGTCTTCAAAGATCTGAAGGTCAAAAAACGCGTAGATTTGTGTAGCCACTCGAAACACTCTCTATTTCTTTCTTTCTCTCTCTCTCTCTTTCTCTCTTTCTCTCATATATATATATATATATATATATATATATATATATATATATATATATATATATATAAAGATTTAATATATGTGTCTGTTTATAACCAACTTATGAAGAAAACGTGACATTCTAGCAAATATATTTCTATGATAAAGTACTTGGTGGTGCAAGTGAATTTAGTGGCGTGTTGATTCAGTTACCGAAAGCTGCGTTGTGGGGATTTGGGGGTTTCTCTGGTGAATTATCGATTGAGTAGTAGTAGTAGTAGTAGTAGTAGTAGTAGTAGTAGTAGTAGTAATAGTAATTCAACTATTAAACGGCCTCTCTAAATGAATCCTTCATGGATCTTACATCTTGTTTTTGTTCACGTTTTTATTTATTTATATATATATATATATATATATATGTATATATATATATATATATATGTTAATTGTACACTCTAGGATTTTTTAACTGATTTACAATACATAATTGTACAACGTCAGGCTTGTACTAATTAAATAATCTTAACTGCTAATCTAATTACTTAATTAAGTTATAAGCAATATGAATGTAATAATTATTTATTGTTAATATTAATAATCTATTTTAAATTAATTTTAATAGCCTCTACTTTTACAATAATGTTTGAATTTTTTTTAATTGTATTTTTATTATATTGTACTGTGGAGAATTATATAAATTTTTAGCAGATCTAATATTTCATAAAAAATTTATATTTTTTATCATCTTTTATTTCTTGGTTTATTTTAAGTACATGTAGTTATGGTATTCTCTTTCACCCTCTCTCTCTCTCTCCCTCTCTCACTCTCTCTCTCGCTTTTCTCTCTCTCTATCTCTCTCTCTATGTATATATATATATATTTATATATAGTGTTTCATTTTACTTCAGTGGAAGTTCTCAGAAATTCAGAGGCTCCTCCCTGGGCTAACACTTGAGATACATAGATTTCGAATATTTCATTAAAGTAACCTTTACCTGTCAAATGTTAAGTTAGTAAATAAGTTAAGAACATTAATTTTCCTCTCCGGAATCGACCAGTTGACAATTTTATAGTATACCTTTTATGTCGTCTCGTATCCTTACCGGATTCCAAGAAAATAATTTATCTTGTCTGGTGGAGTATCCAATTAAATTATGTTACTTAAGGCAACATCACTTGCAGAAGGTGCACCATTTCTCGTATAAGCTAGTGTTAGGTAGACATACAGAGATGATCTTATTTAGGCTTCGAATACTATGTTATTTTAAATATTTGGTTAGTGTCTACTTGCAGGGTGAACTATCCTCCTGTCAGGTTGTCCTTACAAATCAATTTACAGAGAGACCTTAGACACTCGAGGACAATGTCCAGTAGGGATTAAAATGTGTGTGTGTGTGTGTGTATATATTTATTTTAAAATTATTATCATATAATTTCATAATAATTTGTCTCTCGAACAACTGAGAAAATTCACATGTTTCCAGAAAATCTTCACAATAAACAATGGTTATCCAGGGACTTTACTATAAAGGGCAGTTCCCTAACTTTAGAATCTTTAATTCGAGATATAAATAGAAATTGTATATAGTTCAACATATAAACAGAAATACATCGCATGGAGAGAAAAAATAAGGGTGAAAACAAGAAAATGAATATTCAAAATCATCTATAGTTCTGATCGTGTAGAATGTTTAAAAGATAAAATCACTCTCTCTGTCTCTCCTTCTCTCTTTCTCTCTCTTTCCCGCTCTCTTTATATATATATATATATATATATATATATATATATATATATATATATAATTCTTGACGACGATATTTTTAGTGATTACTTCATCTGCTAAGTTATGCATGTGCATGGCCTTTCCAGCATGGTTAATGGGTCAAGATTATCTACGATAAACCGGACAGTCAGTTTAAATCGGATGCCAGAACGTTAAGGATATTCCCTGTTATGATCAGCATACATTATTGACACAATCACATGAGATCTTCAGATTCCTGTTCTTTTGGGCATGAGAACGACGTTATGTTAGTTTCCAAGAGTAAACGAAATCTTCAGCGGTAAAAGCAATCATGGAACAACAGGTTGGTACAATTCGGCTTGAGACTGAACAGCAGGAAGACATAGAAACTGATCACCGATAACGATAAGCGAAAGATTATCGAAGTTGATGACTAGAAATATACCAGGATGAGTGGTGTCGAATATATCGGTTCATCTATCAGCAATAACTGCAGTATCCTTCACACGGCTCAAATCAATACTACATGGTTGAAATGGTGTACTGCCACGTGTATCCTGTGTGATCCACGGATCAGGGATCGACGTAGATTCAAGATCTACGGAATTATAGTACGAGCTATTGCTTTGTATGGCTGGCCGTCAACGAAGGCGGAATTAAAACGGTG
>OY744523.1:103781944-103791944 GCA_963556195.1 Sepiola atlantica | reverse complement strand
TGGCTGAGAAAAAAACACCTGAACTAATAAACAGAATATTTACTGATTGCTGCACAGAACAATGCGATTAGGACAGACTACATCAAAGTTAAAATAGATAAAACCCAAGAAAACAGTAAATTCACACTGTGTGGACAAAGAGACGAAACAGTAAATCATATAATAAGTGAATGTAACAAACTCGCCTAAAAGGATTCAAGAACAGACATGACTGTGTGGGAAAAGCAGTACATTAGGAACTGTGCAAACAATTGAATTTCGAATACGCAGACAAATGGTACAAACATAAACCAGAAACAGGAAGTAAACAAAACAACATCACGAACCAAAGAACTTCACTTCATCATCTCTCCCCTTATAAGTTACACCGGCCTCAGCTAACACCCTACAAAAATGGACCTATGAGCAGAAATTACAAGAAACACCATAAGATATCCCCCTTCCCTTCTCCCTTCCCCTCGCTTCCCTCCAAAATCATAATAAAATAAAATGAAATTATTTAAAAAAATAAATAACAATATTTAAATAATGGTGGCAGATTAGGCTGACACCAGACAAAATATTTGTAGAGGGTCAAGGAGGATGAGAAGACCGAGGAGAGGCAGCACATACCAGACCTCCACTGTAAGAGTGCGGAAAATGCTGGTACCTTAGGGAGGCTTATTGCCACCAAAATCACTGAGAAGACCAATGGTCCTTACCAGCAATTAATCAATGGTAACCGGCTGTTGCGATACCGCAAGGTTATTTGCGGTGGTTATCGAAAAGAGGTGAAGAATACTGGAAATCTGGGGAGGCTTGTTGTCACTCAGACTCCAGGAAAAACCACTGGCGGTTGTCGGTGAGCAATCACTGACGATGATCTATGTCAGAACTCTTAGTGCGTACAAATAATAATGTTATATTTATTGTGAAGTGTAATTGTAACTAACCTATGAGAGTTCGTTCGGTGGTTTGGAGATAATATTTTTGCTTTTTGTTTGAGTTGAAAGTAATTGAAATCCCGCCCCCCCCTCCCCAAAGTAATTAGTCACGTGAGAGAAAATAAGTTTCCGTTACTTTTTAAAGAGGCGATGAGCATTTAAAGTCTCGAACGTACCGATTGAAGACGTTATTTGGGTGGATATACAAATGTTATATTTATTGTGAATGCTAATGTTAACTAGCTTCTGAGATTTTACTTCGGGTGTCGGGAGATAATATTTTAGCTATTTTTTTCGTTGAAAGTAATTAAAATCCGCCCCCCCCCCCCCCGCAAAGTTATTAGTCACGCGAGAGAAAAAGTTACCGTTATTTTTTAATCTCGACCGAACGTTTGATAACTTGGCATCAATTGATCAGACAAACATGGGAGAGGAGTCTACCGTCGTTTTTGTTATTATTCAAGAGTATCCTAAAAAACTTATACAAATGTAATTAGGTAACATATATATATATATGCGTGTGTGTATATATATATATTTTTTTGTTTTGTTTGCATTTAATTTATTTATCTATTTATTTTTATTCATGTTATCTTATTTTATTTTTATTCATTTATTATTTGAAAGAAACTTTTTTTAATATAATTTTTTTAATTGATTAATTTATTTTCCGTAAATGTGTCTTCAGTATATGTGATAGTGCACCTCTAACTTCAGAAAAATGAGAGAAACACTATCCCTGTGACAGAATAACAGGTATACTTACCTTGGGCGTGTTATTGCCACAAACACCAAACCATGATTAATGTCTACAAATACAAATAAACGCCGTGGAACTCAGAACAAAGATCTGAGTGTCATGATGGGCATGTGCTCCTTCGATGGCCAACATTGGGGACCCGGTCCACATCATGCGAATGTTGGCTCTTTAAATTTCAGAAACAAGATCACGGACAAAACATGTAAGTAAGCCATCAAATTCCAGGTATGACAAGGACACGGACCAAACACAAGAAAGCAAGAATCCATAGAAAGAAATGGACCACAAAAAAGAACAGACTGGTAATGGAATGCTACTACAGAAACCGCCACCCCAAAGAAAGAAGCTACCGGAAACGAATGAAAGATCTATGGGGCATTTCTACTGACTACCGTACAACGGAACAAAATATAGCAGATCAAGCAAGACAGATACTCAAGAGAGGGTGGTTGTTGGAGATGAATTAACGGAAATTAAACAAAAGATAAATGGCGTTCGTGCTTCTTTGAGTCGTCTTATTCTCCACCGTTCTTCTCTATCTATAATTTTTACTTCATCCCATGATGGTAGATTGTTTCCCCTTTCCTCTATATGTGGTCAACCATACCCGACTTTTCGATTTCACCATGTATTACGGCTTTCCAGTGTTTTTAGTCTTACCTTTAGTGGACGACATGTCTCACTTTTGTATACTTGTCCACACTTACATGGACTCGCATACACACAGTTCTTAGTCATGACTTTTTCCGTAGGGGGGTGTACTCTCACAAGACGCTTTCGGAGAGTTGAGTCGCTCCTGAATACCATCCTGATGTTATATGGATTACATATTCTTTGCATTTTTTCGACAATGGAATAAAGTAAAATTATAGAAAGAGAAGAACGGTGGAGAGTAAGACGACTCAGCAGACCTAGTATAGAATTCAATACAATATAGGAACCTATAATTATAAATAGTAGATAAATAGTAATCTATAGTGATAAGCAGTTAGATCAAAAACAAGAATAGGTTTAAGGCTCCCAAAATTCATATCAGAATTGTCTGCAAGGACCCGTGGCGCAATCGATATAGTACTAAGTATAATTCAGTTCTAGATGACAGTCGTCTGAAGGTTTATGGTTCGATATGAAGAATTGCGAATTACTGAAGACTTCTTCCAAGTCATGGCAGATGGAACACGAGCATGCTACTCCCTGTGGATTTAATAAAGGGTTCCGTTCGAAATTCCGTCCAGATTCCCGAGTTCGACAGAAAAATTCCCGAGTTCGACAAAGTTCACCTGTAGAAGGTTACATTGGCCGAAACGTTGTGATAAAATATACCAAATTTTACGAATTATCAACCCTCATCTGAAAAATTCCGAAACATAATATATATATATATATATATATATATATATATATATATATATATATATATATATATATATATATATATATATATATATATATATATATATATATATAAGAGAGAGACTTGACTTACTATTGCCGGGAAGGAATCGTGTAGCTAAAAATGATTGTATAAATAAAAATCTTTACAAACATTAGACATCTCTATGTATTATTGAGAACTCCAAACATAAACACAGTAAGGATTCTCTGTATTGTTCCATGTGGATGTAAACTTAACCTGGATGACTATATATTGTTTCATTTTACTTCGGTCGAAGTTCTCAGAAATCAAGGGGTCTCTTCCAGGAACTAACACTTGATCTCTATATGAGGTACATAGATATTCGAGTGTTCCATTAAAGCTCTTTACCTGTCAAAAGTTGAGTTGGTAAACAAGTTAAGAACATTTATTTTCCTCTTCCCAACTGTCTAGTTAACTATGTTATAGGATATCGTTCTCATGGTCTCTTAGTCTTACCGGATTCCAGGACAAGAATTTGTCTGATGGAGTATTCAGCTAAGTATATAGCCGTGTCGATGGGAACTTATTTGGGCTTCGAATACTATGTTATTTTGAATATTTTGTCAGGGTGAAGTATCCTCATGCCAGGTTTTCCTGACAAACTCTTGTACAGAGAGACGGAGACACTCGAGGAGTATGTCTAGTAGGTAATTCAAACGCTCCCCAGTATATATATATATATATATATATATATATATATATATATATATATATATATATATATATATATATATACTATGAATATTTTAAAAAAAATATATTAAAGTGTGTTTATCTACAGACAACGTTGTTTCGGACTTACGTCTTCATCAGTGCAGGAAGTGGTGGTTGCAGGCGGTCAGACGGGTTCGAACGCAGTTCGTAAATTCAGAAGAGATCTCGATCCTACGGAAATCGCTACAGACATTACTAAAATTAAAATATATTTAAAGCCAGCGGCAGGATTCAAACGTTCCGAGATCAAACAGTGCTTCCATAGCTTAACGACCTCAGATTTGTATAATTTCAGACAGTATTCGACAATTAAGATTACTTTATTTTAAAGGGGGCTATTATGTGTGTTTATGTGTGTAAACAATAATAATTTAAAAAACACGAAGACTACAAAATCTGTTTTTATTGGCTCCAGTGATATTCACAAATGTAGTACCGTACTATTAATAGTAGACATGTGTTTTTTTTTCTTTTTGTGATGACTATCATGACGGAAATTATCTGAGTAAATTAAATAAAACAAAAAAGCAAATATCAATATATAACAGTACAGTGTGTCTTATTTTTCAAAGAATTAATACCATTGTTTAAGACATATGGCTCGTATTAGTTTGTTTATATGTTTTGTTTCTAACTGATTACGAAATATCACGGGTAGAGCGTACACATAGTGGCTTTATTGTCTTAGATTCCTCATTCTATTATGTACAAGCTTTTTTTATTATAGCGTGTAGGGTTTCTTTCTCATTTCATTTCAGATGACAGGGTAAGTCTTGGGTTGTTTTCTGACTTGCTATTTGCTGTCTCGCTTCTCCTCCCTTCTTGAAATAGTTTCGTCCGTAGCTAGAGAGGGTCACGTGTTTCATTCACTAACATTTGTTTGACCGGATGGAAGTACATATATTTATTTATATACATATATACACATTAATACACATTGGTCCTTATTATAGATTAAAGAATATATATATATATATATATATATATATATATATATATATATATATATATATATATATATTTGTAAGATCAGTGGGTGAGAACCCCAGTAGAGTGATCGATTATTTAGGAAAATTCGAAAATAAGAGCGAAATATTTATTGATATATGAATTATAGAAGATCATGACAACATTCGTTTAATATCTGACAAAGGGGAACACCACTTGTTTCTGTTTGTCGGATTTGAAACCGACGGTACCAATGTTATCCTGATCTTATGTAATATATATATATATATATATATATATATATATATATATATATATATATATATTATTCGAAAAAGTAATAAACTCTTTTAGAGACTGTTTTCTTAAGTGCCTGGTTATTGCTTTATTTTATTTTTGATTCGTTGATATACTTGAAACTTTTCTTTCTTAAATTACAGACATTTTTCCTTAGACTACGTCAATGAAAAATAGTTCTAATTAAAATTAGCACGGGCGTTCGACACGTTCGTAGTTCCAACCTTAACGAAAGCATTACTTAGAACAAATGGTAGACGGAATGGCTCAGTCACCTCAAAGCTAGCTCTACAGACACATGCACAGTGTGCTTCGAATCCTGCAGAGAGAAGGGGGCACGTTCAGAATCGCTCTGCAGGCTTACTTAGTTTTATTCTTTTTAAAACATCATTAGAAAAAATGTCGTTTTTAACATTAATAACATATTTTTTAAAAAAACAAAAAAACATGTGTGTTTACCGGACCCATAGGTAAATTCTGTAAAACTACCACTATTTTGTTAATCGCACAAATATTAATTTTGAAAAATACTAGTGTATACTCTCCGTCAACAATGACGGAAAATAATATGCTCCAACAGTGTTTGCACTAATATATAAATTCATAGAATTACGTCAGTAATTAAATGTTTCATATTTAAATATTATTATTATTATTATTATTATTATTATTATTATTATTATTATTATTATTATTATTAATAATAATAATAATAATAATAATAATAATAATAATAATAATAATAATAATAATAATAATAATAATAATAATAATAATAATAATAATAATATTAATAATAATCGTCATCGTGATCGCCATCGCCATCATCGTCATCATCATCATCATCATCATCATCATCATCATCATCATCATCATCATCATCATCATCATCATCATCATCATCATCATCATCTATGACGACATAGCGAAAAACAAACTCCTACTGATGACTTTTTATTTAGAATGGATGATTTATTTCCGAATTAACTTAAGACAGCGGAGATTGTCTAACGTGCTATTTACTGTCTTGCTTCCTCACACAACTGTAAATGGTTTCGTCTACAGTCTAGAATAGGGCATTTTATTTACTCGCTAACTTTTGTGTCACGGGACGAATATATTATATTCATATAAGAATATACAAATAAAAACACATTTGCCTTTATCATAGAATGAAATATGATAATGTATACTCTTAGACGAGCATGGTCATCGCTGACAGGTGACAGTATTAAGCGTCAGCACTACCCACACAATGATTTCTTGAGTACGGCTTGCACAACTCCACACCGTCTCTCATTAGTGTTGCATAAACACCCAGAGACACGACAAATGCAAAATATCCGGCTCCCTTAGCTTTCTACTAGAGAGTGGTGCCTTGACAAAAATCGAGTGTCCCTCACTCATAGTTAGTTTACTGCGCCCCCTTAACCCCAGACTGTGTAGTTCTACGACCGAGTGACTAATATACAATTTATTGAATAAACAAGTGTACACCCTCCGTCTAACAAAACGGAAACGGTATGCTTTGCCAGTCTTCGCACTAATATTCATAATCATATTAAATAACGTCTGAATCGGTGAAGTTAAAAATAAGAAATGAGAAAGAAAGAAAACATCTCAAAGTGGAAAGTTTTTAAAAAAGAAAAAACGTATCAATCGGTATCGAATAAAGAAAGCGGAAAACGTAAAAGAAACGCCCGTTATGGAAAAAAGAGTGAAGGATTTTTTTCCGAATTCATTTAACACGGCGGGGGGGGGGGGGCTGTACTTGCTATTTGCTTTTTTTGCTTTCCCTTAAAAACTTGAAATAATTTCGTCCGACAGTTTCTTTTATTCGCTAACTTTTGTGTCCTTACACGGATACATATTTAATTATGGGAAATCATCCTTCCTTTTTCATATTTAATTATATATTCATTTATATATTTATATGCAAACTGGAAGAAGCCTGTCACAGGACGGGTGAAATTAATTCCCCAAACAGAACAGTGTTTCACCACTTTAATGTCCCCTTCCAAATAGTAAAATCAATATATAATGCTGTTAACCCTTATTTGTAGGCTTCATATATCTAGTATACAAATAAATACACATTGGCCTTTATTATAAGGTATGGAATGCTGAAATTTTAATTAGATAGTTTTGTAATTTTTAGTAATTAAAAAGAATTAATACATTGGATTGTTTGTAATGAGTATTCTTCTTAGCTCAATATCGTGGATTTCGTTGGGTCCATGAGCCCCTATCTTAGCCTCTCTAAGTCTCACTAAGCGGTTCTTTTAAGTCTATATGTTTTCAATTAATAGTACCTTATTCTTTTACTTACCCCTCTTCTTCTTCGTGCCTCTCCCCGCTACCCTCATTCTCATCCCTCCTTCGTTACGTTTTCTAAGCCTTCTGTTTCTCCTCGGTCGTCCTGTCCCCGTCAGTTAAGAGAAAGACGCCCCACCACCAAGAAAGGGGAAAGACTAAAAAAGAATACGACTGAAAACTAAAGATATAAAAGACTAGTAGGATTAAGTAGAAAGAACAAAACGAAAATAAAACTAGCGTAATAACCACTAAAGAAACACACACAAAAAAAACAATTCGTAATTATTCTTAGACTTGATAGGTTAGGTTCGACACACGCTATTCACTAAAACGGGCACGCACTCACACACAGCGACTAAGAGAGAAAGCGAGTAAGAAAGAGAGAGAAAGTGTTTAGATTTTTTTTAAAATTAAACTGCATTGTGGAAAATAAAAGTTCCGAGCTTCCACGAACCACGCATTCGCGCATACACACATACACACATACACAAACCCAAACGGATACGATAGAACTTGGGCCGCTTAGGTCTCCTACTTTACCGCATGATGTTTGTTTCTTTTCTTTTCTTTTCTTTTTTCTGACAAGTGAAGAGAGAGAGAGAGAGAGAGGAGGGCCCAAGTTTGGCAAAAGAAATAAAGAACAAAATAATAATTAAAAAAACAAACTCGTGGGTGTAAAAGTATATTCAAAAAAGAAGTGCGAGAAACAAACGAATGTCTGAAGGAAGAAGAACAAGAAAATAAGAGAAATGGAATTAAGGAATTAAAAAAAACAAAAAAACAGAAGTTATGTGCGAAAAAGGAATTGACGTTGTTAGTCTTTCCATGACTCGGAGGTTATGCTATCGTTGGAACCACTGAGAGAATCGGAGAAAAAGACAGAAGGAATTAAAAATGCCAGGAACGACGACGAACTGGTTACTGGTCTTTACATAACACAGAGGTAAAGATTATGATCGTCATTATTTTTGTTATTGTTATCATTTATTTTGATTATTCACTTGAAGTTCTCACACCAAACAGTACCAATGATTTCTCGCTGCTATGAACCAGGGGATGTCCCCGATTGTTGAGTGACAGCAAGTCTCCGTGCCATTTAATGATGGTACCGATACTGTTTTTGGAACCGGACCAAGATCAAGCTGTGTTTGTGTTACCCCAACACTAAACTAACCCTAACTTTACCCTAAACTAACACTAACCTAGTCGGTTTTAGTCCGGTTCAAAAGCTGTACCAGTACGTTAATTATTAATGCAACTCATTTGGTGTTTCCAACACCAGTCGTTACCGGTGAATACTCGCTGATAATTGCCGGTGGGTTTCCCTGGAATCTGAGTAGCAATTGAATAAGTCGACTATGTATTTCACTATTTTAATTTTTGTTTTATGCCAATTTCCATTTGAGTAATGTCCAAGCTTCTTTGGAATTGGTTCAGAGTTCCGATATTATTATTATTAGTAGTATTAGTAGCAGCAGTAGTAGTAGTAGTAGTAGTAGTAGAATTTATTTTATTTATTTATTTGGTGTTTCTTTGTTATAATTGTTAGTCTGTTATTGTTAACTCGGTCGTGCAATCTTGTGAGGTGGATATGCTAAACTTTCACGACACTGGCATGGTTTGCTATTTCGGTTTACTTATCTACGGTCAACTTTTTAAATTGGGTTCATTATCTCTCTTTACGTGTACACGTTCATTAGAGCAAACACACGATACGCGTTTGTATATACGCATTATTCAATGGGTGTTCACAGAAATAACATAGCATACATATACGGCGAATGTGTAGCACACTTTTGAGGACCTTAATACTACTACTACTACTACCATTTCACTCACTAGGAGTTTCACACAAGTCATCAATGATTGCTCACTGACAATAACCAGTGGTGTTCTTCATCTTTTTATTATTATTATTATTATTATTATTATTATTATTATTATTATTATTATTATTATTATTTGGTCTTCCAACTAGCACCACGGTGTAGTATCTGTTTTGTTCGGTCTAATACTGCCATCCTCTCAGGAATTATATCTTCCTTTGGGAAGGGAGGCTGTTTTACGGTCGATCGTCTGAGAAGTATTCGCCAGAAAATACCGCCGGGTTCGAGCATTGCTATTTTTGCACCTGTCTAAAGTCCTCCCCACCGGGGAACGCTGGATACCGATAATGAACTGATCTTGTGTCCAACTTTGTAGCTGTGAGGGGAGAGGGTCAGGTAAACAACCTACTTAGGTCTGATCATGTTTTGGTCTTAAACTTTTACGACACGCTTTCTGTTATGATTTACTTAACTCGTTCGTTTTTTGTTTTTTTTTCGGACAAGCGAATTACATTTGTTTTGCGTAAAGTTACCTTAACATGGCGTATACATTTATATATATATATATATATATATATATATATATATATATATATATATATATATATATAAATATATATATTAGATGACATGTGGATTGTGTGTGTGTGTGTGTGGGTGTGTGCACAAACGTAACAGGGGTATACACATTTAAGAAAGGTGCGTAGAACGCCAGAACACTGACACTATTGATAAAAAAACTACTACTACTATTACTACTACCGCTACAATAAGACGGGCTATGTTTTCTTTGATGTGT
>OY744523.1:103751944-103776944 GCA_963556195.1 Sepiola atlantica | reverse complement strand
TCCGTTTGAACCCACATAACTATAACAGTATCCGTCCGCCAATCACACTTATGTTTTAAAGTATCATTTTCGTCGGTCTGTCACGCTTAAATAGCAATGTTAGTTGCGTGCACACATGCCTATTATGGGCTCTGTCCGCTTAAGTTTTAAATAGTATGTTCATCGCTAAACGCGTAGTTTGAATGGACGCATTTTGAGATTATTGCTTATTGGTGATTTAATTATTTCTGTTCTCTTATACGTCATGCTCAGATTGTGTTCATATCGTCAGGTGCCCCATATAGAATTTACTGCTGTCCCACTCAAGTATGCCGTAACTCCTCTTTTTTTTCTGTACGAGTTGTATGATATCTATTAAGTTGTAGTAGTAGTAGTAGTAGTAGTAGTGTTATTACTAGAATTAAATTAGTTGATTAGTAGTATTAGTAGTAATATAATTAATATCATTATTAAAAAATATTCGGACATTTTAGAACAAAAAAATAGGTAGAAATAGTAGCAATATTAGTATTATTTGAAGTAATAGTATCGTAAGTAGTATTAGCATCAGACAGGCTTTCCATAAACCGGTTGACGTTACTTTATGTAAAACTCTTCATAAAGTTTTTACAACCTCGGACAGGAAGCACTTTTCCCAGAATATCAGCTGTTTTGAGTAATGCAGATATTTGTAACGATATTATTTTTGTGGTGTTTGAAAATATAATTATTATTATCATAAGTAGTAGTAGTAGTAGAACAACTTCCGTACATTTACTTTTGAATTACCCCCCCCCTCTCATCCTGCTTCAAATGTTCAAGTTCTAACACTAGTAGTATAGTTTATAGTTTTTGTACTGCTCCCAGTGTCCCGACTCAAATCGGCACCACCGTTAACTTCACGTTTCATAAGTTTTTGATTTCTCAAGAAATGGATGTGTTTTGTTTGTTGTTATTATACTTTTGTTCTTACTTTTATATTATTATCCCTTATTCTATTTGAGTTATCACACCAGCCGTTTCAAGTGAGTTCGCGATGATAAACCCAGTGGTTTTCCCTGGAGTCTGAGTGACAGCGTATCTCCCCCCCCCCTCCTGATGTCCAGTACTCCCCATTCCATTCTGTTATTATTTTAACTCGCCCAGTGTTTACGCACCAGGCATTGCTTGCTGGTAACGGCGGATGTTTTTATTTCTGAAATTTGAGTAACAATAAGCCTTCCAGTCGTATTGTTAGTAGTAGTAGTAGTAGTAGTAGTAGAACTATATCTCTAATGTATTGGCATTACTAATAGTTGTGAAGAACAATTGCATTTTCTTACGATTTTTTTAGTTTCTTTATGTAAAATGATACGCCTTATTTCAGATTAGGTAAATTGATATTGACTTTTTTTTTTGTATTTTATTTTATGTGTTCATCGCGTGCAATAAGCGTGCAATTTCCTCGTTTTCGTAAAAAAAAAAACAATATAAAAAAACATCACTGTAGTTTGTTTTGTCTATTCTTTCTGCGTTTTCATAAGTTAACTTCAACTGCTTCTTTCTCTTACTCGGCCAAGAATACAAGTGCTAACGTTTTCGAGAGAATCGTCCAACAAAAAGTTGTTCGTCTATACTTGAATTTCATCTCATCATACACAGCCAACGAACAAAAGTACCGGCAACTTTGGCAGCAACATGGGACGCCATATGCAAAGAGGCGCCACTGTATACTGGACTTTTTATGCTTGTATGTGTGTAAGGAGGCCCAGGACGCTAGCAACCCCGGGAACGATCTTTTGCAATCAAATGTTATACTGAGAATATCAAGAACTCTATTGTGAAAGTGACATGTGGTAATAGGCACCAACACGAACTATGGCGTCGCTTTGCCCGGTTCGAATCCTGTCAATGCTACTGAATCGCATTCAATAATAATAACTTCGGGAAAGTTATCTCTCTCCAGCTATGGATACATTTCATTTTTTTTTCCAGTTAGCGATTAAATAGTAGGGTAGACAACACTCGCAAGCCTTTATTATTCATATAATCTCAAAATAACGGTAGTTTTTCTCTGCTAATCCTGACATTATTTCCAGTCGTCTTGGACGTCTCCTTTTCACTGGAGCTACACAATGCTGCTGTTCCGATGGATACTGCACCCCATAGACTGGTATTGTCTTGGCCTTCGGGGCTTGATTTACGCCGGTCTATGGGTCTGTCCTGTGCAGTTCTAGGAGGTCCACCCTCCCAGGCTTCGCCTCTCCTCTTTGGGGAGAAGTAAGTTTATTGCTTACTGCCTGAGGCGCCCCTACCGGGGAATGACGACGGGGCTGCCCAGGCAATGTTTAAACCCCACTTTCCCGATCCGACCTTGGGTCACATCTTACTTGTGGGAGTAAGATAAAAACTGGCCTTGTGCCTAACTCCTGGAGAGGAGTAAATCAATACACAATGCTGCTACAGGAGATGTGCGATTGGGGGCAACCCTTACTTCACTGTCGACTCCTCGCATAGCCACCCTTACAGAGGGTATCTATTGTCTCTCGAGTCTGGAAGGAAGCCTCAGTATTGTTTAATAAATCTCTGTAGGGCGAAATAGCGACATGTTTATACGATCATTCAAATGAATTAATGAGTTTCAATCAAATTCATATAAAAAAAACGAATTAAAAAAACTCTAGGGCCGAAATTCTATTTACATTTCTAACTTGATTCTAAATCCTGATTTTTTTTTCACTTAACTAAAAGAGGAGTATTTTTGTAATCTATCCTACATGGGTGCGTCCCTTGCCTCGTTGTCCGATTGGGTACAATTGAAAACTAAGCCCTATACCGAGATCAAACAGGACTTTCTTAGAGCAAAATGTAAGGAAGAATCTAAGTATGGCAGTAATTATCTATTAGGCTTTTTTAGATGACGGTCGGAATGAGTAACAACCCCTCCCCCTCATCATGTTAAGAATATGTTCCTAAATAATAACATTATTATTTAGAAACCCATTCTTTCTTAACTATTCTTTACCTTCACCGGTTTTTAAAAATAATTTCGCGGTGTCTGCGTTCGTGTCGGGCGACGTTTGACTTTATTTTATTAATAACGTGAAAATAAAAAATTATAGAAATTAAAAAAAAAGAAAAAAAACATGGTAATAAATACTGGCGATAAGAGTACACAGGGGGCATCATTGTTTCCCGGACAACACCAAGTGTTCCTGCTAAAAATTGAACTAAATAAAAGGTTACTTTCATTATAAACTTCGCTCAAACTTTAGTACTGTTTTTAATTCGACTGAGTATAAAAATTGAAAAGAAAATAATTTGACAAAATTTAAAACATTAATTAAAGTTATATGTCTCATTTTGAGTTGTGCTTATCAATAATCGAGAGAGTAGGTTCGATCTTTGTCACACGCAACTATTTGTGAAATCAGGTGTTCTTTTACAAACATGCATTTCGCATTAACACGTGTATAAGAAAGATAAAACGAAATGAATTCTTAACTTATAATCATGTTATTCTATGCCGACGGTCTAGCGATCTCAAGTTATAACCCAGTAAATAACTGCCGGTTTTAATGTGTGCCTCATGCAGCTGAGGGTGAATCAGGCTTAGTTACCTAGGACGCAAACATTTTAGGGGGCGCCAAATTTAACGTCGCAAACTTTTTTTTTGAATTTCTACAATCGGATAAAATATTTTGACTTTTGAATAAATTCGAATTACGAGGATTAAGAACATTTTGCTTTAATTACATATACATGTATTTTAAGAGATGGTTGATGTGCTTATAAATGATAATTTCCTGGCCTCCAAAGCATTACCCCCACATTCGGGAAAGATTTGGTTTACTGAGTGTCGAGGGAGAATGCAGATGGGTCCGTTCTCAGTTATTTGTATACCAGACCTGTGCCATTCGGAGGTGTGTGTGTGTGTGTGCGTGGGGTTAGTTTTCACCATTTTCCGGCCTTCTGCTACATCTTGCTGCAGTGACACCTGCACCTGATACCTGATACGGCATTCAATCTCGACGGGTTGAACCGGCTTTTCCAAACGTTATAAGTGTCTAGGGAATATTAAATCCACAAGTCGTATGTATACTGCAGTAAAAAGCAAGTAAATACCAATTCTCGGCCTTCGAAATCAGATCAAATTTGTTTTTTGTAAATAACATTTTATTTCTAACCATTGGATATATTCTAAATAGGGTAGTCTATAGAGTAAATGTGGTATTGTGGTGAAAGAAAGAAAGAAAGAAAGAAAGAAGGAGCAGTGCTTAGAATACTTGGTAAGAATGCGTCTAATCAAGTATAAGATAGACACAGAATGTTAGCTCCGCTCCACTCCACTCCACTCTTCACACTTTTATGGCCTTGTACCTAATTTTTTAAATTGTAATCGTTCTATTTTTCCAAATAAATCATTCAAAGTGTTGTATCTATGTTGTACTTAGGCAGAGGAGGAGAAATAAATCCTTCTCGGCTGTGGCGAGTTTTATTTTTGTCCCATCTAGAGTTACCTTTTTCGGGAAATTAGATATTCTTCCATATTAAAACCCAATTTTGTGTTTAAGATGTGTTATCGTATGTAGGCAAATAAAAAAGGTACATCTATGGGGAAGATTTCAATACTGTACTGGTACATAAACTGGAAGGTTTTCTAATGGTCCACTATTTTTATTACCCAGGGCATTGCGAACGCCTCTTATCACACTGCCCGCATGAATGTCTCGTCGGCCTTTGATAACTGTGTGCATATTCAGTCCTTATAAGCGTGTTTGTATTACAATTAAATTATGTTACAGTGAGTGTCGTATTATATGATACATTTATGAATAAACCTGCTGGACGGGGAAAAATTGATACCTGTTTTATCGGTTTCAAGAGACCATCCTTCCGGGCATCGTTTCAGGCTTTGTTAATCGCCTGAGACGCTGTCACCAGGGAATGCCTACGTGAGCCACCATGAGAAATACTGCATCCGCCCAGAGTGCCTCTTTTTAGGGAGATGGTAGCTTAATTTCATATTATTAATTGACCCTGTGTCTACCTTTTCTACCATGAGCACCAGGTCGTGGCCACCGAGAGTTACTACAGGCCAAGCAACTAACTTCCTGCCCCCCTCTGACGTCACTGACTTCCGTGTCAAAACAAGGACCGTAGTAATAACAATAAGAAGGCATTCCGACTTCTCCATTCACTAAATAATCCATCAAAATTCAGGAAATCAACCAATTTTAATGAAATTTTCAGGATTTATTAATTAATGATCACGGAATATAATAAATCCATTACTTTATTATAAAGCTTGGTGCAAATGTATTATTTCTTGTAAACAAAAAATACCTTTACTAAAGTTATTCAAAATATCAAAACATGTTGAACATACGATATTGTAAATATTTAAAACAAAGCATTAGAAAACTTTAAAAATTGCATGTAAAAAAGAAAAGAAAAGAACACGGTTCGATGCATCTTGAAACTGATCTTTATTCAATATAAATTTAAAGAAAATAATAATTCACGATCAAATACTGCAAAAAACTGAATTATGAATTACCATTATTTAAACTTCTAACCCAATCAACCGTAAGTAATTCAGACTTTGAAATTTGCTTAAAAAGTATACAAAAAAAAAGTTCAGTGTTAACTGTTTGTTTAATAATGGAATCAAAATTCAGGAAATCAACCAATTTTAAAATAATTTCGCGCTTTTAAAAATTTCATTTCATAATTCACAAAGTTAAAATGCCTACTGCATATGTTTGGATTTCCAAAAGAGAAATAATTACTGCAAATATGGATACCCGTAAAAATGTTTACACCGACTAAATATAGTGTAGTAAGTTTGAATTTTTTTTAATTATATAAAAAATCAAGTCTGAATTACTTATTCATTATTTGATAAAAAAAGTAGTGTTCCATTTTTTTTTTTATTACTTTTTTTCGATGTCTTAAGTGTAGCAGAGTCTATCTTTTCTCTACTTTTGTAGATTAAATAAATGAAATAACATCATATTTAATCAAAATTTTCACAAAAAATATTAATTAAACAATGCTTTATTCAATGATAATATCGTTAATTCTTCGAGTTATACTGATTTTATTAACAAGAGTGTAGGGGCATTTTCCGTAATATATACGAAATAGTTTTTTTTTAAAAATATTTTAAACATATACAGATCTTATTTTCATTTAAAAAAATCATGGATTTTTTTATATATATAAAAATATACGTTTAGTAAAGGTGTATTTTGTTTTAAAAAAAATAATACATTTTCACTAAGATTTTTTAAAAATGTTTCACTATATCTCCTGTGCTTGTTTATTAATAAATATTGAAAATTTCATTAAAATTGGTTGATTTCCTGAATTTTGGTGAATTTTTAAGTGAAGGGAGGGTCAAAATGTTTTTACATTTTGGGGATCGGCCTTTGATTTTGCACGTACCTATCTCTTAATAGCAAGATAGGAGTTGGTGATTCCATTATTAAACAGACAGTTAACATTGAACTTTTTTTTTCTATAATTTCAAAGTCTGAATTACTTACGGTTGATTGGGTTAGAAGTTTAAATAATGGTAATTCGTAATTCAGTTTTTTGCAGTATTTGATCGTGAATTATTATTTTCTTTAAATTTATATTGGATAAAGATCAGTTTCAAGATGCATCGAATCGTGTTCTTTTCTTTTCTTTTTTACATGCAATTTTTAAAGTTTTCTAATGCTTTGTTTTAAATATTTACAATATCGTATGTTCAACATGTTTTGATATTTTGAATAACTTTAGTAAAGGTGTTTTTTGTTTACAAGAAATAATACATTTTCACCAAGCTTTATAATAAAGTAATGGATTTATTATATTCCGTGATCATTAATTAATAAAATGAAAATTTCATTAAAATTGGTTGATTTCCTGAATTTTGATGGATTATTTAGTGAATAGAGAAGTCGAAATGCCTTCTTATTGTCATTACGACGGTCCTTGTTTTGACACGCAATGCAGTGACGTCATTTTCTAGCCAACCGGCCTGTAGTAACTCTCGGTGGCCACGACCAGGTACACAAATTCCAAAAGATTTAATTAAATATCTACATTTAAAAGACGGTTTGTTGCTTGGCTAACTTTCTCAAAATGTGGTTAAGTTTACAATTGTGACAATGCGTTCATTTATAAAACAAAATACGTGTTTTGGTTAATTATTGGTTTTAGAACAGTATATAATTATTGTTTTAACTATATATATATATATATATATATATATATATATATATATATATATATATATTACTTACTTACTATTAAAAAGTTGCGCTTACTACAGAATATGTGGTATTTCAACAAGGCTACGTTTTATGTATAACTGAATAGATACTTGTATAGTGTTCACGTTTCTTAGATGATTATTATTATTATTATTATTATTATTATTATTATTATTGTTGTTGTTGTTGTTGTTGTTGTGATTGTTGTTGTTGTTGTTGTTGTTGTTGTTGTTGTTGTTATCATCATCATCATCGTCGTAAATTGGCCCCGTCTGTTTACAACTCAGCACTAAAAATGCAAAAACCGTCATCTGTTAATAATATCTCTTAATAAATGTTATTCGAATTGTATTATATTTTCATGATGTCATCAAATCTGCACGGAGTCATGCAAACAAGCAAGATGCACTGAATTTTATTCGAATATAAATTTGACAATTTTATTTTATTTCCCCAAATGAAAATCGTTCTTAGAAAAATATAAGAAAAACAATAAAGCAATTGATGAGAATAAATGCACTCAAATCAAAGCTGGGCAGTTGTCAAAGAAAAAAAGTCTGACTGATGAGTTGCACAAGAATTCAAAGGGTATCTTTTTCTTCAGATTCAATCGTAGAGCATTTTAATTAGGTCATTAAAACCCAACAAACAAACAAACAAACAAACATAGAATAAGGTTACAAATCAGTCCAGTCCAGCAGAGGTTTATTGCTAATCGCCTGAGATGCGCCTCCTGGAGAATGCCGACGGAGCTTTTCAGGCAATTTTGTAGGCCAGAGTGTGCCTATCCTTGTGCGCTTGTTTCTTAAGATCATACCAGACCTTGTGCCAAGGAGAAAATAATATATTAATTAGACACAATAATAGATCAAGTCGTAAAGATAAGAGCGACGCTCGGCCTGGTCCCAGCACAGATAACTCAACTTTTGAGTTAGGTATTTCACATACAGAAAATTAAAACGTGCTTCAGCAGCAAGTCTCATAAGAAAGTGCTTGAGTTACGATTTATCTAATTTATTAACTTCTTTAGATGATTATTTCAATCTATTAAGTTTATTATTTATTTAAGTTTCTGTTATATTGATAAATACGTGTTTGCCATTATAAATGTTTTCCTTATATTTTTATTATCCTCATTTTTTTATTTCTTTTTATAAAAAAAACTATGAAACAATTATGTTTGGAAAGTAATGTAGGAATCACGTACTACAGGTTGTACATATCGCATATAATATATGAAACGACGAAAGGTTTACCTAACACCCCCCCCCCACACACACATATATATATATATATATATATATATATATATATATATATATATATATATAGTAAACGTATTGTACTAGTTTCCGTAGATGTAAATCCGTTGACACGCCAGTGTTTATTAAAAGTGCTCAATAACAACTAGAGCTGTTCTTTGGTATCAATTTTTATTTATAGAAACATTATCGGTTACATATATATATGCATATATATACTCATATATATACATACATATATATACTTATATATATAAATATATATACTTATATATATACACATATATACTTATATATACATATATATATATACACTTATATATATACATATATTTATATACATATATATATACATATATATATATACATATATATAAATATATATACATACATATATATACATATTGATATATATATACATATAGCTAAATATATATATAAATATATATACATACTAATATATATATACATATATCTAAATATATATATATAAATATATATAAATATATATACATATATATACATATATAAATATATATACATATATACACAATTATATATACATATATATGATTATATATACATATATATATAAATATATATACATATATATATATAAATATATATAAATATATATACATATATATATATACATATATAAATATATATACATATATACACAATTATATATACATATATATGATTATATATACATATATATATACATATATATGCATACATATGTATAAAAATATATATGTACATATATATATGTATATATATATGTATGTATGTACATATATATATATATGCACTATATATATATATTAATATATATATATATATGTACATTTTATATATATATATATATATATATATATATATATATATACTATATATATATATATATATTAATATATATATATATAAATATATTGTATTACTGGCTCATATATATGGGCTTATATTATACAATAATATTTTCCATATACATTTCTTGTTTCAGTATTTTCTTTAAAACTGCTCAATACAGAGTATTCATTTACTCCTCTCCCGGAGTTAGGCACAAGGCCAGTTTTTATCTTACTTCCACAAGTAAGATGTGACCCAAGGTCGGGTCGGGAAAGTGTAGTTTAAAAGTTGCCTGAGCAGCCCCGTTGGCATTCCCTGGTAGGGGCGCCTCAGGCAGTAAGCAATACACTTACTCCTCCCCAAAGAGGGGAGGCAAAGCCTGGGAAGGTGGACCTCCCAGAACTGCACAGGACAGACCCATTGACCGGCGTAAAGACAAAACCAGTATGGAGTGCAGTATACATCGGAACAGATACTACACTTTTATCTTAGCCAAAAAGATGAGTAAACCTTAGTAATAGTATCAAATATTAGTATGGCAAGTGAGCTGCATAGAAAGATATGTGTTCTATTCCTGACGAAAATCCTCAGGTTCAATTCACTTGACTGCAGTTTCAGGAATTATCTAATCATCGAAATTGCTTTAAAAAACTCCATCAAGTTTGTTTATGTATTCAAACATTGAGTCTGTATTAAAATGTATAAAAACGTCAAGTAGTCAATTAATAAACGCTTGGTGATGGGACGTCCCATGGAAATTACCGTTAAATGTGAAAATAGTGTAAGAGACGTAAGACATCGTATGCTATAAGAAAAATAGCTAAAATCACACGTGCTCTACGCCGACTTAGCCTGACAAATACTTCTGATGAAATTGTGGTTCTTTTTACTCGTGCTGTTATCCGTGTACACACTGCATGGCATGATGAGATCTATGATCATTACATGACTGCAATTGTGTATGCATTAACCAGAATTATAGTAGTAGTAGTAGTAGTAGTAGTAGTAGTAGTAGTAGTAGTAGTAGTAATGATGTGCCCGTGCCATCAAAAACGTTTTCCCCTATTTACTTGCCTCCTCACGAGGGCCGAGTTAAGTATAAGATCGTTTTATTTTTAATGTAGGGGATATTACCTCCCCCTAAACGAGACTTCTTGATTGGGACAAAAATAGAAGTTGCCCCAGTCTAGAAAGATTTGCTTCTATATATTGCATAATTCAGTACCTCGCATGTGTGTGTTGTTTTAAATTGCTAGGATTGAATAATGTTATTAATGAATCATGCGCTCTCAAAGAGGACAAGTGTAGTAAACGAATAACATTCTTAAAAGAAATCATGTTAAAGAATGAAATACTTACAACTTTTATAATTAACTTTGAAAATAAAAAGTAGTTTTTTTTTTCTTTTTTACATAAAACAATACTAATACTTCCGTCGGCTGTTGTTGATGCTTGCTTACAGTTGTGTACACACATATATATATATATATATATATATATATATATAGAGAGAGAGAGAGAGAGAGAGAGAGAGTACAACCGAAACATTTATGCAAATATGTTAGCAATAATGTTTGCATGAATAAAAATGTATACTTAAGAACAGCTCTACATGTTATTGAGCACTTTTTATAAACACTGGAGTTTCAACGGATTTACATCTACAGAAGCTAATACAATACGTTTACTATATATATATATATATATATATATATATATATATATATATATATATATATATATTGAAATAGCTCATTTAGGGTTTCGCGTAAAGGATTAGCTGTTTATACATATGGAACAGATACGCAACTTTTATTTTATTATTATTTGTTATTCACTAGAAATTAATTCTCACACGTGTCATTACTAGTGACTGCTCACTGGCAAAAACAGATGAAGTCTGTGTGACATGTTATTGTTTATTAACAAGGATTTCTCACAAGAGTTATTACAAATGATCGCTCACTCGCGACAACAGTATACAAATCTATTGAAAATACTATTTAAATAAAAACTAGAAAATCTCCATAAAATATAATATATATATATATATATATATATATATATATATATATATATATATATATATATATATATCTATATATATATATATATATATATATGTATTTATATATATATATATATATATATATATATATATATATATATATATATATATATATATATATATGAAGCGGAGAGTTACACAACACATCACAACATTGACTGAATAACGAGTAAATTTAGTATATTTAGCCATGTGGATTGAGTTTTCAGTGAGTCTATGAAACAAAACCGATGGTAGCGCTGGGCGATCAGACCAATGTATTGTGTTCTTTGAAATAAATATATATACTTTGGTCATTTGTCCTATCTAAAAGAATACAGCATTAAACACATACATAAATATATATATATATATATATATATATATATATATATATATATATATATATATATAATGTGTCTGTACACAAGGTGTTATCTATAATACAGTTGATCGATAAGTAAATAAATCAATAATGATAAGTACTTACGATGTAAACCTATAAAAAAAAGTCAAACATTTTAAATTCGAAACACGTGATAAAAACATTTTTTCCCCATTTCTCTTTTACTGATTTTTTTTCTTTCTTTCTCTTTTTTGTAAATATAGGTTGTGTATGCCTGGAACATTTAAGCAGACCTTTCATTTATCAACAACCCAGGTAGATGTCTTTAAGAACGGGTAACTACTTCACTATCAGAGTGAAGAAGTTGTTGTGGTTTAAACAACGGAGGCTCTGAAAAGTAACAACATCAAAACAAGTTTCATCTTTCTCGAAGACGCCGATTACGCAATTAAAAAAATATAAAATTAAAAAAAGGGAAGGCGAAGAAAAGATAGAGAAAAAGCAGAAGGTATCCCAGTGCGTCCTGCTGAAGAATACACCGGATTTTGTCCAAAAAAAAATAAAAAGTAATAATAACAATAAAAAAGTTAGTCGACTATGGACCATATCTGTAAGAACACGTCCCCTTCTGTTATGAGAAGAAGCGCGTACTGGCACCACTGTTTACTACTTCGCCGGCACCGCCCCCACGGTGCTAGGAAGAGCAGCAGCAACCGTGGTGGTAGTCGCAGTAGTAATAGGAGTACCCAGAAGAAGAAGAAAAGAAATAACAACGCGAAAAGTGCAGTAGTCGCGTGCTACAGCTTCTCTCCGACTGATCATTTCACACCATCAGCAGGTCGACACAGTCGCGCCTCCTCGGCCGAAGCCGCCAAAAGACTTAACAGATGTACCACCGGCAACACAACAAATCTTACCGACAACAAAGGCAGTAGCAGCATTGTGATCTCTGACGTCCCCCGAGCCACACATACAAACAACAACCAGTGCCCGGGCTGCCAAGCTGATGGTACTAGCAGTAGTACGACTTCTACAGGGACTTCGCCTTTCTTGAAAATGATGGGACCTTTTCTCGTCAACTTTACGCTTTGGACTATTTTATGCAGCATGGTTATGATAGGTCCCATCCATGCTCAGCTGATAGCAAACGACAATAACTTTTATTTAGAACGGGACCCTTACAAAAAAGTGATTACCTTAAAGCGGACTATTGAAGTGGATTACGGACGGACTGTTTACATTGATCCTTACACGGATCTTCGGCTACACGTGGAGCCGAATGACCGGTGCGTGGTGACGGTCCTGGAAACGGACGTCCTGTCACAGCGACCCGGGAAACTTACTCCGGTCCATTTTCCATGCCGGTTCGGACCCAAGGACGTTTATTATACACACTTCGGCGGTCACAGCCCCCGGGAGGATTACATCCGAATGCAAATTCGTTACGACACACAGACGCAAACCATTATAATCCCTTTCATTTTACACATCAATGTATCGTTTAAAAAACTCGAGATTATTAGGCAAAACACGCCCGTTTCAGTACGAAACATGGATCTTAGCCAACCCTTTAATCCCGATAATACACAGTTCTCGTATGACCCTTCACATCAGGTGTGCAAAGTGACAATCCTAAGTCCGGCTAGTGGATTACCCCGCTATGGCCGAATTGTTAACGACACTACCGCACTTTCCATGATAGACTGTGAGGAATTTTTACAGATGGGAGTGCGATATCAACACATGGCGAGATCTAAGTCACCTCGCAAGGACTATATACCATTATTGGCAGAATTACTCGACCACAATGGTACTTTAATAAAACACGAATATTTCCAGAAAATGGTCAGAGTTCGTTCAGGGAAAAAAAATTCGTCTCCCAAAATTAACCCCGGTTCATCCCTTGTCATGGACATTGATCAATTTGTGATGACAGCCATCACGGAGGAAATTATTTCGGCTTACGACTCAGAAACCTCCGATGACCGGTTGATATTCAATATCACGCGACCCTTAGCAAATGAGGACGGGTTTATCGTATCGACTGACGATCTCCAGCTACCCATTAAGTCTTTTTATCAGCGTGACATAAAAGACTTGAAAATCGCTTATAAACCACCAAGTAAGGATTCTCCAAAGAAACGACGGATTTTAAAGATCGAGCTTGAAGTCATCGATGCAGACGACGGGAAATCGAAGCCTGTCAACCTTACCGTGGTCGTCCGGGAAATGAATCCTGTCGCTCCCGTCGTCACTAAAAACACGGGTATACAACTCTTTGAAGGCCAGTCGCGGCCTTTATCACGCGACACCAATCTGGAGATATCCGACCAAGATAACGTACAGGATATAACCCTCAGTGTCATTCGGGGATCGATCCATGGAAAAATACTCATCGACGGACTTCCTAAGAAGTTCTTTACACCTAAAGATATGGACGATGGTCGAGTTATTTACTATCATGACGGATCGGATACTTTTAGCGATAACATCATATTTAGATTAACAGATGGCTCTCACAAAGTTGAATTTCTCTTCCCTGTGACGATTTATCCGCAGGATGATGAACCGCCGATTCTTACAGTAAATACTGTTTCGGAAATCCGGAAAAATGAATTAGCGGATATTACCCCATTTGTTTTGAGCGCTTCGGATATTGATAGCGAAGATTCTGCAATTAGGTTTATAACTGAACCGCCATTCTCCAACGAAGGTTACCTGTTAATTCGGCAGTACCAAGTTCCGAGAGGCGATGATATTTCCAATTGGAAATTCGTTGACGGAGCGTACGAGCGCGTCATCAGGGAATTTACCCAGCAGGATATTCTCGACGGAAAGGTGTTTTACCGGCATGTCGGCCCACACCGCTCAGATTTTGTTTTAGACAAAATTAAATTTAAGTTGGTTGATAACGGAGATCCACCGAACGAATCGGAATTCCATGAATTTGTGTTTAAGATATTCCCTGTCGATGACCGACCACCCTACCAGGACACTCGAAGCAATTTGCTTATGAACGCCGATGAAAAGAAAATGACTGTTCTAAAAAAAAAGTTTATTCGTTTCACGGACGATGACTCTGACGATCGTCGCATCACTTACACCATAACTGTACCGCTGCATGATACAAACCAAAACACCCCCATCGGGGCCGGTCAGATCGTCTTTTGCGATGATAACAACGTTGAAGTAACCATTTTCTCTCAAGGTCAAATCAACCATCACCAAATATGTTACAAACCCCCGAAAAAAGATACGGGACTTGTGGCAAGG
This sequence comes from Sepiola atlantica, assembly GCA_963556195.1. Taxonomy (NCBI): domain Eukaryota; kingdom Metazoa; phylum Mollusca; class Cephalopoda; order Sepiida; family Sepiolidae; genus Sepiola; species Sepiola atlantica. Next base: position 103,761,941 of record OY744523.1, on the reverse strand, counting down.
ATTTTACAGTTCACGTTCGACGTTGAAGACATTTCCGGAAATGTTTTCAGCGACCAGATATTTACGATACGTTTAAAGCCCGTTAACGATAAACCACCACGCGTAATCAACACAGGCTTTTCCGTTCCTGAAAATGGGCAGACGGTGTTATCTACGGACTTGTTAAATGCTGAGGACCCGGACAGCGCCGATAAAGATATTTATTTTCTAGTCGACGTCGCTCCTAAACATGGAGTTCTCATGCGAAATCTTGAGACAATTCTTGCAGGACAACAGTTTTCAAAAGAAGACATCATTAAAGGAACAGTGGTCTACAGAAACAACGAAGAAGATAAGAGTTCTGATCGTTTCTCTCTGACTATAACGGACGGAGTACACATGACTCCAGCTAACGTCAAGATATCAATCTACAATATCGAAGATCAAATTCCAAAGATGATCATGACTAAGCAACACCATGAAATCCTGTACACTTTGCTTAAAGTCAACGAAATGGGTACAGTGACTATAAACACTGACAATTTGAAACTGTCCGATGAAACAAATCAAAACAAAAAAATGACATTCATCATTACCAAGCACCCGTTGGAAGGTGTTATTCTCACCGAGACGTTTACTCAGCAGGACATTTTAGATGGCAAAGTGAAATACCAACACACTTCAGGTGAAATTGGGACTGATTTGCAAAAAGACAGTTTTGAATTAATGTTAACCGACGATTCAGAGGACTTGATTGTCGACGGAAAGATAGTCGAGCAAATCCGAGTCGGTGTTGATATTTTACCGATGGATAATAAATCTCCCATCGTCACCCTAGGAAACTCCTACACGGTACCTGAAAGTAAGAAGAACGTGATTCTTACCTCTCACCTGGATGTCCACGACGAGGACACGGAAGAGGAAGATGTCATCTGCACGATTCTCGTCAAGCCCAAATACGGATATTTGGAAAACATCTCTCCGGCACCGGGCTCTATGAAATCCCGAGTCGGAATACCAATTACGGCTTTCAGTGTTCAACAATTACGCTTACGGAATATCAACTACGTGCAAAGTGTTCACGAGGGGCTTGAAGAACGTAGCGACAGTTTTACTTTCAGTTGTTCGGATGGAGTTAGTTTCTCCCCGAAGTTCGTTTTCCCTATTGCCATATTGCCGGAGAACGACGAAACACCGCGGGTATTTTTAAGAAAGTTCGTCGTGCCCGAGGGAATGTTGTTGACCATTGACTTGCCGATTCTGAACGCGGTTGATACTGACGAACCGCCGGACTCTCTGGTGTTTCTGATCGTCGAACAACCGAAACACGGCAGCCTTGGCAAACAGACCTTAGCCGGAACGATTAGCATCACCAATTTTACCCTGGCTGATATCACCAAAGACTCGACTATTCTGTATGAACACGATAATTCAGAGACAAAAAGGGATTCAATCAAATTTATTTTGACCGACGGAGTACACAACGTTTCCAAAACGTTACCCATCGAGATTCTGTCTGTTGACGACGAGACGCCAACACTCAGTGTAAACAATGGTCTGAAGATTGAGACCATTGGTGAGACTAAGATAATTACCAATAAAGATCTCAGTGCCAAAGATCTGGACTCGGATGATGAGACAATTCTCTACTTCGTCCGATTGGAACCAAGACACGGTTATTTGCAACGAATCCAAAACGGACATACGAGAAACCTGACGTTGGGTTCCAATTTTACCCAATACGATATCGATCAGAAAAGGATCCAATATACTCACACAGGAAACGAGGGTGTTCGAGATATGGTGAAATTCGATGTGACTGACGGTGTCAACCCTCTAATCGATCGGTATTTTTATATCAACGTCCAAAGTCGGGACGAGGTATATCCGGATGTTATTAATAAAGGAATCGAATTACCCGCGAGTGGCAAAGTTATTCTGAACATGAGTTTCCTGGATGGCATAGATATAAATTCCCCGGATCAAAACCTTCAGTTTGTTATCACAAAACCACCGACTAGGGGCCGCTTAGAAAACGCATTTAACCCCAGAATACCAATCACTAAATTTACCCAATTCGATTTATACGACAACATGATTTCATACGTGCACACGAGCAATGACGAAATGAAGATGGATAGTTTTATGCTGGAGGTTTCGGATCCTTATAACCCTGTAGTGAGGACCTTTAGGTTTTCCTTGAGCGACAAGCACAATAAAAAGCCGGTACTGATGTTCGACGTGCTTCGAGTGAAAGAGGGCAGCTCGCGGTTGATCACCCCGTTAGAACTGAAAGCTGACGATCGGGACACGAAAGACGAACTGATCGAATTCACAGTAACTCAGGTACCCGTACACGGCAACCTCTTGCACAATTACTCAAGGATCGTCACCCGTTTTACTCAGGCGGACATTGGCAATGATCTAATTAGTTACCAACACGACGGTACGGAGACACGCACCGATAGTTTCTCGTTCACCGTTACTGATGGAACCCACTCGGACTTTTACGTGTTCTCCGATACCAGTTTCCCGAAGCGCCACCCTCAAACCATGACTATCGAAATCTTGGCCGTTGACAACGGAATACCTCAGATTTTTATCAATAAGGGTGCCTCGTACCTAGCCCCTCTGGAAGGTGGCAAGATGGGTTACACTCTTTCAAATAAGGTTCTTCTGTCTCGTGACCGAGACAGCCAGAGCGCGGAGTTACACTATCATTTAACTGTACTCCCTAAACATGGATATATGTCCAATTCCCATGGAAATACTACAACGGATTCATGGACGCAAGGTAAGCCTCTTGGTTTCTTTTTTTCTCGTTTCTTTTACCACGTTCGATTCGATTTCCCCATAATGTTTAGCATTTCTTACATTAATGCATTCCTAAGACTTCCAATGTTATTAAATCCAGCATCCTAGGGTCTCTTTATGCCAAATTAGATGCAATTCGAACACAATATTTCTAAAGTCTATAATAATTTATAACATTATTATTAGTAGTAGTAATTTAATGTTGGCCATCATATTACACAATAGTATACCAATGGCTTCAAATGCTTGATTTGCGCAATTATGTTGAATAGGTTTGTTGTTTTTTTATATTAGTCGAATTATATTAGGAGCAACAGTATAATGCTTATCTTTTATGATACATATGTAATTTTCATGATTATTTATACGAAATTAAGTGCAATCGCTTGATATTTTTCGAGTCTATAAGTGTTTATTGTTGTTAGTATTAGAAACAGCAGCAGCAGTAGTAGTAGTAGTAGTAGTAGTAGTAGTAGTAGTAGTAACAGTTATATTACTTACATTTGCGAGTGTCCTATGACATACCCGTCACTTTTAGTACGACTCACGGTCAATTTAGTGCAATTTTGTCGGGTAGTTTTGAAGCCTATTAATTACGAACATATAGATGGATAATTCTTCTCAATTATAACATAGATGACTTTATTGAACTTTCAATACGATCGTCCCTTTCGATTAAAAGTGTTTCGGATTACGTTAATACGAAGTTTATAAACAATGTTTTAATAGTAAATTAGCAACGAAGACGAAAACCGCGTTGAGATCGTAAAATTAAACATATCAGCTACAATAAACCAACGATTAAGCTGTATAACATGTCTACGAGAATGACTGAATTAGAATAGATTTCAAACAAAGTCACGATAAATATAACCCGGAGATTGTTATCTTTTCGTTTAGTTCATAGAAGCTGTTTTCAATATAAACTTATTTCCGAAAGTTCTTTTCAAAGCATAGGTTTTTTAAAAGTTTTATATTTTTTAACAACTTAATAAAGTGAACTTTCCTTTTTATTTTTACTCATCAAAACAGCATTCTCTGATAATGTTACATTTAGTATTCTATCTCATTAACTCTAACATATAAAGTAAACTTGTTCGCGTTTTCAAAGACAGACCCAAATAGCATTTAAGTTGGCAAATACAATTTTGTTTCTGTCTCACAAATTTTCATTTGTTATCACTGTCCCGTGTTATTAGAAATATACTAACGTACTTCGCAATAATTTATTTACAAAATTACTTTGTCTCGCCGAGACGATTGGTAATATGAACCATTTTTTAATAATCCCTTAAAAATAAAAATAAGCAAGGGGGATAATTCATATTTTGCATGGTAATAGGATTGTTCTAGCTTACAACTAAAATGTTATTTCTTTTTCTGTATAAATTTTAGAATGTGCAAAAAAATAAAATTAAAAACGAAAATGACTTCATTGCATCCCGGGCAACGCCGAGCGTACAGATAGTTAATAATAAAAAATGGTATAATTACTAAGCATACTATTCCTAACCAAAAGCAAAATAAACTACGGTTGCTACGAAATATATTTACAAACGTATATGCAATGATAACTGATTATAATGCATAAATAAGGCACTGTAAACTGTTGTCGAATATTGCAACTAAAAATCGCCATGGAAAGTAAAAGATTAATAATGGAGCACAATTAAAGCTAAAAAGGACTATAAAAAACAATAGCATTTTGAGTTAAAGAGCGAGATTGGAACCATGGGTGGCACGTATAGTACGAGTAATTTAAATTAATCCTTTAAGATTTTAAATAAACATAAAAACTGTAGGCATTTTTCTTTTGAATATTTCAAACAGAACAAACATCTTGATCGCTCACCTCCAATAAACATGAGTGTTTTTTTAAGAGAAGATTATTAATTGATGGGACAAATTCCAGGGGAAATTAAAAAATGTAACTCTTGTTATGAGCATAACATTAACCGATTCCATGGTTATTGTATAGATAATGGGATGCTTTGACACTATTGCTGGCTTTTAGATTAAATATTTAAAAGAATATTAACTTAAAGAACTTAAATAATAGAGAAAAATAAACCTAAGGAATTATCGAATTTTTAAAAATAAAATTGTCTGCAATATAAAAGTTTTAATATTTAAAACTTTTTTATTTTGGTGTATTTTATGCTGATGTTAAAACACAACGTGTGTTTTTTAAGCAATTTCTTAGTTTAATTTATCTGCTCTTTTTAAGATCTTGTTCAACATCTAAAGTTAGATTGGTTTTAAACGATTATTCGGCAAATTCATTTGAAATGCGCTGTTTTAGCAGAATTGATATCATATCTTTTTTTCAATGTTGAAAAAGAATAGCACATTATTTTAGTTAGCCATAATGTTTTTACCGATATTCCCACGTGGACATGAATGCAAAAACGTTTCTAAAATACATCTAGAGTTTCCCAGGCTCTTTCCTGCCTGTGCACGTCCTGAGTGAGATGTATCGACCGAAATCTTCTCCTTCTGACAGACCCTTGTATAAAACTTAACTTCTAAGATCGAATGTTGTTGGATTATATCTTAATGAATTTTCGACACCTCGCGCAAAACACTGTTATCAAGATGCGCTATATTTTCAAACTTAGTGCAATTATTTGCAGCGTTGAAAACGAATAAAACTATTCCAACCTCATTGTAAAATAACATATCATTGAACTTGTTTACATCAAGTGGGTACTACCGTCGCGGATTTATTCACGGATCGAATCAGATCATATCAATCCTATTTAGTTACAAACTAATAAAGGTAGGAAGCGTATAAACCAACAATAAAACCACAATTACCCTTGAGCTGTGTGTAAGATAATGACTTGTATTAAACAAATCGCACATGGTTTCGTCATTTTTTTTAGATGAGGATTGATAATTTGTAATATTTGGTTTATTCGGCTATTAATCTCATCTTGGTTGTTACTTTCGAAACATTTCACATTGGCATGTGGCACAACGGATAAAGGCGTTGACAAACAATCAATAATAGACTTCTTATGATTGAAGGTTCAATCCTTACTACAGGAAATAATAACTAAGAATAATATTATTATTAATTAACACTTCTTCCCGGTAATGACTGACGGAACAAGAACGCTCTACACCCGTACATTAAATACGGGTTCAATTCCAAATTTCGAATGAATTCCCGAAATCTACATAAAGATGCTCAAGTTTGAAAAGGGGCCCCTGAAGCAGGTCGGAGGTTACAGCGGTTGAAACGTTATGTAGGTAATAAGTAGTAGTCCAAATAAACCAAATAATCGTATAGTATCAATTGTTGACATGAAATACCGTTATTAAATGACACAAAAATGGGTTGATGTGCCGTAAAGCAGAGATAACTAATCTGTTTTTATAAATAAAGAATGTGTATAATTCCCATATATTTGTTCTGGGGGCAAATCATTAGAAAGAGTTAATTCTGTTATATCAATGAATACATACACAGTTACGCCACGTTGACGCCACGTGGTGGAAGTTAATATTGCAGCCGGTTTGAGTTGTGTATCAGAATAAATTTATACACTCGCTACCTCTAGCCACACCGATGAGTCGTAGACAACGAAATAGCTGTCTATAGATTACTGTACTTTGCATATATACATATGCCAACTATTAATTGGTTGTGCTGCCTGGTAATGGAAATAACGTTTTCCCTTCAAGCGTAAAGCAATACTCTTCTGTGAATAAAAGATTTTTCTCGGTTAGTGATAGTGTTATGAAATTATGTATGAAAAAAATTAAGTACACACACACACACACATATATATATATATATATATATATATATATATATATATATATATATATATTCTAAAGAGTCACCACTTATCAAGGACCAAAGGTCACTCGAGGATAATGTACTTTTTACATCTATTATTTCATAACATATAATATATATATATATATATATATATATATATTTATATGTATACAGTGCTATAATTATTTTTCTATTTAGTAGCTCGTTGATTATTGCAACGGATAGGTTGCTGGTCTGCTGGCCGCATTTTAATATGACTGTCTGTTTGGGATTATAATATCGGCGTGGATACACTCGCTATTTCTAGCCACACTGATGAGTCAAAGATTATGAATCAGCTCTCTGCTTATGAATATATTAAGTTTACATGCTTAGTTTTTCCGTTCTTATTGTTATTTACATCTATCTGAAAAAATACTGAGTCTTTTGTCTATGCATTTTCTGCTGTCTTCGACTCTGTTGAGATTTTGAGAAGTTCATGTTTACTTTACATGTTTCTCGTCTAAAAATGGGGAAATGTTTTAGATTCGAAAAGTAACAAAAATATAGCGCTATCAAAAACATGAAAGTATGCCAATACTTGGTGTATTAGAATGTTCATATTTCGGAGAATACCCCGTTTTTTTATATAAATGTTGTCCTTTCTAAATCGGCAATTCATACGTGTAACTAAATATCAAATACCCTTATGAGTCTTTTCCTTGCAACCTTTTCCTTATTCTACCGTTCGTTTTTCCTTTAGCTAAAAACAACGCATAAATTAACGGTCCTCATATAATGGTCTCATTTTTTCTCGTGTCCGAAGGTTTACGTAACCCAAGTTTGAGCGAGCACTAAGACAGTGAAAAATGTATGAATACAACATTTCCTTGCTAATTAGTGTTTTGTGTTCAACTAAGAAAAATAATTGTTGAAAATAAGAGTACAGGTACAGCTTTTGAACCAGACAAAATCGAGCGTCAAAATCAAAACTAGGCCTCGCTCAAACAGAAAAATGATAATCAAACAATATTTATAGAAAGAAAAACATTTGCCGTATGTTTATTTTTATTAAAAAAAAATTTGTTTTGACGAAAAAAATTAATGAAACAATTTTTATCATTTTTCTTTTTTTTTCGGTACTGGTCAAATTTTAGAACCAGATAAGCATTTCAGCATTCCGGCTGCTTACGCAAACAGTCGGAAAAAGCCGAACCAAAAGTCCGTTTAATCTGGTGTAAAATCTGTACCAGTACGAATACAAAAATAAGTATTGCTTTTCGGCATTAACTAATCGAAATGTGTGCGTAGTAGTACTGTTGGGGAAATATATAAAATCGAACCACTCTCTACAGCAACTTGTCTTCAATCAATCGTATACAATACATTGTTTGCAATATGTATTGTTTCATGTTTTTGGTCTGCTGTAAAAAAGGTATGGATTTTATTAAGATTTGTGCGCGACAGGCCAAGGAGAATCCTATTTCAACGAGCGTGGCAGATCAAAGGAAATTCTATTTAGAACTTTAGCGTAACAAACTAACGAAAATCTAATTTCAAACTTAAGCATGACAGACCAAGAAAACCATTGTGCAAAGAGGCCTGACAGACCAATGAAATCCTATTTCAAATTTAAATGAGAAAGACAAACGAAAACCATATTGCAAACAAGGATGACAGGCCAACGAAAATTCTATTTCAAACGTGCGCATGACAGATTAAGGAAAATCCTATTTCAAACTTTAGTGTGACAGATCAAGGAAAACTTTAGTATAAATAAGCTTGACAAACCAACAAAATTCTTTTTTTAACTAAAACGCCATAGACCGTTTGGTTGGCAAAACTTCTTACGTCATATGTTTTGGTGCATCTAACGTAAGATGATCCCAGTATGTCTGCAGGGTTATCTCTAAAAATAGCCTTTTCAACTTAAGCGTGACAGACTGACGACTGCCCCAGCCGAACAGGCCGATCGACAGAACCTCTGATTAAGATGCTATGACGCCAATAACAAAAATAAAAAATATCAACGTGTAGTATCTGTTCTTTGGTCCGAGGAGAAGAGGTTTTAGAATGAAGCTATCTTTGTTGTCAAAATACCAAGAGCCCCTTTTTGGGGAAGCTGCATATTCCCCACATTAAACTCAGGCCTTGTGTCTAACTTTGTCCAGGTGAGAATGAAGGTAATTAAGGACATATATTGTAGTGTATTGGGTTTCCGTCTCTTATCAGAAGTTTTTTTCGTTTTATTTCCCGTTTTTATTATTATTTTCTTTCTTATTTATTAGATTACAAGCGAATAGCATTGTTTGAAATTGTGTTAAGTACAAGTTATTTATTTTATTATCGCAATTTGCTATTTAGCGCACAAGCAAAGCTAATGCAAGATTGCATAAACGTTCGTGCACCTGCGTCTGGGCATTGGTGTCAGAATTGCAAACTAGCCTTGTTCACGTGTTCATGGCTTAATCCAGACCATTAATTGGAAACACGTCATTAATAATCGAATTCAAACTAACGAGAAAATACTTTCCAAATGAACGTTACTAAACCTGTAATTATTGAGGTGATTTCATGATAAGAATACCAGTCTCAGGAAAGATATATATAAGTACGAGATGTACCCCAGACCCGTTGGGTCACGACTACTATCACTATTTATTCGACTTTGATTTCATTCGAAAATTCATAAACCTTGACATATCTGCTAATACATTCTTTTTGCACGACTAAAAATAACAAGCCGATTGCAAAATAATCAGCCTCTTTACTTTTATATCATCCTCGCACTATGTCAATTAGAAGACAACGCTGAAAAACGGGCCACTCTTTCTCTAAATGATCACAGAGACATCGAGACATAGTAGAGAGTTGTTGAATAAACATAGTACGAGAGACAATAGTAATATATAGAGAGCTAATTGAGAGCTGTGATGTTTTCAGTTAATTAAAACTTTAGGCTAATTAGAAAAATAAAAGCAGAATTTCTTTTCAAGCATAATTCAATTCCAGAAATAAGATATATTTTAACATGTACTTTGTGTTATGAAAGTTTATCAGAAAAAATCCTTAGAGAAACAAACGTTGACTCAGCTTTAGTATAATAATAGATGAATAACATGATCAAGTAATGATCAAGGGACGCTTATCTATATGTTCATGCATATATGTACGTACTTTATTGGAAAAGCAATCAGTGGTGAAATCGAAGATGGCGTGTGTGAGGCGCCGTATTCGAATCTCAGCCCAACTGTTGTATCAATTTGACGAATACCATTTAAAAATTCATGGACCCAGCTTTTCTCCTCTTACGATATATGGGTTAAAAATGCAGGTTAAACAAATATATATATAAGTAAGGTATGTGTATATCTTTATATACTTCTATATAGAGGGGTGACTCCTAAACTAATACACCTATAACTATGAATTATG
>OY744523.1:103736944-103746944 GCA_963556195.1 Sepiola atlantica | reverse complement strand
TATATAATGTACGGTAATGTTAACAAAAGGATCGATATAGTAAAACCGAAATAGCTACATTAGTTCAACCAATCTCCTCATCTGTTTTGTATCTGCAGATATAATCCTATGATTAATCTCATTCAAGAAATGATCTTCTAAGACATTTCACTGACGCTCATCTTGCTTATTTTAACTGCTATATTTAGCAACACATATTCAAAGAGATGTTAATGATATTGAAAATTCAAAGACACATTAAAATATCTCAATTCACTTTCGTCAGCAAGGATACTCACCTGATGTCTGTCTTCTAATGAGCAATACCGATGTAACGTAGTTTGGCGCCGTATGTAAGTCCTTTGATCAGCGCTTCCGTGAAGGTTTTGATAAGCTAATGTAGGAAGATTAACATATTACTAGTCACCGTTGATAACATACTTTTCATCTGATGGTTTATGACTTAATACTAGCAAATAACCAATTAGTTTTATTGCATTAAGACAAAACATCCTTGACGTAAATGTCAAGGAAACATAATGTTCGGTTAAGATTGTTTGATGTACGAACAAAAAACGTCAAAGACAAGCGGTTAAGGGTTAAACCTTTTCTACACATTCCTGATGTATGTGTTCAAAAGATGTTATAGTATATTCATATTTGTGAAGAATTCATGGCGTTCCCAGACTATGGCGCCATAAGCGATCGCCTTGTTAACCAAGTGGGTAGCATCGACGCTGCTCAGCAGACACTTTACTAACGTTATTGTGTCTTTTGTTGTTCTTTTAAAAGTTCGTACATATACAGTTATTCGAATATATCTTAATAGTAGAGTCATAAGTCATAGGATCGTAGGGTTATAAGAAGTGATGTTTGTAATTGCGCAACCGTTGCTTGATAATATAATTCTCTTTGGGCAAGACACCATTTTCCAAAGGGTATCTAAAGTTTCTAGATACTGGCATTAAAACTTCAGAGTTAGCGGGCCGATTTTCATGGTATGTTTAACAAGGATACGATGTGTTGATAGATGTAATATCAGATTAAGACGACGAAAGACTTGTCCATTGATTATATATATATATATATATATATATATATACATATATATATATATACATATATAGTTATATACACATATATATACATATATATATATACATATATAGTTATATACATATATATATATACATATATATATATATACATATATAGTTATATACATATATATATATACATATATATATACATATATAGTTATATACATATATATATACATATATATATATATACATATATAATTATATACATATATAGTTATATACATATATATATATATATACATATATAGTTATATACATATATAGTTATATACATATATATATATATATATATACATATATAGTTATATACATATATAGTTATGTATATATATACATATATAGTTATATACATATATAGTTATATATATATACTACCATTCTCTACTATATATATAAAACTACCATTCTCTACTATATATATATACATATATGTACATATATAGTTATATACATATATAGTTATATACATATATAGTTATATGCATATATAGTTATATACATATATAGTTATATACCTATATATATACCTGTATATATATATACATATATAGTTATATACATATATAGTTATATACCTATATATATACATATATATACATATATATATACATATATATATATACATATATACATATATATACATGTATATATATATACACACATATATACATATACATATATATATATATATATATATATATATATATATATATATAAATATGTATATATATATATATATAATAGAGAAGTTGAGTAGTTAGTCTGCTACATTGACAGAAAAATCAAATTTGTTTCAATAAAAGTCAAATTTCTCAAAGAATTTTATGACACCATTCAAATTATCCTCTGATTTAATCTGTTGCCATTGGAGTAAAATTATCGATTCCAAATATCGTTTAACGGAAAAGCAACAGAAAAAAAACGACCCATACCAAGATTCAACTATTCACGGGTCAAATCTTACGTGAAATCCAAACGTTGAATTGCTTTTCATTTAGTGTTTTACAATAAACTCCTGGAGTCTTCTTTTACGCCTAACCTATATGAACAAAAAAGACAACGTATAACTTCATTCTAGAAGCGAAAACCTAAACTAAAAATGGTAATATCTGCTTCAGGACTGGGAACATCTGAATAGTAAATTTTCGGTAATCGCAGCCAAAGAATTAACCAAAGTTCTTGATTGCTTAAAACAGGCGCGTAAATGTATTTTATTTAATGACATAATGCAATTAAGCTCTCCTCATAGGAATCTGGAGTATCATGAGACGGCAATCGTGATTAGCCTGTTAGGCTAGAACACAAGCGAGCGTCGGTCGTTTGTCAGTCTGTAATGGACTAAAGAATATGACAAAAATACAAAAAAGCGCTCTCTAAAAAAAGAAAATGTTGTTGCTGTTTCATAATTACTATTAATGATAATAATAATAAATATTTAATTATATAAATGATCTCAGTAGACAGTTTACTAAAAAGGTTTCAGCTTAAATGGGTTATTATGAAACGTCATATCCAGCACGATATATTGAAAGATCTCAAGATAATAAAGAGAATATGAATATATTAAAGACCCAGCGAGATCGCCTTTCGATTCGGTTTCGTTAACAATGATATTCATGCGAAGTAGAGCTTTTCAGGAGACTTTATTTACTAAATTAAAGGGCATCTCTTTCTGTCTATTTTGAAATTATATCCATCGATATTTTCTCTTTCAAAAACTCTTTCTATTGACCGGTCACGACCGACACTGTCTGGTCTGAAAATAAAATAAGGATGAAATATTTTCAAGATTCAATCCTTATTCGTCCTTTTTGTTTGTTTTTTGTTTTTTTTTGTTTTGCCATAACTTGGTTCACGCATCAGTAAACAGTGCAACATCTTCTAATCGCAGAAGATTTACCGCCATTTTTTTTTTTATTTGTTTAAGTTTGCATCGATTCTGCACTAAATCGAAGAGCCGCAAGGCAAAAAAAAAACCAGATTTCTGATTTTTTTTTCCCTTTTCGATTTATAATAAAAAAAAACAAGACAGACAATTCGATTCCGTTCGAATGAAGGTCTGCATATATTTATGTCTTCGAGTAAACAAATCACGCGATGTGTGTCGATGACAAAAACCTATAAGTGTCCATGCGGTACAACCGGGTTATCTATATAACTATTAATTCAATGCGCCATGTTTATATTTACGTCTAACCTTTAGTACTTTTACAAGAGACACCATGATATATATATACTTTAAGGGAATAACATAGATAAATGGTGGATGTCGTATTGCTAGACGAGTATGGCCATCGCTGACAAAAACACATTTTAGTGTATATATATATGATAATAGTTATGGAATTTATAATACAACGCAATGAAAAAAGGAAAACCAAAACTTTTTATATGTTCATCTCGGATTAGTCTTTATTGTTCAAACTTTTTCTCAAGATACCTGATTTAAAAAAAATCATAGACGTTAAGATTTGAGATACGTGGTGCGTCTATGAGGTGAAAAGAATGTTTTTATCCGTTTTCTTTTTCGACAAGATAAAATTGATGTAGAATGAACTTTTTTTAAAATCTGGATGTAATGTACAAAGTGTTCTTGGTTGAGAATGAGGTATAACAAAATCTTGTCTGGATCTATATCTATATCTATACACACATCTCTCTATCCCTCTCTCTCTCTCTCTCTATCCCTCTCTCTCTCTCTTACTCTCTCTCTCTCTCTCTCTCTATATATATATATATATATATATATATATAAGCCGGTTTAACATTTCGGAGATATATATATATATATATATATATATATAAACCGACTTAACATTTCGGATATATATATATATATATATATATATATATATATATATATATATATATATATATATATATATATATATATATATATATATAAACCGGCTAAACATTTCGGGTTTATATTTATATAAAGTGTTCGAATGCTATACTAATTGAATAAAGTGCGTGTTCCTTTTTAATCAGTCATGGCCATGGGTTTCACGCTGTAACCTATTCGTCAGATCATTCTAACTCATTTGTAGTGTTTTCCTTATATCTGGTTCTACATAAACGTTCTGACAAATTGGCTGCAAAATTGGAGACTTCAGTGAACTGCATCAATTTTGAACGAAATGATTATGTAGAACCGGAAGTGGACAAAACACCAAAAACGTGTAAGAGTGATCTGACGAATCACTCGCAGAGTGAAACCTATAGTCACAACTGATTAGAAAAGCAGGTACTTAATGAAATTATATAAGAAGTTTATTCTTCTTTGTTTGCCCACAAACACCTGTTAAGTTTTTGGAGATGGACCCATATAAAATACATATGTTTAAACTATATTATCCAATATAGTTGGATAAGTATATTTTCATTTGACTGTTTGTTCACGGGGTTACCAGGTGTGCCTTGATGAGGTTAAATACTACAGTAATTGAAATTTATTAAACCTAGTGGAAATTCAACAATCCTCTGTTGTTTTTTACTTCTGTGCTTTCAAATGTTTCCATTTTATGGACACCCGATGCGAAGGCAGACCCAACCATAGTATTGTACTAACTTGGTAAAAACTGAAACATACTTATCTAAGTAATTTGGTAAATGTAGTTCCAAAATACATCTTGTAGGAGTTTGTGACATATTCTCATCGTATGGACATTCGCCGCGAACACAAACCCATCGATTTAAGTGTACCATCGTTGATAGCACGGGTACTAAACTATGATCTTTGCTCGAATGCCATGAAAGTGTATTTCATTTCAAGTTTCACGTTCGTAACATGGTGACATCAGATGAAATTAATTTCTTTTTTGCATTGTATCTTCGGCAATCGGACGATCCCATATTTTAAAAAGGTGTGGAAGGTGTTAACGTGCGTACGAACATGAAGTGCCTTGGCGTATTATTATATAGATACATATCAGTTTACTTTAATGACGAGTACACGATTGAACCCTACCTCAATAATTAGATGTTATAAAATCTAAAAATAGATGCTACTAACAAAGGTAAGATGGTGTTATTAGTTTATCTTGCATTTTTATCTGACAGATGAATAAGATAGAACATGTAATATTGTTTAATATGTGATAAATTCTTTTCCTGACGAAAAAGATGGTGAAACAGCGTCTTCTACAATAACAGTTATATATAATGAATAACTTTCTGATAAAATAAGGGAGGAGGAAGAAACGAAGATAGGTAGGAAGAGTGATAATATCTGTTTACAGATGAAATTGCTTGTGTATTACCACCTGTTTAAAGGTCACAAATAACAATTCAGCCATGGTATTTGAGAAAGATGCGTCAATTTTATCCTTGCAAAACTAAAATAAAATAAAATATTGCGGAATAATTTTCCACACTCCAAAAGAGCAGAACTGTTTATTTACAATTACAAGTTCATTACATTCCATAGAATTGAGTATGATGCGAAAGATGAACAAAAGGATACAGACATTTCAATCAATCTGCACTATTGCTTGGTAATATATTGATCTATCTATCCCCCTGACTCTTTTTCCATCTATTTTTAACGTATATGTTCGTATATATGTATAGGTAGCGTATATGTATGTATATATGTATACCTTTGTATATATGTTTACATGTTTGTATGTACATGATTCACTCCTAAACTAAATAACTGAGGATCACATATTTTAGACGTAAGAGGTTCAAATCCGGGATATATTTTGTTTAATTTAGTTTAATGTAATAGGTGTAAAATGTGGTAGAAGCCCTTCGTAAGAATTCAAATGCCTTCATTTTTTAGTCAAATTCAAACAATAGATATTAAAACATCTATTAATAAATATTCCCCTAATTTCAGTTTCATGATAATTCTGGAGGAGGCATAATATGGACACAACCTCACATTTGAAAATTCGAATGTATTTTTATTTTCATTGGATGTGTATCCATAGTCATCAGACACCAATTAAGCAAAATTCCTTGAATTTCAATTTATCCCTATGCCCCTTAAACATAAATCTTAAATTTGAAAGATTTTCTAGAAATTTATAAGCTATATATCAAACTTAAAATAATGATTCTAGACATAAAATAAAGCATCATTATATATTGATTCTAATCTTCGAAAGAGGACATAACACTGGTGTAAAACTCTTCTGTTGGTAAATTTTATCTTACTCGTCCTATAACAGGTTTTCTTCTAGCATATATATATATATATATATATATATATATATATATATATATATATATATTCATGTTTCGGGTGCTTGAAGTGATTCAAGAGATATGACATCTTTAAATTGGGGTCTTTTTATGCCTTTAATATACCGTTGTTTTCATCAAGCCTTATTCTTAAGCATTTTTCATCTTCTTTTCTTCTGTCTTGAAGTAAAATGCATTTTATTACTATTGAATGAACTATTACTCAAATGATCAGCGATGTTAAACTAAAGACTGTATATCCTTCTTAGCTGTGCTGTGAAACATGCGTAAGTAATTGAAAAAATAAAGAATTTGAAAAAAATAAATGTTGATTGTAATACGAAGGAAAAAATACAGGTATTCGTCGAAACAAAAACAAAAGGAAATTGTAAAAGTAAACAAATATAATGTGTGTTTATGAATTTATTTTTCCTTTGGTCATTGAAATGCAACAAAAATGTATATATATATATATATATATATATATGTATATATATATATATAATGTTTTAGGAAACCATTAGGCTTGATGAGTTATCTCCGGGATAAAACATTTAAGTTACTTGCCATAAGTCTATTTTAATACTACTATTAATCTCTACTCATGCCTGTATTGTTGAAGTAAATACTGAATATATATATATATATATATATATATATATATATATATATATATATATATATATAAATTAGTCGTCCAAGGCTATAGCAATGCGATGTGGTTGCCGTGAGATGGAAAAGTGAAAAGAAATAAACGCAGGGAGAGAGTGAAACTCAAAACGATTTATTAATAATTTCACGAAAACTGATTAAATACCAAATAGTATTTTTTTTTTTTTGGTAAGTAACAGATCGGCAAAGGGTAATCTTAAATTTTCGAAAGAACAACTTTCATTATCAGAAGACAACAATAGAAGACCGAGAGGGTCGGAAAAACGTGAAAAAACCGGTGTCAGATCATCGTGATACAGGGGAAAAACAATTGGCAGTAGGAACGCAGAAAACGTCAAAATTCCATTAAGCAATCATATAACTAAGGTTAAAACATTATAAAC
Organism: Sepiola atlantica; assembly: GCA_963556195.1. Classification (NCBI taxonomy): domain Eukaryota; kingdom Metazoa; phylum Mollusca; class Cephalopoda; order Sepiida; family Sepiolidae; genus Sepiola; species Sepiola atlantica. The sequence continues at coordinate 103,739,617 of OY744523.1, read as the reverse complement.
ATTAGTTTAGTAATATACCAATTTTTTAAATATGGATTAATAATAAAACACTCTGACAGATCATAGTACATGATACATTACGATTTTTAGCATTATAGTTTTTAAGCAAAGAGGATTCTGATATGTGCGAGTGAGACAGAAGGAGAGAGAAAGGGGGGCAAAATACCTTAATATAACCTACACAAGTCAGGAAGATATACAGATAGTAAGCACTTTGCTTGTCAACGCAAGTGAGCCCGTCATTGTTTAAAGTGCTCAACCGTTAATTCTGTCATTATCTGAAAAAGCATTGGACAATTTCAGAATCGTGGTTGTAAGGATTGATTATTTTTGTCTGACCGGGTTGTATCGTTCTTTGGATCATTTGGTGTTAAAACCATATTTTTGTGAATTGTAGATGTTATCCCAACAGTTCACTGATGGCTAGTTGAAGAAGAGATTGCTTGATAGCCATACCCCCAATGAATTCTCGCAAAGTAACTCCAACAATCCCTACGGAACTTGAAACAGGCACGCCAATTTCATAGTCCGTGTCGATAATCATCTCTCCACTCCGACCTTGTGATATTCAATGATAATCCTTCTAGCAAGAAAATCATTCGCCAGTAGCCCTGGCTACGGGGCCAATGTCCCTCTGGACCCCTAGCTATCTACTTCTATTCAATTATTACGCGAAGGATGACCACTACCAAAAAGCCGTGGTTTCCCAGGAGTGCATTGATAGAGGGAAGCAATCACTTAGCAACGTACCTAAACGATCCCATGAAGATTATGTATTTACTGACCACCCACGTGGACATATATGAGAAGGTGAGTTTAACGCAAAAATGATGTCTTGATATAGTGTGTTTTGGAAGATGTCAACAATTTGACCCACCCATGTGAGTTGAGTAATGAATCGCCTCTTTTCGGATGAGTAACATGTGAGGAGAGAGCCTCATCGATCTAGTTTAGTGTCGGTGTGTTTTGCTTGAATAAGGAACGAAGGCAACAAGAAAAAGATACCAAAAGTCAGATTTGAGAGCATGATATCAGTGTGATTCGCAAAAAAATATAACAGTTTGTTAAACGATGCTAATTTATAAAAGTCTGTTCACTAAGTTGTTGTCATCAAAAGAGAAGGTTCGTGCTAAGTCCATGATGTGAAAACATCCTGAAAAACCCCAGAATGTTGTTGGGTTTATAGAAAAACTTTTCTCTCTATACTCACATGTTTACGTTGGCGTTAATTTTCTGTCAAACTCTTCGTGGAAAAAAGAGCAAATAGTTTCAAGAAAAACAAATCTTATTTCCTATCAAATTTTTGTTATCATATTAATGGCAAATATTTCATTCTATACGGCGAAACATTTTTTAAATTCTTCATCACTGAACAGAAAAATTATACAACTGCTAACGGCGACAAGCATTGATATTAATAATTCTAAAATCATTACACATCCTAGACATCTGAATATTAAATATTTAAAAATAACTTTGTAATAAGTTTTCATATAACAATATCTTTTATATTTAAAAAATATATATTGTCTGATTTATCTGTCACTGGAAAACGCGCAGAACTGCCTGTCTAAGGGAACATACGTTTCTACGTTAAATATGCGTTAGTGCGTTACATAAACCTTTTTGCGTCATAAAGACCTCGCCAAATGTCTAGGTAAGATTTATTCGTCATATAGACCTCGCCAAATGTCTAGGTAAGATTTCCTCGTTATATAGACCTCGCCAAATGTTTAGGTAAGATATTTTCGTTATATAGACCTCGCCAAATGTCTAGATAAGATTTATTCGTTATATAGACCTCGCCAAATGTCTAGGTAAGATTTCCTCGTTATATAGACCTCGCCAAATGTCTAGGTAAGATTTATTCGTTATATAGACGTCGCCAAATGTCTAGGTAAAATTTCCTCGTTATATAGACCTCGCCAAATGTCTAGATAAGATTTATTCGTTATATAGACCTCGCCAAATGTCTAGGTAAGATTTCCTCGTTATATAGACCTCGCCAAATGTCTAGGTAAGATTTCCTCGTTATATAGACCTCGCCAAATGTCTAGATAAGATTTATTCGTTATATAGACCTCGCCAAATGTCTAGGTAAGATTTCCTCGTTATATAGACCTCGCCAAATTTCTAGGTAAGATTTATTCGTTATATAGACCTCGCGTAATGTTTAGGTAAGATTTATTCGTTATATAGACCTCGCCAAATGTCTAGGTAAGATTTATTCGTTATATAGACCTCGCCAAATGTCTAGGTAAGATTTATTCGCTATATAGACGTTGCCAACACGTCAGATTACATTTTAGTAAACTCCCCACAACGTGTCCGTAACATTACATCAACACGTTGCAAATGTAGCAATATTTAAACCGTCATCTTTAGAATACTGACAATATAAAAACTAATCGAAACAAAACTCGATAAAATGGGGGAGGGGACTCTAAAAGAAAATAAACTCCGAAATAAAACAAGCGCATATCGATATTTAGCAGGAGTATGGCTCCAAGAAGTCGTTTGAAATACAGTGTACAAATTTTCGCCACGTAAAAATATATGATCGGCGACTGTCTGATGTTGTGTTATAGTAGTAGGTATAGTTTTCTGGAAATTGATATATATATATATATATATATATATATATATATATATATATATATATATATTAAAAAG
>OY744523.1:103714444-103729444 GCA_963556195.1 Sepiola atlantica | reverse complement strand
AGCGTTGTCTGGCACATAGACATTCAATATTTTACTCTGATTCGCGGGGTAACCCAGCTGGGGCGAGTCAAGAAAGATTGGGTCGTTTCCCATAAAATGAATGTATCAGGTGTGAGGTGCCACAAGTTAAACTAGGCCCTCTGTAATACTTAGGCGCGTCGAAACGTTAGTGTATACAGATAAGATCATCTAATTTTATTCATTGGATAAACAAATCTTCGCGAGACCACACATACTAGCCCACGCACCCATGCATGCATATGAAAAACGCACACATACTTATTTACAAACATAGACATACATATAAAAACGGGGTCCATATATACATACGTATAAAGACATGCATATATAATATGTAAAAAGATAATATACATATATGCAAGACATATACACGGGTATAGGTACCAACACATATATACATAAAGAAACGGATACAAACATATACACAAATACGCACGTACAAAAAACAAACAAGTGTACTCACGAATACTCACAAATACACACACACACACACACACACACACATATATATATATATATATATATATATATATATATATATATATATGTGTGTATATATATATAAAAGAAAATGTATACATATAAAAGAAAATGTATATGCATGCAAACATTTATAAAAACACATAGAGTCACACCCATACACACAATAACTTACACAAACCTGTATGTATATAGCTTTAAAATATACTCATGACAAGTGAGCTACACATAAATGTTTGTCTTTCATTACATCGAAGAAATACATTCAGTTACATAATGGGCGAATTACTTCGGCGGAGTAAAACACAAACGTGTCTGCGTAGCTCTCTTGCCATAAGTATATGTAACACTACTACAAAACTCTACTCGTATATTGATCAATGTTGTGTAAAACTACAACAAACATATATACAAAATATACTTCATATAACTGCATATACAGGAAAAACTAATATATATTACTATAAAATACATATAAGTATGTACAAACAAATACATAAAATAGCACACAGATAGTTATACAAGCAAACGCACACACATTCAACACACTTATATACACACAAAAAACGACACAAGCATACGCAGACACATACATATAAAATAAGCAAACAAACACATAATACAGGTATACCGACAAACACGCGGAGCTCCTAACTGAAAACGTATTTCATGTTATTTATCGTAGACTATTTGTTTTCCGTAAAGGTTTTATTTGATTTTCTGAATGACATTTTTTTTATTTTATAGTATTTTAAAAACATTTTTTCAAAAGATACTAGAAAAAAATATCTTTTAAAATTTTTTTTTGTTTTGAGATGACAAAGTTAGTTAGAATTTAAATAAAAGAAAACATGAATTTAAAATAAAATATTTATTGTGCAAGGCACCACGTGCATTTGTGAAAAATAACCACGTAGGGTTAGCAGATTATGTATCTCAGTTTTACTGGCGTAGTGTTTTTCATGCCAGGTACCTTCTCATGTCTTCTGGCTTTTTTTATCTTTCAAAATCATTTCGTCTACTTTAAATATAGTTTTTCTCTTTCATCATAAGATTCTGGAACAATTCACGCGGGTGTGCATATTTCTCGAGTTACCGTAATATGAATATAATTAATGATATAGTTGTATTAATTTCTATATTTATAGAAGAGAATGTGCATCTGCGATAGAGCTTATGCAGATCTAAGTTTGTAGACATAGAATCAGCCTCGCATTTTATTTTTGATCTGAAGGGCGTGGGGCGAGACACTACTTGACCAAGTTTTATTGATCTCATATATATATATATATATATATATATATATATATATATATATATATATATATATGTGTGTGTGTGTTTATCGTTCAAGTTTCAAAGTATTGCATGGAAAGTTAATAAAATTGAAATATAAGCCAAATTAGCAATACAAGATTAATTTATTATTATTTTTTTTTTCTTACATTAATCCTATCGATTACGGAATAAAATTCCTTCTTCAGGGGTGACCAGTATTGAGTCATTTTTTTTTTTTTCATCAAAAAACAAGAATAAAGAAACTTATTTCTTTGTTAATTTGATAAACGTCAATGATGGTACGACGTCATCGCCTTGCTGTTATGAATGGCAGGTAGAATCCAAAAAACAGGTGTCGAACGAGAAATGCGTTGGCACGCTGTCAAGTAATGTGTGTGTTTATCGTTCAAGTTTCAAAGTATTGCATGGAAAGTTAATAAAATTGAAATATAAGCCAAATTAGCAATACAAGATTAATTTATTATTAATTTTTTTTCTTACATTAATCCTATCGATTACGGAATAAAAGTCCTTCTTCAGGGGTGACGTCGTACCATCATTGACGTTTATCAAATTAACAAAGAAATAAGTTTTTTTATTCTTGTTTTTTGATGAAAAAAAAAATGACTCAATACTGGTCACCCCTGAAGAAGGAATTTTATTCCGTAATCGATAGGATTAATGTAAGAAAAAAATAATAATAATAAATTAATCTTGTATTGCTAATTTGGCTTATATTTCAATTTTATTATATATATATATATATATATATATATATATATATATATATATATATATATATATATATATATATTTATATATGAGAGAGAGCAGGAGAGAGAGAAAGAGATAGCAAGTGTATGTGTAACATTAAAATAACTCTAAATACCTACTTGGTAAGATCGTCAGACGTGTAACTGAAAACATAGCAACAAATAACAAGACAAATTAAGATGGTCATATTCGGTAAAGGATGGCCCATTTTAGTAAAATTTCCACTGGGGTCTAAGCATTAAAGTCCTTAGAGACTTCCCCAGGCAAAATGTAACTCAACCCCTTACCCTCATCCCGATGTGAAAATCTCAATTTCTCTTGTTTTTTTTTGTTGTTAAATATTCAGTTCCACTTCTGAAGTTTGTACAAAGTATGGGAAATAAATCATTACGTCTGATTGACATTTTGTTTTTCGTCATTTAAATTATTACTCTAATCAATGTTTTATTTATTCATTCATTAAGCTCGGTAACGGGACGTATCTTTTTTAAAAAAACAATACATTAAAATCGGATATGCTATATTTTATTCGAATACTTCGTCTACTGAACAGTGCTGAAGAGTCGGTCTCGCATTATAAGTCGGTTTCTACCCAGACCCGGCATGGTCAGATCGGTGAAACCTGAGTAGACTTTGTATATGTAATAGAGGTTATTCAGTTTAGTATTAAAATGTGTTGTTTTAGATATGATGAGGCTAATAGAAAAAAAATCTGATATTTATTTGAAGATCACGAATGAATCATGTAAAATTATTGTGACCCAAAAAAAGATAAATTCACGTTGGAGATAATAGAAATAGAAAAAGTTTGTAGAATAAAGGATGTATTTATCTCTCTCTCTCTCTCTCTCTCTCTCTCTCTCTCTCTATATATATATATATATATATATATATATATATATATATATATATATATATATATATTTATATATAGTGGAAGCAGCTCCCGAAAATCAAACGTTTTCCAAATGTTTTCATTTATCAAACATCTTTTTAAATTTTGACTAAAAAGCGCCTTTTTATGTCATGATGAAAACGTACAGAAATGTCCCAGATCCCCAACCCCCAGACTCCCTACTTCTGTCCATGTGTTCTGATGCACGTGTTTATGTCAGAAAATGTCCATCATCCCAGTATCTGTACAATTGTGTGCAAGTTTCTAGTCCATGTGTGTAAAGTGAGAACATATGTTTCTGTGAACATTCACATCTTGCTACTCGAATGGTTCTGGCCAAAATTGACGCCTTTTTTTTTCAATAAGTGTTGTTTTTTTTTGGTTTTTTTAGTCATGCTTTGTAGCAATAAGCAACATCATTAAACGTGCGGGAGATGCGAGCGATCAAAATGGCTGACTACACAAAAAGGAGGAATCAATGAGCTGAGTTTAAACCCTGTCGGTTTTACTTTGATACTAAACATATAGATATGCCGAAAATACTGTTCGCTTTCAATTTATATAACATCATTTTAAATTGTTTTGAAGAATGTTGGCTTACTGGTGTATTATACTTATCAAACGATCTATTTTTGCTTTATTAATATGAACCCGGGTTGCGGAGTCAGAAGGTACAATATTCGACTCCGACTCCTAGGATTTCAAACATTCTTACTCCAACTCAGACTCCTTATTTTAAGGTATTTAAATATTTACACTGTCTGTTGATTCTTCGAAGATTAAAAGATCTAACTACGACTTAAAGCATTTTTATGAGTCTAACTCCAACTCCTTCCCAAACCTTCAACTGTGATCCTGCAATTGTGATATGGACCTTTCATTGTTGAGTATTTCAACTAGTAGCAATACATTAAGCTAAAAGACATATATTATACAATACCCTTAGGCAAACGTGCGTGTGCATTTGTCTTTGCGTGTATTATGCCCGAGGCAAAATTAAATTAGCGGTATAATTGGTCATGTGACTATACGATCGTGTTCGTAGACGACATAAAAGGAAACCTTTCCCGGATCGTTTACCAAGTTTGCTTTCAATTAAAATTTTATAAACATTAGTCGTCTTTTTTGTTTAATTTTCTGTTGCTCCACCAAACAATATCATTTTTTTTTTGTTTCTTAACGAATACTCTTTGTGTGATGCAAGTAAGCACTAAAAAAGCAGGCCTACTAATTAAAAGCAAGTGAATATAATCTATTTTTATGCGGGTGTATTGTATGTTTTTTTTCTTCTGTAAAGCAGTCAGTCAAGGACTGACTTCTTTTTTTGTTGGCTAATTTTAAATAACTGTTTATAGGCACAGAATTTAAATCTGACCTTAAACAACGGAAATAATTGTTTTTTTACATATTCATAAACTTCTGAGAAATTTCTTTCACGGACATTCACCAGAGAAGAATAGGTCCAATGATCAGTTGAAATCCGTAAAAATAGACAAGATCAAAACATGGAGGTCATTGAAGAAGAATAAGTATACGAAACAAAAACACAACGTTTAAAGTAAACGGACAAACAGCGCTGCTAATAAAACGTTACAGAAAGTAAGTTGGAGTATGTTTATGCTATATGAACTAGTATTAGACAACTGTCATTATGTATGCAAAAAAAATATTTACTTTTTGCACTTTTAACGATTCATCATAATTTGAATAACGAGTGTACACCTTCCGCCAAAAATAACGGAAAAATTATGCTTCGCCAGTGTTTACACTAATATTCATATTCATATAAAATAACGTCTGAATCGGAAAAGTTAGAAAATAATTATAGAACAAGAAAGTCTGAAACTATAATTTTTAAATGGATAAAGTACAGAAAAAAACATATAAATCGGTATAGAAAGAAACTGGGAAAGAAAAGAAAAAGCGTCCGATTATGGAAATAGATTGACGGCAGGAATTGTCTTACTTGCTATTTTCTTTCACAATTTCTCTAAATACTTGAAATGGAAATGTCTAACAGTTTTTAATCAATAAGTTTTGTGTAATAGGGCGTATATATATATATATATATATATATATATATATATATATATATATATAAATAATGGTATCATTTCACACCCTGTATCTATTTATTTTCCTCCCACGATTGCAGAGTTAGAGAGAATGTAGTTTTTTTATATATTGAGGATAGCCAGCACTCCCCAAAATAGTCACTCTGAATTCAAGAAAACGAAAAATTGCCCAGTAAAGGAAGGATTCTCTTTCCTCGACCGAGGATTGGACAAATACTAGACCTAGACCATAGCCTGGACACCAAGAAAGTGACGATGAAATGTTCATTTTTAAATAATATTACCTTAACCTTAAGCATTTTGGTCAAAAATATACAGACACAAAATCTCTATTATATAATATATTTTATTTTGATATATAAAATAAATTACAATAAAAAAATTCGGGCATTTTTACGTGTGAAACAATGACTATATGCGTTTGTCTATCATTTTGTGTATGTGCGTAAACATACATTGCATGGTACACTGTCTTATGCACACACATTACAATCGCGAAAAAACTGTACGAAGGGGACAGAGAATGATCGTTCTTTTTATAATATGGATTACACAAATCTAAAAGTGCCGCCCCACTAGCATCGCCATCCTCCGCAACCCTCCGTGTTTCGCCGCTGGAATTATGATATTCGATATTCTAATAGTTACGTTTCTTACGGGGTCGACCAATGAATAGACGGCGTGTATCTTTCTATCTGAGATAACCCCAATTTGCAAAGATGTGAAGTAAAAAAGGCTAAGATTTATAGGGCAACCTTTTTTTATTTGTAGCAAAGCAGGCGATTTTGCAGACTTACTTCACGCAGAGGTTTTGACCTCAAAGTTGATCTAATAATAATATTACAATAATATTAATATTTATAATATTACTAATGTTATTACAAAATGAAAGTATTAAAGTTCATATCTACTTACGTCCCGGCACAAGTTTTTTTTTAATGTAAGAAAAATGTAACCCCCCCCCCCCAAAAAAAAAGAAACAGTCTAGATTAGGACGAAATTTTAAATTGTCCTCGTCTACAAGGATTTATTTTCGTTTTTCAGAGAACATAACAAATACTACATTCTGATCCTTGCCCGAAGATAAGGGAAAATGTCTTATGAAAATTAAATAAAAGAATTGTAAACTAAACACAAAAACAAAATTTATAATGATATATTTTTAAATGACTAACAATGGCGCGTTCATTTTAGTAGAATTACTTATGTAAAATTACACATAACCGCAACATTACATATTAAATATAATACATATATTTTGCAGCTATGTAGTTTAGCATTCTGAGAGTTGGGGAATAACAATAAATGTTGGAGCTGATCTGTATCTTCATTCTTTGTCTGGTCCAGTCGAACATTAACTAACTCCAATAGTAACACCCTCTCGCCATTTCTTCCACCATCTTTTAGTAAACCATAATTCAATACATGCATTAGTAATGCAGGGTGTTGATAAAATCATTGACATAACTTTAGGATTATTTTCTATGACGGTAAATAATCAAAGAAAATGTATCATATGAATAAGTTCCGAAACGCTTGGTTTCCGAGTCATAGGGCAGTGACACAAATACCGATCAGCATTTTCATTGTAAATATCTAACACGTACAGTCCATGCTATAATGCGCTGGTATTTCTATATATGAGATAGATATACACTATTCATGTGACAAGATCACGGGTAAAATAAGACTGGGTTTAATGTTCCCACACTGACACAGAAAACTATGAAAAATGACACCAAACCAATATAACATCCGTGGAGCGCCGTCATAATCATCAGAGTTTGTTTTGATAGCAAACATGGGAGACCCTGTCGGCATGCTGCAAATGTTGCAACTTCTTATTTGAAGTAACATAAATAAATATGATCAGCCGAGGAAAACATGGATGACAAAGAAAATTAGGCTAGTAATGGAGTGCTATAACAAATGCCACCTCTCACAACTTATTTTAATAAAATAGAACATACTTCCGAGGTTATGCCATCGATTTTCTAAGCACCTTGTATATACATTTTAAAATGTAAAGGTGGATTCAGTTTACGTAAAGATATAAACCTAACTTAGATTAATCAGAGAAGTGTAGTTAAAAATGAAGTAAAATTGAATATAATAACAAAATTATATATTTAATTAAATACTTTTAAAAAATCGTAAATAATTCAAGGAATAATCACATCTCTTTCAACACAACGGTTGTCGATCAGAATATGTAAATCGCCATCAAAAACGTTCAAATCACAAAGTAAACACGGGTGACTCAAGATTTGAAAGCATCCATCTTTGCAGCGACCAGCACAAAGCGGACTAAAGATATATGGAAGATTTCTCTTTAAAAACCAATACTCTTTCATTCGTCCCTACTTACTTTCCTCCCCTACGAGAACAGAGTAATATACACGGTCAGTTGTTAGTGTGGGGACAATCCAGCTATCCTAAAATGGGTCACTCTGGTTAGTGAAAAATATTTAAATAGTATCAGTTTAGATGGAGTTCTCATTCACTGACCCAAGACAGAAAAGATAAAGTGCAGCACCAGAACAGATACTACAGTTTGCTCCTAGTAAATAATATTGCTAAGAATACAATAATTTAGTTATTTTCATGATTTATCGGTTCTCATTACATCAAGGGGGTTAAGCAGCGTTGAGCCTAGTCAGTACCAGACGGGTGACCATTCGGTAATACCAGGCGCTGTAGGTGGGAGGGCGTCGATACCTCCCTGCATAAAACAATGTTGTCATCACTTCTGACCGGGATATTTACGCGATTGGGGACCGACCGCTTGTGAATTTAATTTCATTGAAACTTCATTTTTTAGAGGAATCCGGCTCAACTCGACCAACGTGAATGGAGCACCTACCTACGTAGCTTACGAATAGAACATCGGTTTGAACATCGGTTCTTGTTGGATCCATGAAGCCACGTTGACTCTGGTTAATAGTGTAGTGTGTTACAGTTTAGGAACAACAGGTGGCATATGTCTGAAAGTAGTTATAAAGTCATTTTCTTTGCATTTTACAAACATGAATCCATCTCTCTCCTCTCCTAGCTATGTTTGAAATAGGAGGAGAGTAGACTATCAAATCTTGGTATAGCGACTCGTCTAGCAAAAAGAAAACTACGAACTCGTGTATATATGATTCTCTTTGTCTTTATGTATATAGGCGTCTCTTACTAAACGTGGATGACTCTCTCTCTCTATCTCTTTCTCTCTCTCTCTCTCTCTTCCTCACCTTAGTGTATGCGTATGGTTCTATTTAATTAGCTCAACAAAAGAGTAGGGTTAGACACAAGGTCGATTTTTAATGTGGGAAAAATTCATCTCTTCCAAAATACTCATTTTGAATTGGGACCAAAATAAACAGTGCCTCTGTCTAGAAGCATTTCTCCTTAACTGATTGAAGACGTTAGAGTTGAAGTGTAGTATTAGAAAGGATACTACACTTTGCTCTTAGCCAAAAACATGTCTTTACCGCTATTTTTGCTATTCGTCTGTTTCCCCTTTCCTCCCGTGGGGGTGTCTCATTTTCTCCGTTTGTGTGTTCGTATCTCTCTCTTCTCCTCTTTCTCTCTTCTGCGCCCTCCATCTCTCTATTTCCTTGAGTGTATTCGTATTCCTTTCCTCCTTTCATCTGTGTGTCTCCCAATTATTCTTCGCTTTTCCCCCTCTCCTCTCCTCTCTGTTTCTCTACGTGTGTATCTCTTTCTTGTATTTGTTTGTATGTCTCCATCGTCATCTCTTTCCAAGTGTGGTGCGTATATGCGTCTATTCCCTCTCTCCCCACGAGTGTGGGTGCCCCCCTCCCCGACCTCCTCATATCTCTCCCCCTCTCTCTCTCTCTTCCTGTTTTCCTCGTTTATATAAATGTACTCTTTTGTCTCCATGTGCACGCCCCCGTCGTCATTCACTGTCATACGATATCAAATTCTTATTCCGACTCATTCCTTCTCTTATCTTTCATCTTTCAAATTCACTCGCTTTTCCATTTTCATACGACCATCGCTCTTCTCCGTTCTACCATTATTATCGTCTGCTCTCTTGGAAACATTTCATTTTTATCTTCCGCTTCTTCCGTTTTTCAGATTTTCAGACATTTCTTTCCTTCAATTATTTTTAGATTTTTTTGAACTTATCTGGTTGCGACTTTTCACTTACCAGTTTTGTGTTGCTTGTTATGTGTGGTCTTCAGAGTTTATTCTCTCTACCCTCAACCCTCTTTCTCTTTTTCTCTCCTTTTCTCTCTCTTACAATCTCTATCTCTTATATATCTTATATCTTTCTTTTCTCTTCTATCCTCTTTCTTCCTGCTCTCTCTCTCTCTTTCCTATGCTTCTTTCTTATATCTCTCTTTTCTACTTCCTCTCTATTGTTCTTTCGTTTTCCTTTTTTTCTTCTATATATCTATTTATTTCTACATATTAATCCCCTTTCCTGTCATGTTATTCTCTTTCTTTTCCTTTCTCCCTTAATTCTGTCACTCGTTTATTGTCTCTATTTAATCTAGACAATGCATCGTCGTTTTCTCATTCCTTAGCTCTTTATTTGTGTTTATTTTCTTTATTTTATTTCTTATATTTGTTTTGATTCTTCATTCCTTCTATCATTTCTCAGGTTGTCTTACTTCTCTCTCTCTCTCTCTCTCTCTCTCTTCCTCTTCTCTCCTACTCTTTTTATCTCTTTCTCTCGCTGTTTTCTTAGTTCTGCACTTGCTTACAGTCTGGTTCATTTTCTCTTAACCTTATATTTTATTTTGTCATTCCGCCCCTCTTTCTCTTTATATATATATATATACATATATATATATATATATATATATATATATATATATATATATATAGAGAGAGAGAGAGAGAGAGAGAGAGAGAAAGAGAGAGAGAAAGAGAGTGATAGAGAGAGATACACACACATAATTACACATGTACACGCCCTCGCTGTGTTCCTAATCTCATATATGCACCAGCAAACCCAACATTACTTATGGTTCATGTTCTAAACCTTTTTCTGTTTATTTTAGTTCTGCGCTCTATTTAAAATCTTTAAAGAGATAAAATAGTCATTAGTAAAAAAGAATAACACAAAAAATCACACAACGTTCTTTATAAAAGAACGAAGAAACACTTAACATTAAAAAGTAAAAGTAAAAAAAAGAGAAACCATGCATCAGTTCCTTAAAGTGACTGAATCCCTCAAGGTTTTTCAACAGAATGAACTTCTTGCAAAAATCTAGGCTTCACTTCAGATATGTAACTTCACTTGCATATATGCAATATTAAAACACGTCTGTGCCTAAACCTATTTATGCGATATTTTAACTAAAAAGCAAAATATGTTTGAATTTTAAAGGAAATGTCGAATAGATGCGCTTCTCTCTTCCTACATCCCATCTCGTTTATGAACACGCTGTTACTTTCTATGCCTCATGCTCTTCTCCATTACTTGCCTGGTATTTTCTATCAAAAAAACAGTTTGCGTACGCATGTGCGTACGAGTTGTATTCAAAACTATTCACACTGAAGTTCTATTTATGAAAAAAGTTAAATGAATGAAACATTTTTATTTTTCTACAAAATACAAGTTGCAATGAGCAAAATTCAAACTGTATTTCAACGTGGCGTAACGGTTTAAGGCGTTGATGACAATAAGTTCTAAGTGGCTGACTTGTAGGGGTTGAAGGTTCAATCTTGACTAGAGACGATAATAAAAATAAAAATAACATAAAATTAACACTTTTATGCGGTCATGGCTGACAGAACACGACCAACGTACTCCGTGGATTAAATAAAATGTTCAGTTTGAAATTCCATAAAGGTTCCCGAGTTCGACATAAAAATATTAAAGTTTGAAAAGATACACGAGAAGAAAGGCAAAAGTAACATCGGCTGAAACGTTGTGTCAAAAAGAATGAGGATGAGAATAAGTAGTCTGATTAATCCAAATAATATAAATGTATTTACTAAAAGTAAAATTAATAATTGATAAAACTGTAATTTTCTGTGAGATGCGAATTGTATTCAATATAGATGATGTATATAAATTAACTACATAGTCTGATGATTTTTTTTTTATTATGAAAATTTAGTATTGAATTACGTTGTTCAAGTTCAAAGTATGCTCTGCACAAAAATTGAATGTTCAATGTATAATATGTTTATGCTTTCAAAATCCCTTTCTATTGAAACATTTCATTTCTGCACCCTCTCTCTCTGAAAGATGTTATGTTTCCTATTTCAGTCTTTTCTATAAGTAGTATTATGGCATGTGGTCTTCAGAATCGTCTGATTTATTCCCTTCTCCCTTTGTTCCAGCTCGTTTGACTCGTTAGTTTAGTGGTCTCCGTCAATTAACATTTTAAGTAAGTAGTCACCACTTATCAAGGACTAAACACCACTTGAGGATAGGGGTTAAATGAGTGGCAGGTGGACGTTGAGACAACACCGTGATGATTGCAAATGATGGTGATTCAGAAGACTTTGATTATTTAAGAGAGCGACTCAACAAGAATTTGTTTACATTGGGCTTTAAGACGGCAATGTTGTAATCAGCTGGGAAGCAATCTCGCGGTATTGTTTTTCACAGACGGGTAATTCTAGGAAAAAAACTTTTCTCATGGAAGAGAAAGAAAGGAAAAGTATTGACAGTGCTTCTAGCTAGACGAGATGTTCGGATACCTCGTAGTAGTAGTATAATTCCATAATTCTAATAGCTTATTTCCAAGAAGCTTGAGAGAACTCTATTTTTGCTAACTGGTTTCCTCCTACCTATAGTCTGGTACCGTCCAGGCTCAACGTTGCTTAACTCCGGGGAGCACACGAGAACCACTGTGTCAATGTGATTATGCAATATATGCATTATTTCGTGAGGACATGATGTTAAAATAGCAGCGATGTTTATAATTATTTACGCAGGCATATAAATATAATAACAGCTTTAATTTAACACCATCTTCCGTTTTAACAATATTCTTAGTTTTTAGGGGATGGCATGATTAGCTCAATAAATATTGTAGAAGCGTGTGGTCATTTACGCACTTATGTTCTCTGGAAGGATATGGACACTTACCCCCACCCCGAGTATAGGTAAAATATCAACTTGTGTCCAATTAATGGTATAAAACGAATACTTTATAATATATAGTATATCGGTGTCGCATAACATAAAAAGAGCTGATATGGCGTAAAACAGACAGCTCAAAACTGATTTTTCATTACAAACAGACAGACATAAAAGCTTCATCATGGGAAGGATTAGATCTTTGTCAGTAAGTGTGGGTATGTTGTATAGTTTACATTGTGAGTGTGTGCGTGAAGAGAATGACGTGCAGTAGACGGCGATAAGACGTCTAGTTTAAAACATTTCTCTACAATCTCATTACATGACACCTGTGTATCCGTGATCGTTGCTGATTTCGTTATTTAAAATAGAATATCAATTATGACAATTAATTTAATTTTTATTGAATTACTCGGGTTCTAATGTGATTACCGAAACCAAATTATAAAAAAAAACGAGAATGTCATTCAAATTTTATCTTATCGTTTGTGCTTTATCTGCTTGTTTATTAACAAACTGTTAAACTGTCTCAACTCTTATATACAGATAAAATATTAATTTTAAACCACGTCTTTGTGTGATGGGAGGAGCCATCCTGAATTTGCTAATTTTCTACAGCTCAGATAATATATTTGGCTTTGTATTTTATGATAGAACAACCCTACATAGAAAGGCAGTATTTAACATATACGATATGCATTTTATTCATAGCGTATATATTTAAATTCTGTTTCATACAGATGTGTATTTGTGACATGTTCTTGAAGAGAGAGAGCACAATGATATTTTCTTAAAATATACTTTATTCATCTTAACTGTATGGATATTTTATTTCCTTAGGCATGAGTTGTTGTTTCTGATTCAGTAACTCGAACAAGGTTCACATTAAATCAGATCTACTAAGATACTGGCGTACATGTTCCTTCGCGAAAATCTTTTTCTTTTTTTTCTAATTGATCACTACTTATCAAGGCTAGAATCCACTCGAGAATAATCGTTAATGAGATGAAATTATTCTCAGTTGAAAGATTAAGACTATTGGAAAGGATGTAACATTATTAATAGAATGAACCAAGTTTGATTACTTATAGATTCGCAGTTATATGATGACGACTACTATGAGAGGATTAACAATAATAAACCGCAACTGATATCTAACCTCAAATCCTTTACACATTGCATGAATATATTAAACAGATATCTATCATCGTATGGAATAATGGTTGACTTCAAAGTTCAAACATGTCAAATTCAATGAGTTAGCAAACTATATACACAATTAACTTTAGAAGCATGAACGTGTTTCCTATATATTATCAAAATATACACAACATAAAAACTTAAAAGAGAGTAATTACCTTAAGTAATTCTTCGAACCAACTCTCTCACTTTTTAATTTTACAAATTACAGATGCTTAAATTGGAGCATGAAATGAAATTGAAAATCTTAATTTAATCTCCAGATACACGAGAAAACAATCAACTCAAAAGTAATGATATATACTGCAGAATGTGGTATTCTAGATCCCCTCAACATAGAATACACACCCACACACTTCTCTCTCTCTCTCTCCCTTTCTCTCGCTCTCATTTCGGTTGTCAGCATCGAATAAAAAAATGAAAATATTATATTTTCATTTTAAAATAGATAATGTAATTTAGATAAGTTATCATTTCTTTCACTTCAAGCTGCGGGTTAGTTGGCTCAGTTGGTATAACATTGGACACCAACTTGTGATGTCTAGCAACTGATGAGTCGTATACGACGTTGCAGCTGTCTGTAGACGACTATATTTAATACATACCCCTTTTTTGTTTCATTTTACTTCAATCGAAGTTCTTAGAAAGCAATTGGGCTAACACTTAATTTCTATATGAGATACATACTTAGATATTCACATATTCTATTAAAATTCTCTTTCATCTCCCAAACGTTGCGTTAGTGAAGAAGTAAAGGACATTAATTTTCCTCTCCCAAATTGACGAGTTAAGTATGTTATAGTATATCTTTCTTGCTGTCTCTTGGTCCTACCGGATTCCAAGACAAGAATTCATCTAGTCTGGTTGATTATCCACCTAAGTATTGTTACTCGAGGTATCATAATAAGGAGAAAGTGCACCATTCCTAGTATGAGCAAGTGTATAGTCGTGATGAAAGGATATTATTTAGGCTTCGAATATAATGTTACTTTGAATATTTCGTCATGGTTTACTTGTAGGCTGAAGTATCACTTGTACAGAGAGACCGAACACACTCGAAGATAGTGTCTAGTAGGTAATTCTAACTCTCCAGCATATATATATATATATATATATATATATATATATATATATATATATATATATATATATATATATATATGAAAAATATTTGTTGTTGTTTATTATCTACGGACGTATACGTTTCGTCTCTTTTCAATCAA
>OY744523.1:103704444-103706944 GCA_963556195.1 Sepiola atlantica | reverse complement strand
TTGACAAAATATATACATTTTGATCCGAGAAAATAGGCTTGAACTCCACTGGATGTTCTTGAAGTATTATATTAATACATATCTTATTATAATGAAGATTGTGTGTCAGTCTGTCATAAGAAAAACAGTATTGGCCTAAGTGTTTTACCTTATGTTTCCACTTATTTTATTTTTAAATTCTAATCATAAATATATATTATCTCATATTTACACAGTTGACCAATCAATTTTGGTAAACTATCTAATTCAACTTATATGTATACAGCACACTCGTGGTTCAGAGAGTGAATGGTACGGCGAATTAAATTATTGATATTACAGCTGATTAAAAAAATACAAAAGATGATTGATTATTTTAAATCATTTTGTTACATTTTATGCATATTATAAATAATTTCGTTAAAAGAAATAAAACAAAAAACTGTAATTACATATATTCCTGTTTGTCGGTTAAATTCTATGAGATTTACAATAAAATAGGAGGCAGCCTCTCTATTCTATCATTTATAGCAGTTCAATAAATTTACCTTCTTTTTATAATTAAACGGAAATGATCTTTGAATCATTTTTGGAGATGTAATTTACGAAAAAAATAAACACACTGTTTTACGATTTTAAACGCTTTTTTCTTTTGCTGCTACTATTATTACAAAGAGTAATCTTATTTTTTATGACATTTTATCTTTTTGGGTGTTTTTCTTAGTTTAATTTTAATTTTATGAAGGTAAATCTAGTTTCTCTTGGATGCATTATCAATGAAGAGGTGTGAAGTAAGCATTACATTCACTAGCAAATATATACTACTTCAGGGAGCATATATTTAGTAATACAGATAATAAGAGAAATACCGGTTTTCATTAATCAACCGTGGAATGTCTACGTGTCCCGCGAGTTAGCATGGATAATGCGTTATGAAAGCCCGTAAAGATATAACTCGTCCGCTGCTCTAGAACGTCGTAAAATAAATATAACGTTCCAACTGATGTGAATATCGATGAAAACTAGAATATATTCGGCATAAATTGCTCCGACAATTTCTTGCCAAATCAGCCGAAACGAAAAGCAACGCAAATAATGAAAATAGCATTGACCTCATTTCGTTTGTCATTTATTAATTTCGACAAGATGAAGTTCTGAACTTAATTTTCCAAAATCGCCACTTTAATGGATTAAAAATACAAAGCAAATCTGAAAGAAAGAAATCAGTCAAGATGCGTCGGAGAATCCGCATCATATTTTGGGGTTATAATTGTTGCGGAAACGTCACATACAAAAAAACTATCACAAAATATTACGGCTGATAACTTTGAAATTATGTATATGTATATATGGGTGTAACGATTCGATGGAAAATCATACGCACACAAGTAGGAACAATCATAAATAAAAAAAAATAATGAATAAGCAAATAAACGTGTAACTATTTTTTACTGAGATTTTTGGGACGATTGTAAGAGGCAAGTAAGATCCCAATTTCTTTTTTCGTTACGATATTCTATA
The DNA here is from genome assembly GCA_963556195.1 of Sepiola atlantica. Taxonomy (NCBI): domain Eukaryota; kingdom Metazoa; phylum Mollusca; class Cephalopoda; order Sepiida; family Sepiolidae; genus Sepiola; species Sepiola atlantica. Next base: position 103,705,444 of record OY744523.1, on the reverse strand, counting down.
AGTAATTTTCGGAAACCTTTTCCTTTTTCATGCTTTCAATGAAACGTGAAAAAAAAGAGTTATATATATATATATATATATATATACCCACGTGACATAAGCATTTCGGTGTGTTACTTCAACCACCTTTATTTATATAAATAGTTCACGTGTTCCTTATATCATGTATCTAGAAAGAGAATTAATACAGTTTTAGACGAAATATCATAGATAACTTTGTGTTGACTTCCTTGTGTTCCTTTTTTAATTATCTCAGCTTTATTCTGTATTTCCATTTTATTCCACCAATAAATCCTATTAGCTTTTCATCCACTAAATATAACACACACACCCCTATATGTTTATATATATATATATATATATATATATATATATATATATATATATATATACATATATATATATATATATATATATATATATATATATATACATATATATATATATATATATATATATATATATATATATATATATATATGTGTGTGTGTGTGTGTGTGTGTTTGTGTGATTCCCAGACAGATTGTTTTGCTGTATAATACCTGTTGAGAGTGTCTAGAAAAGCATATCATTCAAGTTGTGGTTGAAACTAGACTGTATCAAGCTTACCATAGTAAGCATTTTCTGTAGCCACGAGCGCTTTATTTTTATGAAGTGTGTGCGTGCAGATGTTACTTTCGTTAACAGTAAGGTCCGGTAGTTAAGCGGTACCAGCGATAGTCATTTCGTCGCCACTGGTTTATATTCGGCTCGAATCTAATTTTTCTCTTTGTGGATGTTCTAATCTATCAGCTTCATAAATAATTGACCGTTTCAGTCCATAACAATACTACCTTCGCAAACAAGTGTGTTCACATACACTATTGCGCTTAAGGGGACGGTTACAATATACAAAAGATCTCTCGGTTGGAGTTTCTGAAAAAGCGGGTGAATGTCTGACATCTGGTGGGATGCCTCATCCCCAGCAAAGACAAAGAGATAAGAAAATTGTCAAATGAAA
>OY744523.1:103691944-103696944 GCA_963556195.1 Sepiola atlantica | reverse complement strand
AATCTATTTATTAGGCAATAAATTTCATACTTAATAAACAGATCGATTTATTATTGAGGACTTTTTATATAAACACAGTGAGGATTCTCTGTTTTATTTACCCGTGAGATGTAAACTTACCTGAATTACAATATATATATATATATATATATATATATATATATATATATATATATACAATTAATGATAATATATGTATTAGCATATAATATCAGTGCCCTTTTACTTCGGAGTCTCCTTATAAGATTCAGCTCGATGATTGTCAATTAGTGACAACAGAGCAAATATAAGTCAGGTTCATATTATATTCCAATAACCATGTTTTTATTTTATTATTTTTCTTTTTCTTTTTTCACATTTCCAAAAACATAACAGCAGAGTGCTCGATTAATAGAGAATCAAAATTAAGAGCGTAATATTTATTTATTTTATTGGTACAGAAAAATTAGTTCAACATTAGTACCGTCGGTTTCAAGCTCAGAAGGACTTAATTATCCGGCTCTCTCCAGCTTAAGTTGTCACCTGTTCCACGTATCACTCTCGTTTGGATACATTGTTTGCTTTTATATTTCTAGAACAGGTGACAACATAAGCTGAAGAGAGCCGTAGGGTTAAGTTCTTCTGAGCTTGAAACCGACGGTACTAATGTAATACACATTTTCTGTACTAATATATATATATAAGTAATCCAGGTATGGTTGTATCATTAGGGTAAAAATCCAGAGAATATTTACTGTGTTTATATGGTAGTGATTAATAATAAATAGAGCTATTAAAATGTTATTCATGCAAACAATGCATTGCTATATATTCAGAATAGTTCAATCGTCGCTTTGATATGCTCGATTTTCGCAAGCCAAAAACTGAGTATACGTTCTCTATATTTTCATATTGATGAATGAAGCAACATGTTTATCTAATAGCTACGATTGAAACATGTTTTGGATTTGTAGCCATGTTGTTTGTATGAATATATATATATATATATATATATATATATATATATATATAATGTATATATATATATATATAATGTATATATATATATATATATATATACATATATATATGTATATATATATATATATACATATATATATATATATATATACATATATATATATATCAAAATGTAGCTTTTAGTCATTTATACATGAAGAAAAAATATTTCAGTTGAAATCCTAGCGATACTAACTAAATCCGAATATTGCAGACTTAAAACTTGTCTAAGCCGACTTATGTATAAGAGAGAAAGGGTGGTAGGTAACTACGTGTGGACAGATAGATAGTAGGCATAGGAAGTAAACGAGTATCATTTTCGCTTCGCATTTAATGTTGTAATGAACAGACAGGGTCTCGTAATGAGATATATGTGTTATAAAGCTACGTTTGTTTAACCGTTAACTACAGTCTGAGTAAATGACAAGTTTTAAAAATATAGGTGTTACATATTGAGGTGGCCTTGGACGCAACGAAAATAAGAAGTAAGGTGTCACAAGTTCAAAAGTGCAAGATCGACATGTGTAAGAACACGTAAACGGAAGAAATAAACCGTGCATATCGATTATCATGGGGGGGGGGGAGAGAAATTCACGTTAAAAGCGAATGGGGGCATGCGTGTTAAAATGTGAGCGATTAAAATAATAAGTAATAGATTCTGTAACTCGTTCTCTCTCTGCCTGAGTAATGTACTTGAGAAAAAAAAGCAACATATATTTCGTGTACAAATGTCTTCGCGGTAATTATTGGTTATTAAGAACGATCGAGGCCAGAGTGGGTCCCATGAAGAATCACCGCAAGTATCGGCCAGAAAAGAGCCACTGAACCGGCCAGAAGGGGTGTTCATACCTTAATCTCTTCGTCTCATGAGACCATCACTATCGTTACCATATCAACTCTCGAAGAATCTAGATGGTATGCGACATACCTCCCTCTGACAGCAAGTAATTTCCGTTATCGTCTAGCTCACTTCCTGCTAGTCTATTTTTAATGTGTGTATATATATATATATATATATGATTTCATTCAAACTCAATCTGCATGCCCGGCATCTTATACAAACTTCCTCCTCGCCCTCTTCATTCGGTTAACTTGAACTGAAGACGTCCCGCTAATAAATAACTAAAGATATAAGGAAGAAGGTGTTTCGTAAACTTGCAAAAAAACAACTTATAAAGAAAAAAGAACTTTTATTTGTTTAGGATAAGGACGTAGTGTAACAATTACTGGCTTGGACTGTAGTGTCGGCATGACGGGTTCGAGCACCGTCGCTGATGTGAAATTACTTTCACTAATACAATTGGGAAAGGTACGGATCCATGACCCTTCTTTTTAGTTCAGAACATATTAGTAGGGTAATTTACACCCTTAGGCCTGAATACGGAAACATGTCTTGGAGGATGACAAAACAATAACTTCTCTGTAGTATTAGCGAACACATGGAATACATAATCTCGAAAGACAATAAAAACTTTATAATGTCCTCACTAATCGTCCGACAAGGAAGAATAATACTGTCGGCAATGAACGTAAAAATTGTATTATTACAGGTAAACCTTTTAAACATCACCGAGAGAAAAAACCCAAATAAAAGTAAAATTGCAAGTAATCTGGAAATAAAAGAAAATGGCGAATTACATTGTAATTAGGTATATTATGTACTAATATTTGATATAAAAAAGTTTTGAAAAAACAATATGAAATTTTGAAAGTTAACAAACACAGGAAGTGTTATCGTTTTTTTTTTCTAATTTAAACGTGAGAAATGAAATGTTATCCTTTACGTTCTTATCTCTCTTTCTCTCTCTCTCTATGACATGCATCATGATAAGAACATCTTTATTTAGGTTTGTATAAAAAGGGACGCGATGAATATCATACTCACTTATATATTTGTTTGTTTCAATCTATAATTATACATTAATATCCTTAAAGGCTTTTCTTATATAAACTAATGAGAGAAAACACATGCTAAAAGATTCCTAGTTCTGGGATTGAGTAATCTTTGTAAAATATTTAATTTTACGGACAAATCGTGGCTGATTACTATAATTAAGGGTTAAAATATGTTGATGGTTTTTGGAAATGTTAAATTTTTCATTGCAATTTATTGTTTGTTTTTTTTAGATTTTAATAAATTTGAATCAACACAGATGTTTGGAATTCATGGAAAAGAATTTCTAATTTTTGTTTAAATTATGTTGCCGTTTTCTTTTTTAAAAAAAATCCAATTTAATTTTAATTTCAATTAACCGGAATTTTAACTTAAGTAATTAATCTCCCACTTAGATATCTATGTATATCTATAGAGCTCTATATCTGTGTAGACAGTCTTTTGTTGTTTTCATAATAGGCCTTTCTAATCTTTTTATTTATTCATTCATTTATTACTTTCGAGTGTTCATAAAAAGAGAGAGTAACGGAAGCGAGAGTTATGCTATATGGAATAAGAAGGATTCAAAGAACAAAAAGTGAGAGGATGTGAGCGTGATAGTTAGAATCTTCGCAAGAGATTGGTCACTTGGTGAGTTAAGTGCACATAACTCAATCCTTAGACTGAGGAATATTTTAGCATGTATTTTCTGGGATTAAAATTGCTTTAAGAAAAATCCTCAGGAAGACAAACGTTGATTAAGTCGGCTTTAGTGTAGGGAGTCCAGTTGGATAACCCAAAATGTCTTTACTTTCCGTAAAACGGACAAATCGTGTCTGATCACTATAATTAAGGGTAAAAATATTTTTATGGAGTTTGTAAATGTTAAATTTTTCATTGCAAGTTATTGGGTTTATTTTTAGATGTTAATAAATTTGAATCAACACAGATGTTTTGAATTCATGGAAAGGATTTTCTAATATTTGTTTAAATTATGTTTGCCGTTTTCTTGCGGAAAAATAAATCCAACGTGTCGTTTTTCATCGGCCATCTTCACCCTGGCTTTCATCAATGACTCGCTCTGATTAGGACCACTATTTTTCTGGTTAGAATTGAAGATTTATGCAAATCACAGACCTTAAGAAATGAAATTGGTGAACAAATAATTAAACTATTCAAAGCAACTTTTTCATCTTTTTGGTTAAATCGTTGACTTTGTCTTTTTTATTTTGTCTCATCAACGTACCTCTGTAAGGGGCGCTGTCCGTCGTGTTGTAGGTTAGCCTGTTGCTCCGTCTGTCACGCTTCAATCGAAATGTGTATATTAAATGAACACTGCGAGAAGGGGACGTAAGTATGTAAGTAGTTTATTAGATACGTCCCCGCTTATGTTTGAAATAACATTCGTCGGTCCATTCGTCGTTCAGTTACGCTTCAGTTTAAAATAGTATGTTTTATCAGTAAATGCGTTTTACTGTTAGATGCTTCCACTCATTTCTATAGTAGTCTCTGTCAGTCTGTCAGACAGTCGGCTGGGCTGCTGTCTGTCACGCTTAACTGTGAAAGAGCATTTTCATCGCGAGACGCGCAAACTGAATGGTCGCAACTTATAAATATCCTTCCTTGTATATAGAAAGATTACGAAATGTGTATTTACCTCCTCTTAAAAAAGTTAGACGCAAGATCAGAAGGTTTTGAAAAGCCGGCGCAATGGGTGAAGTTCACTTTGTCCTACAAAAATGCCTGAGCAGCCCTGTCGGCATTCACCGGTAAGAACACATCAGGCGCATAGCAATAAACAAACCCCTTTTTATCAGAGAAAATGTGTAAGCCTTAGATGGTGGATCCCTAAGACTGAACATAGCTATACCTTAGTCCGACTGAAACAAAGCTGTTAGACTGATTGTCAAAGACGTATCCCCGACTGGTACGAACAAAGCCTACCCAAGCTGTGTCAGAATATCAAATAACGCGAGCTAACTACATGCGCCAGAAATGTATGCTAGAAATCGCACATGATGATAGAACTGGAATTGAAAAAATTTGAGAAATAAAATGCCAAAAAACAAGAATGTGAGATATGTCAATTCAATGTGCGTATTTATCGACTATTTTATTTTCTAATTGT
>OY744523.1:103651944-103684444 GCA_963556195.1 Sepiola atlantica | reverse complement strand
ATTAAGTTACGCTTCTTCAGATCAAACTGTTAAAACCGGCTGACAAGCTGTTGATGAAACATGTATGTACATAGTAGACACCAATGTATGTGTAAATAAGAATGTATGGAACCTAAATATAGTGCTCTAGTAATTATTGAGCACTATAAGATAGACACAGTTAGGATTCATAGGATTGTTTATCCAATTTTAGTGAACGGAACTTACCGGAAATAGTACACAGAGGGAATTCAGTATATGTCACCATGTTTAGCCGATGTAAAGTACTACATAAAATATCAGAATTGTTTGCTGTCGCTTCATATAAAGCAGAAATAAACGATCATTAGGATAATGATTGATATCACCCTAAACACTCATCCCAAAGCTGACGAGCTGTTGCTCAAAACGACGTGATACTGTGAGCAGGCTGATTTCGAATCGATCAGAAATCATATCCATGCTGATCAGTGAGCAAATAAGTTAACAGGATAGGTCAAAGCTGGCATTGAAGCATATGTCCCAATGCGAAAATTCTTAAGCAAAACCCACTCTCCTCAATGGTTCACCTCAAAATATGCAGCTGCTATTGCTAAGAAGCAGCAAGAATTCAGTCAATTTGGCCGCCATAAGTCAACTGCGAATATAAATAAATTTATAGAGTCAAGAAATAATTGTAAAGTAGTGATAGGTTAAGAAGAGAGAAGGTATACAGAGATAACCAGAAAACGCAGTCAGTCACAGAAACTAGTTACTCGCGATTTCTGGATAGTCTACAATAGTGTGGTGAACAATGGGCAATAAACAATTCCCCCACTGTCAAACCACAATGATGTTGTTTGCACGGCAACTGATAAGGCTGAACTACTGGCCCAGCGTTTCGCCTTAAACTCTACTTTAGACTCAGCAAACCACCTCCACCTTTAATTTCCATTGCGGACCGAAGTCACACTTGATAACCTGGTCAGCACCCCATCACAGGTCAGGGACATTATAAAAAAAAACATTGACACCTCCAAAGCGTGTGGGCCGTATCTTATACCAGTAATAGTAATAACGAAATGCTCTGCTAAACTGGCCCCTGTCCTCTCATAACTCAACAACAAATGCTATAGTATATCTTTCTTGTGGTCTCTTGGTCTTACCAGATTCCAGGATTAACCCCGTCTAGTGCTGGTACTTCAAGTAGCATTACTTGGATAAGGTGTCCCATTCCCCGTACGAGCCAGTGTATAGATGTGTCAAGAGGCTCTTATTTGGGCTTCGAATACAATGTTATTTTGAATATTTGGTCAGGATTTACTTGTAGGGTAAAATATCCTCATAGTTGTCCTCACAAACCCCTGTACAGAGAGGCCGAAGATACTCGAGGATGGTGTCCAGTAGGTAATTCAAACTCTCCTATATAGATATGTGCACGTGTGTGACGAAGAAAGATGGAGATATATATTGAAATACATTTTATATATTTAAATATAGTGATGAGGGGGCGAAAAGCTGGGTTAGCTTTCAATCCCCACTCAGTCTCTCTGTCTCTCTCTCCCCCTCTCTCTCTCTCCCCCTCTCTCTCTCTCTCTCTCTCTCTCTATATATATATATATATATATATATATATATATATATATATATATACGCATGTTATCTCTCCCTCTTTAATTCTCTCGATCTATCTATCTGCGCATGCGTATATTGATATATCTATCTACGTGACCCATAGACGTATCGTTACCGCGAGTTCTTAAATAAGGAATGCTTAACCATCTTTGTGAGTAGAAATGGCTTGATCTCTCTTAACTCGATGTCAGCGAAACTATAACTACTGTTAGAATTAATACAATTAGTGCTTACTCAATTAACTCTATGAATGTAATTACAAAGTGCAAAGGTCTTCGTATTCAGAGAAACTGAGATAAACTGTGGTAATTCGACTGTAATTAATATTCCTTCTAAATGCCGCACTCAGACTTATTAGATTTCACACTTTATTCATATCTACCTTCATAAAGTTATCTATTTTTACATGTTTATATATGTGTATGTGCATTATTTACTCCTAAACTAATTAACTGATCATCATTAATTTCGGAACATAGATGCTAGGCGTAAGAGGTTTAAATCTGGGATATATTTAGTTGTATTTAGTTGTATGACTAGGGCGTGAAACAGTGGCGAAAGCTTTCCTGGACGTTCAGATAGCTCTGAGTTTTTTTTTTACTTTCAACAGTAGATATTATACATCTATTAAAAGATATTCCTCAAATTTCAGTTTCTTTGAATTATTTCAAAGGGTTTTACGGGCATAATTTGATAATTCAAATATGACAGATTTGCATGGAATGTTATCCATAGTCATGAGACACCAAATAAGCCAGATTCCCTGAATTTCAGTTTTGTTCATAACTCTTTAAGCTTAAACATAACATTTTAGACATTTTCTAAAATAAAAATGATATAATGGATGTTCATCAAAATTAGAATAAAGATTCGAGACAAAACTGTGAGTTATATTATGACTTGATTTTAATCTTCGTAAGAGGACATCCGCATCGTCCAATGAGAATGTATTTTACTCGTTCTGGGACAGGTATACTTGTAGTGTGTATATATATATATATATATATATATATATATATATATATATATATATATATATATATATATATAAGTCATCTGTATTAGACTGTTTCGCTGTATCACAGCTCTTCAGTGCGGCTAGACCAGTTAGTGCCTCATAATTACAACATGACTTGATTCTTAAGAAATAGGTCGATTGGATAGTAGACAAAACATAGGGGTTTAAAAGGGATGATCGTAATAGTCTCGAATTACAATATGCATACAGACCAACGATGTATTTCTACTATAGGTCGACATTCTACAAGACAACGCAGAATATGCGAATGATTTTTTAAAAACTATTAAATGTGCACGATCCTCTTTTAATTCAGTGTGTTGGATACTATTCGCATCAAAAACCTTAAGTCGCGTTTGTGTAACTAAAGGGGAATTTGAGTTCGTGGCTAAATTGTCTCAACTAACGTGATGGTATCGTCTTTAACAAATCTTTTCACGTCATATGAACATTTCATATTCTGTCATTTAAATTATTCTGGCGTTTTTTTTAAATTGTCAATTTTTTAAGGATTTTTAGTTAGAAATATTATTCCCCCTTTTTTGTAACGTTACAAATACGTTGTTTTTTGTAGTAGTAGTAGTAGGAGGAGGAGGAGTGGTAGTAGTGGTAGTTGCTGTGGTATTATCATCATCATCATAATCAGCAGCAGCGGCTCTTCCTGAACCGGTAAATATTAGTTTTGTAACATTCATAATGTATTTACAATTCAGACAAAGAGCATTTTACCTAGAATAGCTGTTCTGAAGAATGCTGATTTTTTAAGAAATTGAATTTTTTTGTGACATTCCAATCTCTTACATAAGTAATTTTCAGGATTCTGTTGGAGTGATCGAAGTGCTGCGATTACAATTGGTACAACGGTTCACTTCTCGTCCCAGTTCAGATTAATTCTATACGCATCATCTTGTTTTACACCGAATATTTTTATCAAACCGTCTGGCTCAACAATTCTATTAATCCGTATATTATAATCCCTCAGCATGGGAACAAGTTTGGTTTTCAATATTCTTTTGTCTTGTGACGCTAAACCCGCATGACTACTATAAAGACATGTTTCATAAAACGGCGCCATCTTCTGTAAGTGTTAACAGTAGCAGACGTCCCAGTTATCTGGGTTTGTCATTTCAAGGACTATTTACTGCGCTGCTATGACAAAACCTTACGCCTAATACGTTTGGGGCATATTACTGTGTTGTTATTGCTTTCCTGTTTCTGCTCTGATTTCCTTGTATTTCACTGACAATTGTTGTTGAATTTTGCTGTTGCATTTGTTGATTTCAATTTCGCATAACATGTCTTCTCTTTTCAACATCAACAGCAATTATCCGTTTGTGTCTCTCTGATATTATCTAATAAAACAAACACCAACATCGTGTATACGGTAATCGGTTATCGCAAAAAGAAGCGATGTCAAGCGTGATAAATTAGCCGTCGAAAATCGTAAGAGCATTTAGGTTTTGGGTGTGACTAACGATTTTGCCTTCATACAAAAGTAAACATAGAACTGGATGAAAAAAATAACAAAAGGTTCATAATATGAACGAAAGTTGAGATGGTAGAATCTGCTTTAGACGCACCTATACACAGATCGGATAGGCATATATACAGGTATATGCGCACACAGACACTCCCATACTAACATAACACATAAACTCACACATACAAAACACATAGACCCCCCTATATATATATATATATATATATATATATATATATATATATATATATATATATATATATATATATATCACTCCACAGAAACATGTTTCGTCTTTTGAAGACTTATCAGTGCAGCAAGACAAAGTTAACGCACCAACCCCAGGATTCAAACTTCGGACATTAGTCACTACTTATAATTACAGCTCTCTGAGCTAACTTGCTTGTTCATAAACGGATATGTGTCTTCATTTGTTTACTTTATTTTCGATGTTATGGAAATTTACTAATCCTAAACCTATGAACATTTCGCTTAATTTCGAAATTAAGATTTTAGAAAATACTAGGCCACCCGTGACCCGTTGGGTCAGTTTGTTATATTAGCTATGGAATTCATGTATGAGCGTGACACTTGTGGCATAAAGAAAATAGTTTTTTTTTACATAACAGAAGCATTTCTATGAAAGTATATTAAAATGAAAAAAGAATATAGATAGATTTCTATGAGTCGTTCTGTTTATTATAATTGTTTTTTTTTTAAATTACAGTTACTGAATTATAAGTGGTTGGTTAGGGCGATTTGAGAAAGGAAGGGAGTACAGCAGGCTTTCTCACGTACGTAACGAAAACAGAGGGAGTAGGAGTGGTGAAATCTATGAGAGGGAAAGTGGGAGGTGGTTTCGTTCACCGACCGCTAGTATGGCTGATATTAATAATGAGTGTTGTTTTTTGTTTGTTTGTTTTTGTTTTTTAAAAGGGAGGAGTTTTTTTGAAACTGCGACAGACTTTACGAAGTCCTCCCGTTGAATGTTTTTAGCCGTGAAGAAAACAAATAAACTATTTGATGAAATTAAATGAAATTGTTTAAAAATTTCCAGAATGAAAAATTTCATGCGTCCGTTAATCATAATAGAGAATAACGGAATTGGAATAACAGATTGAAGACGATGCTATTTACGCATGCGCAACCGGATGTTGAAAACCGGAAAGCTGAAAGCTGATTGCAAACATACAAGAACAATAGACTTTTAGTATTATATAGATTCAATTATTTTACGGAAGAATTTAAGTAAAACCAGTCATTTCCTCCACCAAAATGCGCCACCAATATATTTAACATATAGTAATTCACAAACATGTGTTTGATCTTTTCAGGCCTTATCAGAGTGTGTTAACTTGAGGTGTTTTCGAAGCCAGTTCAAAATAGCAATTCGTCTTACATATCGGTACTTTATTCGGACTTGCCTAGTTTTTGTTTCTTCCTTCCATTATGTTATTAGAACGAATATATTTTATTTCTCTCTGAAAAAATACATCATAAAGGAAGACTTTTAGAGTTGAGAATGTGTTATTTATTCACCAAATGTTCATATGCATTAAAGAGAAAGTTATGAGTTATTCTCTATGAAATTTCCAAAAGTAAATATAGAAAAATACCTTATATTTATAAACATTTTGTCCTGATCTAATATTCTTACACATTAAAGAGAAGTAATCATGTCATAAGTTATTTGTCTTGACATCTGCAGAAGTCGTGGCCGCGTTGATACAGTTGTATATATATATATATATATATATATATATATATATATATATATATATATATATATATATATGTAGTTTTCCTTATAATTGTTAAGACGCATTTCAACTCGAAAGTTTTAGTTCTGATTAAACAGGACTGAGGTGAAATTAGAGAAAATCGAGAGCAACATAAATACAACTGAAAATCTTTTTAACTTTGTGTTTGCATCTGTAGTATCTGTAAATTACGGTTATTTAACCAACTGATCTGAAATAAACATAATAATTCACATCTACAAAATAGTCTCCGTTATAACTAGAATTTATCTTAATTTGTCCTGAAGTCTATTTAGAATAGAGATGTATCCCGAAATATTATCGGAAAATATACTCATAACTATTAACATCTCTGTTATTGTATTTCATTTCATGTAACAATGTCAATTGTTAAGGTGTTGAAACATAGTATTACCTAATGGCTAAATGCTTTTGAAAAACTATTGCATTATATATATATATATATATATATATATATATATATATATATATATATATGTGTGTGTGTGTGTGTGTGTGTGTGTATGTATATATATTCTAAATTAGGTAACATTTATCTAACATTGAAATAGGGTGCGTTCTGTGGCGTAAACAGAAAACACAATAATTATTTATTTAAAATATAATTTAAAATTTTATCATGTGATCTTTTTAGTTTTTAATCTGCTGTTTTTTCCTTCTTCTTTCTTCAATGTGAACAACTAAAAAACAGACCTGTTTTGTTAGCCCGATGAGATCGTTGCGTTTTATACCTAATAATCGAAACATCTCAATAAATGTGTAAGTTTTTTACATTTTTGTATAAATAAAGATATGTATGTATATATATATATATATATATATATATATATATATATATATATAAATATATATATATATAAATATATATTTATCTATCTATATATATATTTATATTTATATGTATATCTCTCTCTCTCTCTATCTTTCTCTCCTTCTATATATATATATATATATATATATATATATATTATACGTGTGCGTAGATTTACCTATTGTAAAACAAGGTTATTAATATTCACTTGATTATGAAACATACTGCGAATAATTTTTAGTTGGTTAAATTAAACGCGTAATTATTGCAGATTACTAATTAGAACATGTAACTCAATTGCTAGAAATTTAGAATCTAATTCAATATTACGTCCAGCTTAGCGGACAAACATGGCTTCGTTACGATGACAGAGAATACTGTCCCTTGCGGCCCACATTGACCGGCCTCCAGCGATCAGTGTGCGATCTATTTAACCAGTTTCTACACAATCTAATTAAATTACCTTTAAGGAAATCTTATATGTGAAATCTGATCCATTTTGTTTACCTAATAAAAGAATCCGCGATCCTTAACTCACGGATGATAGAGCTGGATACGATCCAAAAAGGTTCCAATAAACGACATTCTGTAAAGAGACAGATTGGAGACAGAAAAAAAAACAGAAAAGAACCATGCAACTGAATAACTGAGTGGCAACGTGGGCAGTATCAATAAAGAGGACACAGTTCTGAAATCAAACAGGAATATCCAATAAATGAATAAATTAAATTAAATAAGCATTACACCTCGCTCTCTCTCTCTCTCTCTCTCTTTCTCTCCATATGTCTCTCTGTCTCTTACTCTATCTGGCTTTCTTCTTCTCACATACTTTCTGTTTATATATATATATATATATATATATATATATATATATATATATATACATATATATATGTATATGTATATATGTATATATATATATTTTTTTTCTAAACTTGATTACGACATGATCTTATTTACGCTCCAAGAATTCAACATAAAAACAGTTTGTGTACGCATATTTCAGACACGATTTATTAATATAGAGTCTTCATCAGCACAGGGTATATACACCAACTTAGAAGACAACAACCAGCATCGGTACCACAGAGTTGCACCCCCCCAGTTATACAGTAAATTAAAAAGGAGTAGGGGTGTGGGTTAAGCAGTCTAGTTCAAACCGTGTAGGAATCAGATTAAACAGATATACAAAGAGACACAAAGTGGGGGAACCGTTTCCAGATTACAGGTAAGAAAAACAATGAAAGACATATTTTAAATATCGGAAACGAGCTCAATCAAGATAACTGATCACAAACAATTCAATACACTTTTAGATGAAGTTTTATGACCATAAAAATGGCCCCATTTAATTCGTGAGACACAGTTGATATCCCCTACGATGGAGAGTCTATAAAGAAACTATGCTTGTGGAATATCAACCGCGCCTTTGTTGAATCGGCATAGCAATAATTGTGAATGTTCCTTCTCCTAGACTAGTTGTACAATACATGCTTACTATTTAGTCCATGACTAGAGGGAGAATCCATACCTTAAATCACATAATAACGCATGCTAAATAATAGATTCAGATGATGTGATATGAAGCAACTAGAGATCGTATGATCGTAAAGATAGGAAGCAGAAACTGGCAATAATTATGCGCTACTCAAAACTTAAGAAAGAAAGAAGGAAAGGGTATATTTATTTATATTTATTAAAGTATTTCAGTGGTGGCGAATTTTTTATTATTCAGTTATACATTCATACATGTGTATGAACATACGTATATGCACATACACATTTACGAACAAATATCAAAATACACATATGAAAATAATTTATTGAATTTATTTCATTCATATGTAGACATTATACGCGACACATGTAGAGAGTGTAGTATAGGGTAGCTAGCCTGGATTTGAATTCAATTTTTGTTCGGATAAAATAAGTTTGCTGATTAAAGAATAAGGAGATAAATTATAGAAAATATTACGTTGTGTGATAATGTTAGACTTTATAATGAGTGCTGCTTTAAGATGTCTTAACCGAGATTTATTTAAAATTAATTTTATAATTTTATCATGTTCAAAATTAAAAGAATGATCGTGTTGTAAAGCGCGTTCAGAGAGTTGCCATTTTGTATGTCTCTTTTGTGTTCACCAACTCGTTTATTCGCATTTATTGTAATACCTCTCTCACTTCCTTATGAGTTTATACTCGAACCGCCGCTTACCACCATATATTTGTATCCCATAATTGTATGTTTTGCTTAAGTGACCAAAGGTTCTAAGCCGGCTACCGCCGCCACCTATCCATTCCATACATTTTGTATTTGTTTGATGTTTTCTTCAGACAATCATCCTGAAGAAGTCTTATAACAAACACAAAACGTTGATGAATACGTAAATAATATTTTTTTGGTTTTCCTATTTAAACTTCTCTCTCTCTCCCTCTCTTTCTCTCTCTCTTTCTCTCTCTCTCTCTCTCTCTATATATATATATATATATATATATATGTTATATATATATATGTGTGTTATATATATATATGTTATATATATATATGTGTGCTATATATATATATTTTTATATATATATGTGTGTTATATATATATACTTTATATATATATATATGTTATATATATATATGTGTTATATATATATATATTTTTATATATATATATATATATATATATGTTATATATATATATATATATGTTATATATATATATATGTTATATATATATATATTTTTATATATATATTTGTTATATATATATATATATATATATATATATATATATATATATATATATATATATATATATGAGAAGTTTATATTTCTTCTTAAAATAAATGAAAGACATCCTTTTAATGAGAATCAAATTAAACTAATGCTAAACATTAAATATTGCCCCAGAATTAGAATATTGTAAGGCTAGTTTACGTTACTTTTTTCATTAAAGCATAGATTTAGTTCGACTGACATTTGCCAGGAAAAAATGCCAAAAGCATAAAGCTGTGTTTATTGTTTTTTTGTATACATACAAACAGGGTATTAAACATATCTGTACCCTCCATATTATATGTTGAGGTATACAAAGATTGATTGAATAAAATCTAAATGAATATTATGTACGTTAACAAAATGAATCACTGCTTTAGCTTGGGTGAATTCCGCTGCGAATACAATATACATATCTTCATATAACGTTTAATAAAAGAATTTCTCGGCAACAAAAGTAAATTTTCGAATGGAAATATATAGCCAGAGGCTTTATGTGTATATTAAATAGAACATATATACATATATATATATATATATATATATATATATATATATATATATATATATTTAATTATTAAATAGAACATATATATAGTAAATACAATACATATATAATATGACATTTATAAATGTAACTGTATATTTAAATTAATATATATAAAGCATATGTACATATAAATGGGTGTATATATATATTGATAAGAATATACATTAAATATAATATGATATAATATATATATATATATATATATATATATATATATATATATATATATATATATATATATATTAAATAGAAGCTGTGCATTCTTTCTCAGCAACAAAAGTCGGGTTTACAATGTCAAAATATTGCCAAAAGCTATTATATATATATTTCGCTCTCTCTCTCTCTCTCTCTCTCTCTCTTTCTCTCTCTCTCTCTCTCTCTCTCTCTCTCTATATATATATATATATATATATATATATATATATATATAGAGAGAGAGAGAGAGAGAGAGAGAGAGAGATGCACTTAAAAAATGTCATTGTATTTAATATAAATATAGAGAGTAGTAATTGTCTGAAAAATCAGCCTTCAGGTAGCTCTGAGAAACAATTATTTGACGTGAATAACCAAATAAAAGTTATCATAGAATGCGCGAAAATAAAGTGAAACATCTTGGCCGTTATTGAATAAGGTTAATATAATAGACATTCGAAACGATTCAAATTCAATATTAATTGTTAAGGCCGCTGTTATCTGAGTTCATCCCAGAGCAATTTCAAGATGGCGTCTATTTTAGAGTAATGGTTTTGTCAACTGATTAACCTACAAGCAAGGTTCAACAAATATTCCAATGCCGCGTGCCCCAACACTGTCAATCAAGTGAACCACTTACACCACTTTCAAATTGTTAAATTTTTTGTGATTCGTCATATGTACTCAGGCTATCGATGGTGTCTTCAACCCACAGTATATATATATTTTTTAACGCTTTTATAACTGTTTTCGATTAACGGCAAATAAAAACCTATTGGTAGTTTCCGAATGTGTATAAGAATTTTACGATATACGAGGTGGTCATAAAAGTATTTTTCTCCTGCCAAAATGAAACAACGGTTGACGAAACAAGTAATATAGCAATACAAAACACAAGTATATTATTCAGTTTACTCACGCTAACAAAATATTATAAATAGGAACACTAGAACGATAGAAGCAGAACAAAAAGAAAAGAACGTGATAAATTCAGTTTATACTCTTTCATTGACACTGTCACACATAAAGACGATATGCATAAATACCATCATTTTCTGGGCACAAAATGATGCGGTACCCGACCTGATATTTCAGGACGCTGTGTTATAATGATGGTTTTTCTATTTTTGTCACTTCTTATGAAGGAAGACATAAAATTTTGGAAAACATTGTAGGTGTATCTTTTATTCTTGAATACGTATGTCGGACCATTTATTTTTAAAATAAGAAATAGTTCGACGCTTCGGAGTGTGCTTTGAATTAGCTTACGATCTGTATGTTTTAACTGGAATTTTTAATATTTTTTTCATAGAAACAAAAGCCAAAGTTATGTTGGTATTGTGAAAACAGGTTGAAACAACAAAAAAATGTAAAAATGATAAGGCAAAATCAAATATGTCAGATGCCATTTTATTTTGGACTAGATTCTAAAATTCGACAAGATTAAATTGTATCTTATATATACGAACTCTTCATGAATCTTTAACTGTGAATTATTGCCTACTTTCTCTACATTCTCTTATATTTGTATACCTTTTCAAATGTTGACATTATGGTAAACATTAATTGACCAACTTATTTGTTCAAATCTCCTCTGGCGATAAGATAAAATCTTTGAAAAGCCATGGTTTAAGGAAGAAATAATAATTTGTTTTCATATAAATCCCTTGTTTTGAACAATTCACGAATTAATAGATATTGTGTTCTACACCATTTTTTTTATTCTCATCAATAACTTATATATATATATATATATATATATATATATATATATATATATATATATATAATTGTACTGTTCACATTATAAATCTCAGAAGATATGTTCTTGAGGGATATTTCGATTTAATTTTTTCCATGTTTGTGTTTAATAATCAACTTTATAGAGGGATCGACAGTAATGGAACTTCATATGGTACACGTATTGTATTAGTTTCTATAGATGTAAATCCGTTGAAAAGAATCCAAGCTAAGTGGGTAATAAAAAACTAGAAAAAGAAAGAAATAGAAGGAACGGTAGGTAATAAAAATGATGAAAAATGATAATATAAATTATTTTTACAAAGATAGAAACTAATTGAAAGAGTTAACAAGTAAAAATATAACCCGATACTGAGCTTGACCGGGGAAATATTATAAAAATATCACATCCCACAAAAAAGATTTATTTGAGGGGAAAGTTTTCCAAATTTATCTCACTTCCTTTTCTGCTTTGGTCTGAAGAGGTTGATTCTCTGAGAAGGGTCCAACCGAAACAGGTATGCACATATGTACCCAATAATGCTTGTATAAATAAAAATGTATACTATACATATATATATATACATATATATATATATATATATATATATATATATATATATATATATATATATATATATATATATATATATATATATATATATATATATATATATATATATATATTATACATTTAAATAAAATAAGTGGAGCCATCTTGAATAAAGGGCCATATCACAAGTAAAAAGTGTAAGAAGAGGAGAAAAAAAAATTGTGTTCAAGTATAATTATCGAATAAAACAATTAAGATATTTCGTTACGAATAAAAGTGGGGGAAAAAAACCAACCCAAGGTACCTTTCGTCCGACACATTTTAAAGGGGGGACGTCGGTGGAATATCGTTTTAAAATAATAATTAAAAAAAGAAAAGATGGTTTTTACAGGGGGAAATATATATATATATATATATATATATATATATATATATATATGAATGAATGAATGGGGGTGTGTGTGTTCGCGCGTAAGAATTATACAAATCAAATAAAAGTTGAAATTAAATTTTTTATAATATTTTAGGGATGGCATATGATGAAAAATAAATACATTTAGTGCGATCTTTATTTCGTTTCAGTATTAAGCAGTAACAAGAAGGGTCGATATGCCGTAAAACAACGAATGACAAACTTAATCGTTGGTGCTTGTATCATAAAAAGCCGAAAAAATGTTTGTTTTTTGTCTTATAGTGTTGGAGAGGTAAATAAGGGGCGGTAACTTTTCACAACAGCTTTAGCTCTCGGACAATATTTGCTTAACACTAACCCTAAACCCTAACCCTACCCCTAAACTATAACCCTAACCCTAACCCTAACCTTTACCCTAACCCTAGCCCTAAACCTTAACCCTAAAACTTTTATGTCTAATCGACGTTCTCCTTGCACAGTAGTCACATGTGCAACGCCAATTAAAGCCATCAGTTTTGATTACTGCAAAATCTGGCTTAAAATTCGTGGTAAGAATTACCTGCCCCTTATTTATCTCTCCAACACTAAAAGACAAAAAAAACTTTTTTCGGCTTTTTATTATACAAGCACCAAATCGTTAAATTGGTGCGCGCTCAGCATCGATTTGTAAGTCGCTCGTTTTTTCGGAAGACGACAACATTTACTAAAACTGAACTACAATCGATAAATTGATTTTTGCCGAACATTGAAACGAAACTTTAAAGACGAGAGAATGTAATCAGAGAGAAAAAACTAAATGGAATCAAACGAGATGAAAGATGACATTCGAAGGCCGCGTTGCGTTTTTCGATCGGTCGTAAACATTAGAAACTCAAGCTGTGATCGGGTTGACAACGGAAGGTAAGTAAAGCCGTCAAATAAGATGAAAAGCTGTAAATATAAGAAACAATGCATTGCAATGAGATAAGCCGAAGACGATAAAGAAGCAAGCTTGATGTTGTTTCTGCCCACCTTCATTCGCGATCACACGGTGGGATTTCATTGATCTAGTTAGGGTAAATCGTTATTCTTAAAATGAAAAATTGCTCGTCTTTCTTCTCCATTGATCTATTTACGTCCGTCAAGATTAAACAGTCTATTTTCACGGACAACTTGTTCTTTGGAACTATTTATTAATCCATTGAATTGTATTTATTTTCTAAATCTATGTCTGCGAAGTAAAGACACACACACATCTCTCTCTCTCTCTCTCTCTCTCTCTCTCTCTCTCTCTATATATATATATATATATATATATATATATATATATATATATATATATATATATATATATTGGTAGATAAAAATTAGAACAAAATACGTACCGTCGGTTTTAAGCACAGAAGGACTTAGCCATCCGGCTCACTTAACTTCCGGATGGCTTAGTCCTTCTGTGCTTGAAACCGACGGTACGAATGTTGTTCTAATTTTTCTGTACCAAAATAAATAAATATTACGCTCTTAATTTTTTAATTTGTAACATTAATTCTCAATTAATCGAGCACTCTGCTGGGATTTTTCCTGCTATACTACAACGAATTTATATATATATATATATATATATATATATATATATATATATAGTTTTTCATGGTAAACAACTGATGATCCCTTAAATAATGTTAGAAGCAAACTAATATAATAACTGTAAAAACTAAATTGACTTACATGAGTGATTTTCCACTTAACGACTTCGGACTTAAGGGTTTTTTTTTGTTGTTTTTTTACTGGTTGAGAAACTTCCGATACTATATATATATATATATATATATATATATATATATATATATATATATATATATATAAAATTAAATTTGTTATTTTGTGGGTGGTATATACTCAATATACTTCTAAAGAGGATTAGTAAAACGGGCAGATTATTGCATATGGCTTACACTGACATGTCAAGAGCACCTTATGGTCACTTCACAGCCAAATGAAATTCAATATTAAAGTAGAAATCTTCATTTAAACTAAAGTATGCTATCATGTGTGTCCGTTGTATTGATTTGTTATGGTAAGCTTTGTCTAGACTAAAAGAGATATTAAGATACGAAGCGAAACATTGATATCCAAGCTTTTTACAGGCATACTGTATACCTACGCGAACTGTTTAGTATGTATCCTAATACAGATGTGCACTCTTTAGAACCAGAAGTCACTTATTTAACAATAGTTTGCGTTTTTAATGTAGCAACAAAAAGACGGCATTATTATATTGAACAAGCGAACTCATAAAATACACGATGTATTCTGTTCCTTTTTTAGACTTTACACATTATTTGTTTTGTTTTTTAAATTGTTTTTTTTTTGTTAATGTTTTTAATTTCTTTATGTATTGCGAACATTATCCGCTGAAATATGTAAACAAATGTACTATTATATTTAACATGACGTAATTATGTTCTAATTAATAGACAGAAAACATTTATTGCAGAATACAACACATGAAAGAGGAACAATTTAATGTCTTTAAGACAGTAAATTGTTCCTCTTTCATGTGTTGTATTCTGCAATAAAAGTTTTCTACATATAGTCTCAATGTTTTACTTGCTTTTTGTAATGGTGAATTAAAATATTATTTGTGACTTGGGTGTAATTGTTTACAAGTGAATTAATTGAGGTTCCAAATTCACAACAAAGTTTTAGAATTGTTAAAATTGACCATTGGATCGTCAGATGTTGAGATTTAATTAAAACCCGCGACACATACGATACAATTGAGATAGATGACCGATATGTTGTATTAGTATATTGACGTAAAGTCATCATTGTCCGGGCCTTAGGGTCTGGATTTACGCCGATCTATTGGAGGTTGCCGGTCCTGTGCAGTTCTAGGAGGTGCACCCTCCCAGGCTTTGCCTCCTTTCTTTGGGGAGGAGTAAGTTTATTGCTTACTGCCTGAGGCGCCCCTACCGGTGAATGCCGACGGGGCTGCCCAGGCAATTTTTAAATGGCCAGAGTGCTCACCTCTCGAGCGATGGCTTATCTAATCCCACTTTCCCGACCTTGTGTCACATCTTACCTTGTGGGAGGTAGATAAATAAAAAGTCATCGGTGTATTTGTTTGTTCATATCAAAACGTGAACCGATAAAAGATTGCTAGAAAATCATGATATGTTTGATTCAGCGATGATCACCAGGCACCTCGAGCAAGCTAATAAGAAGAAACACTTCACGGCTCACTGCACCCGCCATGTTTGCTAACACTGATCCATCTCTCTCTCGGCATAACCTTAGTTTATAAATTGTCAACATGCTTTTCATCTCCGTATTCGTGACAACAATAGCGTCTTACGTAGTCCAATAAACGGGCAGCGGCTTAGGCATAGCGGGACGGGAGCGGGGTGTCGGTCATCATCTGTCTTGCAACCACCTCTGCCGCCATCCAGGTTGCTGTTCCTTTCCGTCTTTCTCGGGCGCCCGGGGGTCGCAGGAGATCACATATTTCGCTAGACTCCACGTGACAGCAATGGGTGTCATTTAATGGGACGTCTTCTGGCTCATTTGTCACCTCTGCGGCTAAAATACAGCACCGGGCAACGCGCGCCTTTCCACCACCGAACTCTACAGCATCCCGATTGTAATCACTTTGGAACCATGTCCATGAATTCATTAGAGATAATATTGGTTTTAGAAAATAATACAGTGATGAGTATGGTAAGTCATCTCCCAACCACTCCTGTTCCGGCATTAACATATGCATTATATATATATATATATATATATATATATATATATATATATATATATACATATATATATATATGTATATATATATATATATATAATCATAGCAAAAATAAGCCAATAGCAGAGGTATTATTTTTTTTTATGTTACAAAGTAGCGGATAAATCAATAAGTGTTCTTTAAATCTAGACTTTTCAAAGAAAAAAATATTCTTCTCGTCAGAAGATGAAGCCAGTTTTGTGAAGATAATTGTTTAAGCATCAATTTTTTTTTTTTAAATTACATAAATTATTTGAGTTAGAGGTATTCTTCTGGAGAAAGAAATCTTAAAGAAAATATAACGATAATATCGACAGTCTGATAATCATTGAAAGTTATATTTCCAGAGATATGGAAATACATTAAAATGTATTATTTGACAATGTTATCGTATTAGGAACTTTATCATTATGCCATTGAAAATATATTTATGAAATATATGTTTATGATACTATTTTTTCATTAATTCATGTGTTGTTGAAACAACAGAACTCTTCTGTTTAGTAATCCCATTTTTTATTTTTTTCATTCTTCGAATGATCTTTTTAACGTTGGAATGGAATGAATTAATGTAGGATCCGGATGTTTGACAAACGTTTTCGACTCTCTCCGGAATCATTATCAGGTCTTTTTAATGGCACAAAATGAATAAAAAAGCGGGTGAAAGAATGGAAGTATTTTAAGAAATATGCCTGCAAACCGTTCACGTAAAAGACGAACGTCTACATTTTGAAATGTAACAGATGAACTAGTTCTTAATTTATATATATATATATATATATATAATTATATATATATATATATAATTATTGATAAATAAATATGTGTATACCCATAAAAATATGTCAGTATCGCCGTACGTAACCACATCGCGGGTTGAACAATACGAAATCCAATCCACGTATTATGGACTTTCGTAACTATTAGGCCACACACCGGGCCACGCTTTTAACGCGAGAGAAATGCACCTTGTATTAATGTAAATACAAGTAGTGTGATTCTAAAGAAGATTCCATCTCCCAAGGGAGAAGATCATGCAACGTGGCTCATCTTTTTATGAATAATCATTTTATTTAGTCTCACAACAACTCAACTTAATCGGAGCTTAATAATTATTATTAATAAATAATTATTTTTATATCCATTAACATATACATGATTCGCGTTTTTATTATACGTTCGTCAGTAAAAGTAAAATGATATTGACTTGAGTAGAGTATAAAGGTACAACAGAATGACCCACCTAAAACAAATATAAGTTAAATGAAAATACAGACATTTCATCACGCAAAATACTGCATCTATATATATTAGTGATAGCCACATGTTAATATAACCCGACCAGAACTAACCCGCACATCATTTACACACGTTTATACATTGGTAAATATACAGCTCCTGTATTGAGAGATAAATCAATAAATAGTTAACAAACTATATCTATATATTCTAAGCAGTCATGCTCCTCGATCACTTTAAAGATGGCTCTTTTGGTGGTTAGAAATAATCGGACCTTCCACCCGTATAATTAAGATATAAGAATAATAGAATACGGAGTATATTGACAGTAGATATGCTAATATTCCATCTCGAGGGAGTGAACCAGCCTGCAGGAATCCCCAGCTAAAGAAAGCGAAGCTCCATTTGTTAAAACAATAATATATAATACCGTTGAAATCATCGTCGGCTGTTTCTTCAATAAGATACCAGACTCTAGCAAAAAGTACGATAAGAACATGTGACATTTTATACGAGTCTAGTAAAACTACAAAGGCATCAGAATCCAGTCTTCCCTACTATTTAATTTATATAGGAGGTAGAAGGGCTGTGATACTCATATAAATTAGCAGATAACATTTTGAGAGAAGGGAAAATGCGCAGGTTGTAGTTAAGCGATCTGCATAAAATATAGATATGATGACTTTTGTTTTTCAAGGTGTATTTACTGGTGATGTATTTTGCAGAGCGTGTCTCACGGATGCTGCACTGGCTGGTTACAGCATGTGCCATGCGACCATCAAGGCAAAAGTTAATCTAAGTATTCATAAACCATGTGCGCAAAATGTGGCAGACTCGCAAGCCATTTTGAAATACTCTATCCTCTTAAAGAAAAGTGGTTTATACATTTTCCGCGAGTATTAGTGATATTAGTACAATCGCTCCGGCAAAACGTCGCCGGAAGAGTCCGCCCATCCAACAACCACTGCGCTACCGCCACTTCCGTTGTTTAAGTATAAAAGACAATAATCTGAGAAAATATTATGAAGTGTTCTTACATGTAACCACAACGTAAGTTTGGTTAAAAATACGTATTTTTCTCGGGAAACAGACATTTTATGGCGCCATTACCCCAAATAACATTTACGCAGATTTTGTCAAGTTATTTTTCGGCATGTTTATATTTGTTTATAACAAATGCAAATAAAAGAATCCATGCGATATAAACGAACCAAAAGTTAGAGAAATAAAACTAACAGTGCTCCGCTTGACTGTTCTGAAAACAAAAGGAATACATTTATACACGCATATATATATATATATATATATATATATATATATATATATATATCCGAATTGTCTTGTTAAAATATTGTTAGGTTCCATATTTTCTCATAAAAATATACTGCCTTAATCTATGTTAATTTCTACTCTTCATTATTCATTATATCTGTCTGCCAATCAATATATATATATATATATATATATATATATATATATATATATATATATATATATATATATATACGACAGAGAAATATATATAGAGAGAAAAGTATATATTTATTACAGATTTGATACATAATCTTGTAAATCTTTCTATGTTTATATATATTTAATTAAACATCTATCTGTCTATCTATCTATCTATCTATCTATCTATCTATCTATCTATATATATATATATCGAGTTCTTTCTCCATATATATATATATATATGTTTATTCAACTAGAATTTTAAATATACAATCGAACCTGAATCTGTGCAGATAAAACAAGTTGTATTTGCATTGACCTTTTTGAAGCTTATATATATATATATATATATATATATATATATATATATATATATATATATATATATATGTATGTATGTATGTATGTGTGTGTGTCATTTTTGTGTATGAATAACAAAAATGAATTAAAAGCGCTAATTTCTTCTTTCTTTCACACCATGATTCGAAGCGTCTTTAACAAAATAAGAAACTGCGTGTAAATATCGCAGACAATAACTCAGTTTGTTCATTTGCAGCCATTGTTTACCCGTGTCTGTTGTTTACTTAGTATTTTTTGTTTGTTGATATCGTATCGCCCCACCACATTCTTGTCCTGTCGCCTAACGCGACGTTTCAAACTCGACGTGAATCGCACATGACTATAGGCGTTACGAGGTCTCGCTCGTTTGTCAACTTCTTACCCCGCAGGCCTTGATATGAGTGTGCATAACTGCCATCTTTATTTTACGCCTTTCTTGCTGATTTTCATAACCAGAAATGAAAAAGGGGAAAGATGGACGGTGGCATTATTTACTTCAACACGGCAGCTATGTGTTTCATTCTTCCTCTGGACCCGTTTGGAGGCAAGGGTCAATAATTTCGTACTTAAATTTCCCGACGTGTAATATTCTCCAATTGACTAGCGGCTCTGGGGTTTGAACTCTGGGCCCGGAAACATTGCTTCAGTGCGGTTCATTTATCATTTTTCGAATTCTTGCTTGATGAATTTGAGATTCTTGTTTGTGTTAGTTTTCTAAATAGAAGGGGTTAACGCACTTTTATTAATAGGCTGCCTGATTAAACTTCTCCTGTGGTCGACGAATCCATTGACAAACTGTGACGTCATAATGGTGTGAGGCTTCTTGATAAACATTATATCGGTCGAACAATAGATACACTTATACTAGCGTTTAATAAAATAGTTGTATTGTAAAAAAAATATGTAATAATATATATATATATGTAAACACTGCCTTAAAACAGCTAAAAATTATAATAATATTTTTGTATGCCCTTTTTTGTATATGATTTCAAAATAATTTAAATTGTAAAAATATAGACAAACACACACACATATATATATATATATATATATATATATATATATATATATATGTATCTGAATATATTTGTATATATGTATATATAGGGATGTATATATGTATATTTATATATGTATAAGTATATATGCATATATATATATGTATACGTATATATATATATATATATATATATATATATATATATATATATATATATGTAAATGTATGTGTATATATATGCATTTATATATGTGTGTGTATTTATATATGAATATGTATATATATATGTATCTCTCTCTATATGTATATATGTATATATATGTGCGTATATTTATCTATTTTTATATATCCTTATATGTATTTATACGTATATATACATCTTACGTATCGAGCACATTTGAAGTAAATACTGAAGACTGACACATAAAAAATTATATCTCCGTATAATATTTTATGTGGATACATGAAGTACTAACTTACATCTATATATATATATATATATATATATATATATATATATATATGTGTGTGTGTGTGTATATTTATGTTTTTTTATATATACGTATATTTATATATATATATATATATATACGTGTATATAATATGTGTATATATGTATATATATATATATATATATATATTTGTATACATATATGTGTATATATATATGTATGTAGATATGTATATATATATATATATATATATATATATATATATATATATATATATATATATATATATATATATATATATATATATCCTATTTGTATATAAAGCTGAGCATAAATAGGATATGAAGAACAATATCCCCACTAGCCCAGATATCATACACAGGAAAGCTTTCGCCCTTAAAAACTGCACCTTACTTAAAAGTTCTCTTCTCCCAACGCCGCAAGTGCATCGATAGTGTTTTCATTTTCTTCTCATCTCCATCTTACGTTGACCTTATTGTTGACCCTTACTCTTGCAGAAAACGCGCTCAAACAATGTAATATCCCCCCTAATGGCACTATCAATGCCAAGTTTGGCTTCGTACTGCTTACCTTTTATCGATATTATTTTTGGTTTTTCTTTTTTTTATTTGTCGTTTCCTATTTTTCAATTAACGTCTGTTCGCACGCGCTGCATATTTTTAAATAGTTACGACGCGCTTAACACCTCGTCTAGCGCCACTTTTTTTACTAATTGTTATTTACAGAAAACTTTAACTGTTCACTTTTATCTGAAGACCAGTGTTGGTACTGAAAGAAACTGGTTAATCCCTCATTTTGTCACGTGTTTTATTGTTTTTTTTTATTCTGTCTCCCATTAATATATATATATATATATATATATATATATATATATATATATATATATATATATATATATATATATATATATTAATATGGTTCCTATTTCAACTTTTTTAGTAGACACTTCCATTTGCACACGGACATATATACGCGTCACTTATATTAGTAATCCTGAGCACGACACTAAACATCCTCATACACACTTTAGCAAGTGTTCCACCCTAACACTTTGAAATCCATTATCCATTATTCCTAGCCCATTCAACCGTATTTTATGCCTGTCTTTTTTCCCAACCTTATCAACAACTTCAACTCTCTCTACCACAAACAGTTTTAGGTGTGAAACAAAACTGCATTATTTGGGATATTTGTGCAGTGTGATGTCATCCTTTAGTTGCCGATACTCCAGGTTTATTTAAGACTCAAATTTGTAGTTCTTGTCAGGATCTCATCTATGGTTTGAATAGGATATATTGTTGAGGTACTATTGCCCGAAAAAATGTACGCTTACAAAATATTTTTTTATAAGCCATTCAGATACAAAACATACATTACGACATAAATAAATATTGAAGGTATTAAAAACTGAAAGCATGAAAGTATTTCTCTAATATATCGTTATTTCAAAGGAAAGTGCTCGACTATACTCTAGTTATTGGTTCTTTCTTGCTACACATTCACAGCAAGAACTCGTCTACCTACCGCAATTGAAAAATACTCTCATTTCACATTCCATGTTCCTAATGTCAGGGGGAAATGTCCATGTACAGAGATTTTTTGCAAGGGGGTCTCGCCTGTGGAACACATTACCTCGGGAGTGAATCCTTGCTGATTAAAACTGGTTCGTTTTCAAATTCACTATCAAGAAAATGTTGTCATAAACCACCCCATAAGTAATAAAAATCATTCCATACCATTGATCAATGTTAGCTCTCCCACAGTGTTTCTTCACCTTTCGGCTGACAATCATTCTGTCTCATTACCCCTTACCCTCGAGTAGCTTTTGTCCTAAATAACTGATGATTGAAGACTGAAGAAAAAATGAAAACGTTTGCCAACATTCCGAGATTCGACATTAAATAACCGGAAAAGAGTGTATATGCTGACCAAGCAAACTCTATATTAGAATAAATCCACAATTTCATAGCAGAAATTATTCATCATCTGTCCAGATTAAAATCAGTTTTGTCTCTTATTGTTTTATCAATGATTGGATCTTCATCATCTCCCAGCATCCTCGATTCCACAAGAAAAAAAGGAAGGACATTCGTCTTCGGTTTAGGACGTCCTAATAAAAATATTTCTAACTCGGGCCCCCAAAATAAATATATTTCCGAACATCGGGCCATAGAATATTTTAATTGCATTGGACACTCACTTTCCGCGGGTGAAGGGCATTTCTGAGAATGAAGGATGACTTCTCATTTGGGAACCAAAACGTGGGCAAAGCTCGTAAATTGTGAGCCATAAACAACTGGCTCGATGGATATCTTGACTCCTCAAGTGAAGAGAGGCGCCTTTCTCGCAGTGTCTTCATTACCATACCAGCACGATAAAAACCTGTACCAGCAATTTCCTTGAATTACCAAGCGAACAACAGTACGCGGTCGAAAAAAGAAAAACACAAGAAATTTTTAAAAAACGACGTTTGCCTTAACCAGCAATTATCTATATAATAGTACGCTACCGCAATTTCTATGTGTGCACGTACATTATCACCTTTCACCTACTTTTGAAGATGGGATCGCCCGATCGCCGAAGACGAAAAGCAAAACATTTGTTTTATTATTTTATCTGATGACGTTTATATGCTGAACGCGAAACTCGAACTAAAATACACTTTTTTGGTAGATCTTCAGGCCAGGGTAAAAGTTCAGTATCTGTTCTGTCCAAAGATAGTACAATGATACGTGGCGCCTACGTTTGCGCTGGACGTCAATAAGTATTAAAAAAATGTCACAAGCTCCTACAAGCATTTTGGAGATAGAGACACATAACAAGGTATATTCGGAAATTACATTAACAAGAGTACATAGATAGGTATGTTTCAATTTGGAAAAACATAGTACAATAATATTGCGGGGTCCATAGAATAGAAATATGTCATAAACACCTAAAAAGATGTAACTGTGAAATGTCCCGGGTCTCGCTAGTATATATATTATTCCATGAAAAATGCCAGTATACTGAAATCATATGCCCTTAATAGGGTTAAGATGAAAATTCATATACACTAAATGTAAAGGAAATTCCCAAATGTTTACACTTTTATTGTCATTAAGGGTATGCGAGCACAACAGGCCTATGCATTTTACTGGTAGGAATTTTTCTTCAGCGCACCTCACACACTTCATCCACTCATGCATAGAGATTTATACTGTAGTGATGTGATAATGACATGGTTTGGTTGATATTTAGTCATACCCTTAATCACAATAAAAGTGTAACAATTTGGGAATTTCCTTGCTTTTGTACATTTAGTGTATATGAATTTTCATCTTAACCCTATTAAGGGCATATGATTTCAGTATACTGGCATTTATCATGGAATGTCACTACTTTTGTAAAGGCTATGCCTCAATACAATGCCTTCTCATAAGGATTTTTGGAATTTTCTGGAAAACTAAGGTATATGGTAAACTGAAATTAAAATGCCGTCAACTAGACCCTGGAGCTTCTATATCTACCAAAAATCAGCTGAATCCGTCAAATAGTTGATGAGATACAGGGTGGCACATACGTACGTACGTACACACGGATAACATGATTTCATGATTGAACTTTCTTGATTTCTGGGTTGCCTTGACTAATGATGCTGAAATTCTGCACACTTATAGAACCTATCAAATAACATTTTGTGCAAAGTGTTAACTAATTTGGTTTATTGGTTTTTGAGTTATGATTGATCAAAGAAATAAGATTTCCAGCATAGGCCATTCGTGTGTTCTATTAAAGGATAGAGCGCTCTCACGCCTCCCTTGATTATAGAACAGCTGAGTGTGTCTACATTTGCTTACCTAGCGCGTGTTTCTTATCTACTTGAATAACACAAAATACGTAGTAAAATATTATTTAACCTTGGGATTAGGTTAGGGTTCAAAAGGAATTCAACTTTAATCCTTCTAATAAGCCTTAAATTATAAGAAACTGAAAAAAGAATCCATCTTTTCCAACTGTCCATGTATTTTTCTCACAACTCTCATTCTATTACCATTCTCCTACTCTGTAATATAACCTTATTTCTCTGTGAGCATTTAAGGAAATAGTGACTCTCTTTTCCGGCGTCATAATCTTATTTACATTAGTTATACGTACCTAAATCAGATAGCAAATAAAAACTCTCTTTACTTCTATATACGAATAATAAAAGATAATAATTATTTATAAGAATACTACTACTAATAAGAATGGTACTATGGAAATGTAGCGACTTATTTTAGTTATGCAATGAGAATACCTCAACAGGTATGTGAAAATTTATGATTTCAAAATGAAATACATAGTGATAGTAGTACGCTTTATATATATATATATATATATATATATATATATATATATATATATATATATATATATATATATATATATATATATATATATATATATATATATATATATATATATATATATATATATATATATATATATATATATATCGAGTTATAAATGTGATTGTGCGTATATATACGTGAGGATCGTGTGTATATATGTCTACGTATAGATATATGTATGTGTTTGTAGTTATGCATATGCATAGATACGTCTTAAAGTACGGGTAGAGTATGTATAAAAAAAACTGTGTTTATAGTGCATTATTTAAATAACCATTAGAATATTTATATATGGAGTATATTATACTGTACTAATCAGTATGAAAAGTGAGTATTCCCCTAGTAACATATATATATGAGTGGCTATGTGTGTATGTGGATCTGTATATATATATATATATATATATATATACACATAATATTAAACTATTTATAATATTTTATCTTATCAGCGCTGGGAAATAACAATCTCAGACGGTCATAGGGCTCGAACACCGTTCACATATACATCTTGAATCTGTAGGCGTTCACCTAGTCCCATTAAGCCACGAGGGATTGTCATGTAGTAACGGATAAATTAAGTGATGTTTACACTGAAAGCGGCGAGTGTAGACATATAAACACACACACACAGTAACACACACAAACATATATATATACATATATATATATATATATATATATATATATATGTGTCTAAACGTTGTATCATTTGTTATATTTATATTTGCTTAATATCGGTAATATAGTGTATTCATTATGAAGACTTAGTAAATACACACGGTGACATGCAGTTTCTAATATCGCGTTCAGATATGTATATATATATATATATACATATGTGTGTGTGTGTGTGTTTGTGCTTGATTATATATGTATCTGTTTTCACCGTAGTCACAACTACATCATACATTATCTCCCTTGTCAAAGTCCAGTTCCCTAGAGAATATAATTAATTTCAAATCCTATGTACACATGCAGTCAATTTCACGCTCTTTGTAGTTCAGATCTGAAGATTATATATATATATATATATACATATATATATATATATATATTTATATATAGTATTAAAGAATTACTACACACTTCTGTCTACTGCAGATTAATTTTGTATCCATGTGTTATATATTTTTATAATATTAAATGTGTACGTAGCCAGAGAGTTCTCAATTCTGGGGCTACAGGGCGCAAACTTTAGCAATAAATATTGACTGTCATTTTTGAATCGGCTTTTCAAGCGATAATTATCTTTTGTAAAAGTTTGCTTTATCGGGTAAATTAATTTAGATAAGTCAGTTACATGTGTAAAAGCTTGATCTTTATTAAATTTACTGCACAATTATGTTTTATAGAGATAGAACTTGTATCCATGTACAGAATTGACCTATAGTATTGAATGATCATACCCTCGTATAGTGTTTAATCCGTTTTGTCAGTCATCGGAATAGTCGCCGATTTTTCACGTTGATTTGAGGCGTTACTCTCCGGGTACACTTACCGTTTTCCAATTCTTCTTATTTTTTTGGCAAAAATGACTTGTATGAATATTGTTTTACGGTAAATTCCTCTATTCATTAAATTTTGAAGTTGTGATGTGTGAGTTTCCTGAATAATTTTGCACAGTTTTAAATAATAAAAACAGTAAAAATAGTGTAAAAAGCGGAAATGCATGCAAAAACAGTTGTTACACCAATAGAAGCAGATAGATGCAAAAAATGATGCACAAATAAATGAAAAACTAACGCTCAGAAGATACAAAACAGAAGAAAACATGGCCGCAAAAAGATTCCAAAACGATGCAAAAGTTGCAAAAAAGATGAGAAAAAAACGTAAAAAAGGAGGAAAATGGATGCATAAAAGATGGCAAAAAAATACAAAGTAAAAGTGAAGAAGATGAAAACATTGAAAAAGAAAAACGGATATAATAAAAAAAAAGTTTAAAAAATAAAAATAAAGAAAACTTATTTCGAAAAACAAATTAAATTAATTTTTTTATTTATTTTCGGTTTAAAACCGTTTTCGTGGGCTGATGGCATGTTCATATTTCTATATCTAAACAATCTGTCTCAGATAGATTCAAGCATAATTTCATCAAAATATGTTGTCTCTTATCATCTGTTCTACCGAATAACACTGGGCATCGCCGCAGGTTGTCTAAAGTTATTCAGATATATCTCTGCTTATCTTCAACATATATCGTAAGATGTTCTTCTAATTTAACTTTATCTCTAAGTGTATATTTAAATTGACATATCGACGAACGTGTTCACACAAAAAGGTCATTCCTAAAAGAAAGACTCTCAGTTTATAGGTATCTTATCATAGTGGAGATGTGGCTGTGTGCCTGCAACTGAGGCTACGTCTTATTTCTCATAGATAAGTCGTTATATTCTCTGGGAATTGTTTGTCTGAAACGTTGAGAATTCTTTTTGAGTATCTTAATTGAATAATAACGTTACTGGTACTATCTATACACTATATATACAATGTTAGCGTGCAATATGTAAATATATATATATATATATATATATATATATATATATATATATATATATATATATAATATATAATATATATTATATATATATATATATATAATATATATAATATATTATATATATATATATATATATATATTATATATATAATATATATAATATATATTATATATATATACATATATATATTATATATATAATATATATAATATATATAATATATATAATATATATATGATATATAATATATATATATAATATATATATAATATATATATATATATAAATATATATGTATATATATAATATATACATATATAATAATACATATATAATACATGTATATAATATATATATATATATATTATGCATATATATATATATATATATTATGTATATATATATAATATAGAGAATATATATATATATATATATACTGGAGAA
Source organism: Sepiola atlantica (assembly GCA_963556195.1). Lineage (NCBI taxonomy): Eukaryota > Metazoa > Mollusca > Cephalopoda > Sepiida > Sepiolidae > Sepiola > Sepiola atlantica. The sequence continues at coordinate 103,655,951 of OY744523.1, read as the reverse complement.
GATTATTGGACAATCATTTTTAAATCTAAAAGTATTCTAAATAAGTTAACTGTTGTCTATAGTTTTTTAACATGTATGTTCGTACCAGGCGTAGATACGTATTCGACAATCAGTCCGACTGTGGCTTTGTTGCTGTCGTGCATGGTTCTGTTCAGCCCTAGTATGTCCACCCTGCTAGGCTTTAGTTCCGTTTCTCGGAATGCTGACAGGGCTGCCCAGACAGTTTTGTAGGCCAGAGTGCACTTAACCTAGTGCGCTGGCATTTAAAAACCTCATTTGATCTTAGTGTCTTACCTCCGGCAGAGAAGAGGAATACATTAATATAGCAAATTGCACAGCTATATATATATATATATATATATATATATATATATATATATATATATAAGAAAATTTATTTCAGACAATATGCTATATCTAGCACTACGTCTAAGTTTATGCATGTCGTAGCCTATGACGAGACCACGTGGTTTAATAATCTCAATAAACAAATTGATAAGGTTACAAAAAACAAGGGATTTGCGTGATTTCTTTAAAATTTCGATTAAAATCAATTTCGCTCCATGGATGTCCCCTTTCGTTGGCATAGGTACGAATTATGTACTGATTGACCTATTCTTTTTGTTATTACTTCCACTGTAGAAAATTAAGTTTCATTTAAAAACGGTATTTCCTACGCGAACAGGAGTGTCAAACAAAAGGTAATTCCATACATACATACATACATACATACATACATACATACATACATACATACATACATACATACATACATACATACATACGTACACGCAAGCACACCTACCGAACCACACGTTATACAAATGAAAGACTTTACAGTTGAAGACATGAAAGATAAAAAAAATTATGGGTCTTTTTAGTTCAATTCTAAGGTCGGTTCTGGGTGTTCGCTTGCCACACAGTCACTAATTACTTACTCCGACTAACGTTAAGCCAGACTAAAAGGCCCGTGATTCACTATATTATAGAGTAATATGTAAGAAAGCCAGGTTGAATGCGTTTAAAAGAAAGAAAGATTATAGTAAGAGTTCAGATGGTTTTCGTTTATAGAAGAAACCTTGGGGCTCTTTTGGGGATTAATACATCAGTGTTAAAATTGGATAAGCGTGAAAGACAAACGCACGTGTTCTCATTTTCTTTAGTTTTAGAGTAAGGAGCGGGGGCGGGACGAAGATGGAAGACTGGTGGTAATGATTTGGCCTCGGCAGACGTAAAATGATAAGTCTCGACTGATTGGTCCGTGTCTAAAAACAGGTCAACCAAACATAGGAACGTGTGGAACTTTGATCGGACGGCGCTGGGCACGAGACAATGAGTAAGAGAGAGATGGGGAGTGAGAGAGAGGGGGAGAGAGAAGGAGAGAAAGAAAGGAGAGGGGGTGCGAAAAGAAGGAACTTCCCCCTTGGCTTACTTGCATTCGTTGTTGTAAGAAATAAATATAACACTGTACATGTTAATTTAAAGGTTGAAAAAGATACGTAAACGCGATAAAGGTGTGTAAAAAGTGTGCATCATCTGACGCTTTGAATGTATTCTACTAACGAATTTGAAATAAGAAAATCTATGATCTGTCTTAGCGTTTCAGGGGATAAACAAAAAATGCTATATTACAAGTAAATATCAGAAGATAGATAGTTAAATAAAAAGAGTATTTGCAAATAGTTTGGTATGGATATTCTTGATATGCATATATAGATATATGTAACATTTTTACACACACACACACACACACACACACACATATATATATATATGTCTATATATATATATATATATATATATATATATATATATATATATATATATATATATATATATATATATATATATATTACGATGTAAGGTTTAACAGCTCCGTTTTCTAGATATGTAGCTGTAGGGATTGCATAGTCATATGGATGGTGAATAAATTATTTCCAACTGTTCTTTATGGTATATGCTCCCAGGATTTGCTGCTACACTGGATATTCAACTTTTTACAAATAGTCCAGTGAAGATATTTACACACTCTGTGGTGTCGCATTGTATAATAGCCATCCCCCAGGAGAACCTTGCAATAGGATGTCAGGTGGCTCACACTCTCTACTTCTGTGTGGCAGAACCTGCGCTTGTTATTGTTGCTGAGACCACTCATCTTTTTAAAAGCATTGGTCATCAAGCCTTGATCTTGAGCAGTCATTATCATTCTCTCCTGATCATCGTGGAGAAATCCTGTTTTCAGCCAGTCTACAGAGCCTTCCTTATCTATATATTCCTGAGATAATTCACCAAGGAAATACTTAGTACGTTGTTGGTTGGTCCCTTCTTCCAGTTTTCTGGAATGGAAGGTCTTAGTGTATTTCTGGCGGCTTTTGCGGGCTATTTCTGTGACAGGATTGTTGTCTCTTTCTGCTTCATTTGTAAGACAGCCCTGTCCAAAATGTTTGGCCAGTTGTGTGATGGTTTGTTCTGCTTGGTCTGGTTTCTTGATATATATATATATATATATATATATATATATATATATATATATATATATATATATATATATGGGTGTGTCAATTCAAATAATACAAATTAATCACACACACACACACACATATATATATATATATATATATAAAATAGTAACTCTGTGTGTGTCTGATCTTTCTGTCTTATGTTCACCCAAACCGCTAGACATAATTGCTTGAAAATGGCCATTTGGACTACTGACCTCTCGGTGAAAGTCATAGTCTATATAAGAAATATATCACTTCAACGTTGGGGGTCTAGGGCGCCCCCTCACTGAAAACTGTTTTCTCTTAGATTCAAATTAAATGACCAAAAGTGATGTCTATTCACAAAATATCAGTAAATTCTAATAATATCAAGAAGGTCCGCACCCCCTAAAAATTGTTTTTCCTTTGAGTCAAATGAAATTAAAACCAAAAGTATATAAACAATAAAAAATTGTAACTATACAATATTTATTAGAACATCAAAAGTTCAGAGCAAGGAGCATCCATGGATTTTCAAAGATAAACTCTTTTCATCAGAGGATAGAGAAAAACCGACAGTGTATCGATAGGTTATAGACATTGATTTAGATCCCAGCAGGCAAATTGTTATTTTCGCCACCGCCTACAAGTAACACATGTAATCCGCTCCGGCTTGAGAAATATCGGGTCTAAATCAATGTCTATAACCTATCGATACACTGATCAACCAGGAAGCTAGAGGTTTTCCTAATGCACACTTTGGTATATACTGAACTGTAACTGGCAAACTTTATTCTGAACTCTGTGAAACGGATAATTCCAATACCAAACTGCTGCACAGACAGGATAAACTGGACGTTACCAATTGGCGTCTAAATATCAGCCTCTTCACAAAAAAAAAACATTTGGATTCCTAAACAATTGGAGTATTATTCTTGTTCAAACAGCTATTTCCAATATAACAGCTGTTTTTATTTTATTTTTGACGTGTTTTTTGGACGGCGTCCACCCTGACTCTACGCTCTCATCTCAACATCAGACTTTTTGGTCTTTATTTTGTTTTAGTTGATGTAAAAATGTTGCCGATAATATTTACAATTACATTGTCGGTTTTTCTCTATCATCTTATGAAAAGAGTTTATCTTTAAAATCCATTGATTAAGTATATGAGGCTCCTTGCTCTGAACCTTTGATGTTCTAATAAATATTGTATATTTACAATGTGTTATTCTCATCTTTCATTTCTAGAATTGATTGTTCTATTCAATATATTGAGCTTCATATTATCACGATAGATTATTATTAAACAATAATTAAATTATCTTCAATTATCTTTAATTCAATTCAACATTTAAATATTATATATATGTATTATATATATATATTATATATATAAACATATATCATATATATTATATATATATATAAATATATATCATATATATATATATATATATATATATATATATATATATATATATATATATATATATATACAGAACTGATCCTCGTAAAGAACGAATAGAA
>OY744523.1:103594444-103641944 GCA_963556195.1 Sepiola atlantica | reverse complement strand
TAATAAAAAATAGTTAATTAAAAATTAAAAATGCAATGAATAAGTTTAAGTTTAAAAATCATAGAAAATACGGAAAAGCAATGAGCGAAACCAAAATGAAAGTAAAAAAGATTCCCGAGCAATGCCATGTAGGGGAAACTGGCTGGATATAAGTTGCTCTCAAAATGAAGTTATTAAGTGTGAACGGTGACAACAAATGGGACTACACGTGGCAATTTTTTTTTTTACGCTGAGATTTGAAGCTCGATCGCCACATGACTTTCAATCAGCAGTTAGGAATCACTACGCTACAGCTCTCGACTTATGCTCGTGTACTTTTGCTTTGAGCACGTGTATATGCATAAATGCTGTAACTGATTGTGATAGCATTGTTTAGAAAATGTCATTTTTGTCGTTTGTAACAGAAAGTTAATCCCGTTTGAAGAAAATAACTTGAGCTGTAAATTATTAAACATCCTGATGGCAAACAATGGGAAGCAAAGCCTCCTATAATTACAAATCGCAAATCGGATTTTTTAAAATTATTTATCTTACTCACATTCTTTCTATCCGTTCAAACTCTTACTCTCTCTCTCTCTCTCTCTCTCTGTCTCCCTCTCTCTCTCTGTCTCTCTCTCTCTCTCTCTCTCTCTCTCTCTCTCTTTCTCGCTGACAAACTCTTTATAGGTAATTTTTACAACAAAGATGTCATGACAACCTTGAAAGCAACGAAAAACTGAATTCTAAAAAAAACCCTCTTTAGAACCACTCGTTGCACTACTCCCAATTTAGGTTGATCCCCCCTCCCCCTAAAAAAGAAACTCTCACCCTTCTCAGTAGCCCTTACGTCTACAATGGCGGTCTGCCTTGTTTGGTGTGAACTAAACTTACTATCTCTCTTTCTCTCTCTCTCTTTCTCTCTCTCTCTCTCTCTCTCTCTCTATATATATATATATATATATATATATATATATGTGTGTGTGTGTGTGTGTGTGTGTGTGTCGAGGTATAAAACTATTTATTGATTTATAATAATTATTAAGTTGAGCCGGTACGAAAGACGATAAATTGATGATTCATAAATTCGCCACGTTTCATCTCCCTCTACCTTGGGAGTTAGAACCATCTTTAGAATTACATTACTTGTGTTTGCATTAAAAAAGAGACAAGACGTATTTCTCTCACATTTCAAAGCGTGATAGCCGTGTTAGCCTATTGATTACGAGACAACGGTTCATAATACCTGGATCAGCGCTTCGAATCATTCGACCGGCGATGCAGTTACGTAATTCCATACTGACGAGCATAAAATAAATAAAAAAAACACGAAATATATATATATATATATATATATATATATATATATATATATATATATATATATATATAGTTACTTGCAGACAGTCTGTTTCGCGGTATCACAGCGAAATCCGTGTGACTAAACATGCATTAATATTCTCTATGTTCTATTGAATAATTTGTATTTGTATAAGGATTGATTTCAAAACAAGTAATAACAAAAGTTTAGTCAAATATTTAACTCGTATCAGAGAAATAATTTAATTCTCATGGGAATGTTATTAATATTCAGATTTTTATTTATTATTCTTTTAAAATGGAAATCCAGTATAAAAATAAAACTGATTCTCGAAGAAACATAAAAACACTTGAAAGCATTGATAATCGACAAAACATTCAGTGTTTATCCACAAGCGGGTCTTTTACAACCGCAAATATCAAACAATATGTGTAATCATTTTCTTGCAAGCAGCTGCAAACTGACTCAGAGACCACACACGTGGTTGATACACATACAGCGTAAACAGAGCCCGAACACGGAAGCATCCATGACACTTTGTTTTTTGAAAACACGAGTTCCTGAGGCGTTCACAAATAAATGAAGTAAATGTTTGTTGTACGTAACCAAATATGGAACAAATATATCGATTTCGATATTAAGAGGAAATTTCCAAGCAAAATAAATTGAATGATTAAAAACAACTAAGCATCGTTCCACTTGACTTTTATTCTGTATGTGTGACAATAAGAAATAGCGAATATAACACAATGATGCTAGCATTGTCTGAAAGGATACTTCTAGTTTTCGTGCAGGTAGATGGCCGCTGCCAGGTCCGTGTTCTTTAACGACTCTGGATTTCTTAAAAATGAGGATTTCTTAGTGTAATGTCCTCGAATGGGACATCATAAATTAATAAGACAAACATGTTGAAAAGCAGAAAAATGTTATGTACCATAACGACGCCAGTGTATCTTCTACTAGTTGACTTGCTGAGTGGATTACAGTTAAAGTATTATATACTTATCGAAAGAGTCGATTGTGTATACTTATTGGTAGAGTACACTGTGTATCTGAATAGGAATGATAGCACACGATTATTAATGGATGTTTTTGTTAAGATGAATGTGTTCAGATCTCCGATTCCAAGCGCAGGACTTACGTTTTGATAATGGACCAAAATGATCCAACACGCAGCAGCTCGATTTTCACGGCCGTCTTCGTTTGGACTTAAACTCGTGATCTCATGTCGTTCAGACGTTTGATTTGATTGATATGCTGTGGATTCATTCTGCTTACACGACAGTCAAATCTGCACTTGCGCGGGTTGCCGCGCCAGGTCGATGAGTGCACTGACCTACTGAGCTACTTTTTCTTTTTATTGTTGTTCGTTATTTTTACTGGTTGTGTTTTGTAAAAACTCAAGTTTATTTAAGTTAAATTATAAATGATGAATGAATTAAAATAAGAAACTTAAAGTACAATGTGTTTTGTTTGTGAACAATTCATTTTCATTTTTATTGAAAATATTTGAACTTGTTTCCTCATCTTCGTAGTAGTTAGCATAAAGTTTCGGTTGCTTTGCCCTCCGACCTTCTGGAGATTTATTCGGTCGAACTCAGAAAATATCATGGAATTTTAACCCAACCTTGCCTTGAGGTTCTGATGCTAAACACACTGAATTCCATTCCACAGGCCTTGTGGCATTCTTTCAATAGAACTTGTAAAGTTTGTTTGCTGTTCTTACCCAAGACTGAACTAAGAACCCGAAGATAATCTGCTTAGTTTAACAGACGTCTTACTCGTCTCGGCCATGTGCCTTGTTGTATTCTAATAATGAGCTGGGGTTTCGAGTTCGACACAAAGCATCTCAAGAAGGTCGAAGAACAAAACGGTCGAAACATTTTGCTTACAGTTTATGATAGATATATTTTTCGCTTTGTGTAAATTAATAGACATTCTTGTATGTGGCGAGGTAGCTCAGTGGCAGAGTACTCGCTTACCATGCAAGTGACTCGGGTTTCGAATCCTGAGTTCGGATGTGTTCTACTGATGAGCCCAAAGGAGGGCGAAACTCGAGTCTAGGACTTCCGGTTTGTTTCTTTTCATAGGTTGTGGGCTGCGGCGTTGTCTGATTGTGGAAATAATTATATATATCATCTCACATTCAAGAAATATATATATATATATATATATATATATAAAGGTAAGGGTCGGATTCTACTTCTGCCTGATCATATCTCAGTTTTTAACAGCTGTAGATCGGTAACATCGACATTCCAGTGTCGCAGATTTTGTACTTTGTACATGTTTGTATGAATACAAATGATCAGCTTCGTTTTGCGAGAGAACTAAAGCCATCCAATCCTTTCTCCTTCCACTACTGACTACATTAATAGAATGTGACTGTTAACATAAATTACTGACAACAGCGTCGCATATAAACATAAAGTTACAGACACATGATGACTATTATGATATTTGAATATTTGTACTACGTATCCGCATATTTCGGTAAATTTTAAATGTTGAACATCTAAAACTCTGCCCAAATTGCACGGTGCGTAATGTTTATGTGTGAAGGATTCAGTACAAACAATTCATTTAAAACTACCTAATATTTTGCGACCAACTTAGGGGGAAACATTGTGTTCATACCCTTTTAATATTATCAATGCTTTAGTTAATATAGTGGATATGGCAGGATTCGAACTCGGCTTCTGCTGATACGAATTACGCTACTTTTCGTACTATCTTACACTTTTTATTACCGTCGGAAATAGGAAGTCGATCGATCACTTAAAAATGAAATTTCCTTCCGAATCTGGTTAAAGAGCTTTGGTATGATTTCCGGTTGAAGATGTCCGAAAAATCTTTGTTTTATTGCGATAAGAAATTACGCAGCGAACGTCGATGATTTTGATTCGGATGCATCTTGTCAGCCGTTGATTTTTTTACACACATAAGAGACAAGCAGACTAAAACGTGTGTTCGGAACACCCAATTTAATCGCAATCGTTTTCCTGTTGTTTTCTGTTGTTTTACACATTTATTAACGTTTTATAACACTTTCTATTTGAAGAGTAAAGCTTCTAAAATAAAGTACTTACTTACCGTGGTCATTTTCAACGATAACCAGTACCAATACTTCAGAGTATTGATCAGGCATATATCTTTGAAGGTAAATGTAGATAGTTTGCTTATCTGTTTGTTGCACGTCAATCGTTTTCGGATTATTTAATGCCGAATCCAGTCAAGTTCTTAATATCTTCGTATATGTACTTAAAATCTTTTTTGAACAGTTTTTCATGTAGACTTATACGTATATTTCCAGATGCATTATCACCCAAACCCACCAAATTCGTGCCTCGCCAATGCAGTTTAGTGTCATAACGGCGACAGTGTAGATATACACCATGATCAGGGTGATTGAACGGGTTGAACACTGAGGTAGAGTTGAACTTATATGAAAATAAATCGTTGATCGATCATGTAGTATAGGAAATATTTTAAATGGAAGCTAGTTGCTGTGAGAATTTGTGATTAGTAAGAACGTCATGTATGGCTTGGAGAATTACGCGCGTGTATACTCATCCTTAGAAGGGTGATCCATGCAAAAGTTAATACTAGCCGGAGAAAAGGGAGATTTATCATATAGTGGAAAGAAAGGCTTAGAAAATGGAGATCTTATTATATAGTAGACCTGTTCGGTGGAAATAATGACAACACAACGAGCATTTTACTGTCCGCTCGCTTGCTGGTGAGTTTCATTTACTTGTCTAGTCATTTTCGTTCTCATATTAAACGGCGTATTTCCGTATTCGTTCTATTTTTTAAATTACATCAAATTTGATTAAAGAAAAATAGACAATTTCAATCTACTGATCATTTTGTTCAAATTATTAATTCTCTTCGTGGCTCTTTTTAATGAAAAGTTTAAAGAAAGAACAAAACTTCTTATTATTTAATTACGTTTAATTCCGCTTGATATCATCTTCAAAACGTAAAAATACTTATTCAAATGTACCTAACATAAAGATAAAAGCAGTTCAAATCCGCAATAGTATAATAAACTCCTCACACCTGACATTATGCTATATCTCTACAAAGCCACCATCCTCCCGCACATGAAGTATTGTCGCCACATATTGGCTGGTGCATCATCCACTAATCTCTCCCTCTAAGACAAGGTCCAAAAAATAGTCGCCAACTAAATAGGTTCCTCACTATTAACCAAGCTCCAGCTCCTGTCCCATCGCCACAATGTTGCATCCTTGGGCTTGTTTTACAATTACTTCAATGGGCTGTGCTACGATGAACTAGCTCCTCTAGTGCCTCCTCGACGTAAATACACTAGATCAACTCGACAATCAGCTAAATCTCATCCATTCACTGTGGAGGTCCCCAGATGCCGGGGAGACTTCTACTCCAATACCTTCTTTCCTTGTGATGCCGGTCTCTAGAACTCCATTCCTGTTCCCTGTTTCCCCGACTGTACCGACATGCACAGGTTTAAAACTAATGTAAACAGACATCTCGCTTCACGGCTCCCAACTTGGGATGATACCCAAAACCTACACCCTAATTCTCAGTAACCCTCTACGTCTACAGTGGCAGCCTGCCTTGTTTGGGGTGAAATATGTAAAATAAAAAGTGTGTATGTGTGTTCCACATTTTAATATAAAACAATCGTTCGTTATTTTATCTTCAAACAATTGTATTCTCTTGGCATAAACTTTACTTTACCCTTCGACAAGTGTAACTTAAACAATGTTAGACAGATTTCAAGATTAATTACTGGTGTTGAACCAACTTTTGACCCTTTAATAGCTATACTAATTATGGGTGCTGTGTGTATAAATCGTTCAATTTTGTCAATAACTTGTTTCAATTTTTAACTTATGAAATATAAATTACAAAGAAATCGTCGTTTGTGAAATTCAAATGTTCTGTCAATACATCAAATTCATGTTGCTTATTACACGTAGTCATTAACGGCGATAATATTTGTTTAAAACATTGAAACTTTACCTACTTTCACTTTGTGTACGTTCAGTTTGGAATTGAATAACCGGTGCTAAACAAAATGTTAGCGTTAATTTTTTCTATTAAGTTGGAGTGCTGCAAGGAAACATTGTCCTATTTGTCTCAATGCGTTGTTTTACGTGTTGAAACTATAATCTTCTGCATAACACACGATCGCTACAGTTTAACTAGTCGTGGCCATTCACAGCTGCATTTTGTTTGTTTGATTGAGCTTTTCTTTTACTAATCAGTCACAACTTATCAAAGCTAAACAGTCACTCGAAGATAAGGGGTAATAAGATGCATAGATTGACAGTTGAATGATGATGGACATTATGAGAAGATTGAAAATAATAAATGGTATTAATCTAATTTGATTTCTTAAGAGGGCGGTTCATTTAACGATAACGATGTTGTAGTTTTCACGGAAGCAATCTTGAAGCAACGTGTTCCACGGGTAGGAAGTTATTGAAAAAACATTTTACTCTATATAATTTAATTACTTACTTAACGAATATCAGCGCCGTGAATGGTCACGTGTAATAAGCAGCAGAAGCAGCAGCAGCTTATCTGGTTGGTGTAGAAATAGAATATTATAATTTCATAAACGACGATTTAAAAAAAAATTTAAAACGACTGATATAAGTTTCAAATTAAGTGAACGATTACCATGGTGTAGTCTTCAGAAAAGCAATATTGTAGCAACGTGTTTCACAGATCGGAGATTCTTGGAAAACACTGTGTTCCTGTAAATTCCCTTTGATATTAGGCACACGGATGAAGGGGGGAAAGTTATTGGCAGTGATTGTAGTTCTTCATGTGTAAGTTTTACAAAGGAAATCCAGTGATTGAAGTTCAGTCGTGCACATTTCATGAAAAGTAGAGAAGGGTCTGTGGCGTAACGGATATAAGTGCTAAGTAATAATCAGTTCTAATTTACAGCCTTCCGGGAGATGAAGCTTCAATCCTCAGTGCGGGTGATGTTAATAGTACAACAATGAATCACTTTAGCCGTCTACCCGGTCATGACTGACGGAACGAGAACAATCTACCCCCGTTGATTACATAAAGGTGTCCGTTCGAAATTCCTTACAAATTTCCAAGTTCGAAAAGATGCACCTGAAGAAGGTTAAATGTTATATCGTCCGAAACGTTGTGAGAATACCATCCAAGATGAGAACAGTAGTCCGAATAATCTTAATAATCCAAATTATCAATCTGCATCTCAAAAATTCCGAAACACATACGTTAGCATTTCCCCGAAAGGGCGTGCATATCTCTCCCAATAGTATTATAGTGTAAAAGAAAGCAATTGAACAGGCCATTTATTCCATTGCCCACGTGGATATCCATTACACGACTCGTGCCATGTATTCACTAATACAAAGTACGGATTGAACTCTCTTCCAACTTGAACCACGCGCAATGTTCTATGCCATGAAAGAACAAACGCAAACAAAATGGGAAAATAAGTCCGAGACCCAATTCATAGTTAATGATCCAAAGTGTGTAACGTTTTAACGTGCCGCCGCCGCCGCCGCCGCCGCCACTCATGTTGAACCGTTCACGAGTCAATAAGTTCGGATGTGGGTTTTTTTTGTTTGCGATTTTCATTAATTTTTCTCCTATTTTCCCGCGCTTGATTTTATGGCCAAACGACAATGACAAACGAGTTGAGACGTCGTTAATACTGGCACGCGGGCGAGAGAGAGAGAGAGAAGAGTATATCGTGGTAAAGTCGATTAAAACAATATGGACACATGTGTAAATGAATTGGCAGTGCGTTACGGTTGAAAGGTGACCGGATGAACTAGTTTGGTCAGTGGGGGTCCGCGATACATGGCGGGAGAGGAGAGGGATATGCTACTGAGGAAGGGACGTAAATAAAAAGAGGGTCAAGTGGCTTTAACAGATGGTGGATGGTAGTTAGAATTAGAAAGATATGCGAAGAGAGGAGAGAAAAGATGTAACAAAGAGGAGATGATGATGATGATGATGATGATGATGATGATGATGATGATGATGATGATGATGATGATGATGATGATGATGACGACGACGACGACGACGACGACGAAGACGACGACGACGACGACGACGAGACAAAAATGAACCAATGAACAGAAATAGCAAGAAACAACATCAGCTCCCCCCCAAAAAAAATGAATAAATAAATAAAAATAATCAGCTCCCCCCCCCCCAAGAAAAAAAAAATTTAAAAAAATCTTTTTTAATTAAAAAAAAAAAATGGTACCAGCCTAGGAGGGACAGCACAAACCAGACCTCCACTGGAAGTGCAGAGACTACTGAGACCTTGGGGAGGCTTATTGCCACCCAAATTCCAGAGAAGACCAATGGTCCTTACCAGCGAGAAATCAATGGTAAACGGCTGTTGTGATACTGCAAGTTTATCTGCGGTGGATATCGAAAAGAGGTGGAGAATACTGGAAATCTGGGGTTGTCGGTGAGCAATCACTGATGACCTGTGTGAGAACTCCTAGTGAGTAAATAATAATAATAATAATAATAATAATAATAATAATAATAATAATAATAATAAAACCAGACCTCCACTGGAAGAGCGCGGACAGCTCTGGGACCTTGGGGAGGCTTGTTGCCACTCGGGGCCCCGGAGGAGACCAATGGCCCTTAACAGCGGGAAATCGTTGGTAGGTGGCTGTTGCGATACCGCAAGGTCATCAGCGGTGATGAACGAAAAGAGATGGAGCATACTGGAAGTCTGAGGAGACTTGTTGTCACTCAGACTCCAGGGAATACCACAGGTTGTCGGCAGTGGGCGATCACTGACGATGACCAGTGTGATAACTCCTAGTGAGTAAATAATAATAATAATAATGATGATAATAATGATGATGATAATAATGATGATAATAATGATAATGATGATAATGATAATAATAAAGATGATGATCATGATGATAAATTACACCAGCCTCAACTGACACGACACAAAAATTAACAGAAATAGCAAGAAATCCCATCCGCCCCTCCAAAATAAAATTAAAATAGAAAATAAAAAAATTCAAATTTAAAAAAAAAATGAAAAAATTCAAATTTAAAAAATAAATAAATAAATTTTTTTTAAATAAAAAAACAACAAAAAAATGGTACCAGCCTAGGCTGACACCACACAAAATATTTGTATAGGGTCAAGGAGGATGAGAAGACCGAGGAGGGACAGCACAAACCAGATCTCTACTGGAAATGCAGAGACTGCTGGGACCTTGGGGAGGCTTATTGCCACCCAAATCCCAGAGAAGACCAATGGTCCTTACCAGCGAGAAATCAATGGTAAACGGTTGTTGTGATACTGCAAGTTTATTTGCGGTGGCTATCGAAAAGAGGTGGAGATTACTGGAAATCTGGGGAGACTTGTTGTCACTCAGACTCCAAGGAATACCACCGGTTGTCAGTGAGCAATCACTGATGACCTGTGTGAGAACTCCTAGTGAGTAAATAATAATAATAATAATAATAATGATAATAGTAATAATAATAATAATAATAATAATAATAATAATAATAATAATAATAATAATAATAATAATAATAATAATAATAATAATAATAATAATAATAAGATCACTTGGATATATATTCAAAACCTCTTGGTTAACTTATGTTTCAGAATATCTCTTAACCAACACGTTTACCCACTAGATCGGGTATCTAGGCGCTAATAAACAAAGGTCCATGTGCATAAATTGATATTACGTGTGCTAAAATGTGATATCAACTAAAATCCTTACTGTGAAAGTAGAGATTCATACCATTCCCTAGTATAAAAGTGCGTAGTATTTCCCATTGGGTTCGGCTGGCTGATTTCATAATCTGAGTCGGTATCCATTAGGTCACTTAACATCATGTGAAGCGACAGTGACAACGTTAAAAATGAGAATTTAATTGTCAGAGATAAACTGAAGGAACATGGATTTTAATGGGAGACTAATTGGAGTGAGGGGTGGGTCAAACGAAGGTGACTGTTTTTAGGGGAAAGACAGTGATGTACGGCGCTGGGTGGGTGGGAGTTTGAGGCTGGAATGTTTTCAGATATTTAAATAGTACAAGAGATTTGGAAAAGGGTTTCCCTTTGAGAGACAGATTTATTATAAAGAAAAAGAAAACGTGGTCGAGTCTGTGTGTGTCTGCGCGTGTATGAGAGAGAGAGAGAGAGAGAGAGAGAGAGAGAGAGAGAGAGAGAGAGAAGGGGGCGGACAAGCAGACGGGAAAGATATGAAAGAAAGTGCCAACTTGTGAAATATTTCCACGTCAAAAAGGAAAATAAGATTTGCAAAGAGAAAAGGTTATTTAAAAAGGATTTGATATTTTCTCAGCGACATTTAATGAGAAATACCAAAAACGTTGGGGTAAAAAAGAGTTAAAAGAATGTCGAATGAATACAAAAAAATAGGGGCAATACGAGTGTGATCATGTATGTGTCTTTATCTTTCTATGTGTGTGTAATTGTGTCTGTACCCGTATTTGTTTTATGTCTATATGTGCGTTTATCAGCATAGTTTCTTTACCAGTGAGTCACCTCTTATCAAGTCCGAAAAGCCACTCGAGGATAAAGGCTAATGAGATTGTCGCTTGTCGATAAACAGCACCTTCATAAGAGTATTGATTTACTCCTCTCCAGGAGTTAGGCACAAGGCCAGTTTTTATCTTACTCCCACAAGTAAGATGTGACCCAAGGTCGGGTCGGGAAAGTGGGGTTTAAAAATTGCCTGGGTAGCCCCGTCGGCATTCCCCGGTAGAGGCGCCTCAGTAAGCAATAAACTTACTCCTTCCCAAAGGGGAGAGGCAAAGCCTCGGAAGGTGGACCTCCTAGAACTGCACAGGACAGACCAATTGACCGGCGTAAATCAAGACTCGAAGGCCAAGACAACACAAATATGGGGTGCAGTATCCATCGGAACAGATACTACACTTTGATCTTAGCCAAAAGGCCAAGAATCGATGGGTAAAATCGATTATTTATGTAGACGGCTAGACACAAATTTGTTAACATTGAACTTTAACACAACCACGTCGTCGTCGGGTGGGAAGAACCACCGTGGTATCGTATTGCACTCATAGGAACTTTTTGGAAAGAAATTTTGTTCATGAAAGTTCTGTTTAGCTTCAGGTACACAGAGAAAGAATGAAAATTTATTTACAGTGGTTGTTGCTAGACGAGTTTTTGCTGTGAATGTTTTCCAGAGGGGGAGGGAATTAGAGTTTGTATGTGCGTCCATGCATGTATGAGTGTTTGTGCTTATCTGTGAATATCTATTTTACTAATGTGTTACCGCATTATCGAGGCCCAACAGCCACTCGAGGATAAAGGATAATTAGATTGTCGGTTGACGGTTGTCGGTTGACAACGAAAAGCATCTTGAGGGAATTTAAATTGATGGTTGAAATTGTCAGAATGTTATCATTTAAGCAGGCAGTTAATTGGTTAACATTAGACTTACAAAATACGATGTTGTAGTCAGCTGGGAAGCACCCCAGTGGTATCGTAGTCCACCGATTGAGAGTTCTTGGAATTAAACTTTGTTCATAGAAGTTCCGTTTAGTTTCAGGTACACGTATGTGTGTATAAGTATTTATGCGTTTTTATTTAATTTCACTTCAGTCGAAGTTCTCAGAAATTAAGGAGCCCCTTCTTTGGGCAAAGAATTGACCTCTAGATGAGATACAACGATATGCGACTATTCCATTAAAGTTATCCTGTTACTCTCAAACGTTGAGTTTGTAAAAATGTTAAGAACATTTATTTTTCTTCCCCAATTGACCAATTAACTATGTTATAGTATATCTTCTTTGTGGTCTCTTGTTCTTACCAGATCCAGGACAAGAATTCATCTAGTCTGGTGGAGTATCCAGCTCAGTGCTGTTATTATAGGCAACATCACTTGGAGAAGGTGCACCATTTCTCGTATTAGCCAGGGGGGATGAGCCATACGAGCGGATCTTATTTGGGCTTCGAATACTATGTTATTTTTAATATTTAATCAGAGTTTACTTGTAGGGGGCGGGAAGTATCTTAATGACAGGTTATCCTAACAAACCCCTGTGCAGTGAGACCTTAAACACTCGAGGATGGTGTCTAGTTGGCATTCAAGTCCCCTCTTCGTCTATGCGTGTATGTGATTTTATGCGTGTATAAAAGTGGCTATCTTGTGCTTAGACGTATTCATGCGTCTGTATGTGCATTTGATGTATGTATATGCGTTTATATACGTTCAAGCGTGTTTTTGCCTGTGTTGGTATATGTATTTATGTATATACGGGAATTTGCGTTCATGCTTTTTTTGTTTTATTTTACTTTGGTTGAAGTTCTCAGAAATTACGGGGCCTCTACCTGGGGCTAACACTTGATCTCTATCTGAGATACATAGATATTCGTATATTCTTTTAAAGTTCTCTTTTATCTCTCAAATGTTGAGTTAGTAAAGAAGTTAAGAACATTAATTTTCCTCTCCCCAATTGACAATTTAATCATGTTATAGTATATCTTTCTTTTGGTCTCTTGGTCTTACCGGATTGCAGGACAAGAACTCATGCCTGTATGCGTGTTTGTGTTTAGCTGTAAATGCGTATTTATGTATTTATGAGTGCTTAGAATTGTACGTGTATTTATTACGTGCGTTTTTGTCATATGTTTGATGTTTATGTGTGTTATGTGTCTATATGTATGTATACATGTATGTGTGTTTGCATGCGTTTATGCCTGTATTAATGTATATGCGTGTATGTATGCTTACTTTAGTGTTAGTGTATTTATGTGTGGTTATGTCTCCACAAATATGCGTGCGTATATGTTATTATGTACATTCGTATCTGTGCGTTGTTTGTGTGTGTACGATAATGTCATGTACACGCTCGTTTTTTTTTGCATTTTCTTGAATGCTCGTATGTCTGTGCTATTGTGGCCATTTTCACACTAATACTGTTGAAAAAAGCATGATCCGGACATTCCCCCCCCCAATCCAAAGTAATGGATGAAATAGTAACTTGTGTACAATTACTCTTATACACGACGAATCAGTTGCAATATATAATGCGCTTCGACTTTAAAATTACTAAAATGGGTTGATTTGCTGTAAAACAAGCTAATAAAAATAAACAAGCCAAGAGTGTGTGTTTTCGCTTTTGTGGTTATGTGTATGTATGTGTATGTATTGGAGAGATAGCGGTTGAATTGATTTACTTCTGTGTGTGTGTGTGGGGGGGGAACCCCTCACACCCACCCCCAAAAATGGAATTCATTCATGGAACGCAACGACCGACAAACAAATGGAAAAGACAATGACTCACGTTGATAATAGAATGACGTCACGGTGTAAAACCGCGTAGAATGACGTCATACGGGTCCCCGATTACTTGCTTCACTTAAAAACAAAATGGGATAAAAAGAAGATAACAAACAAAGCAATTTTACTTCTTCTTTTTTTTGGTTTGTTTTGTTTAACAATGAGAGTACGAGCATAAGGGAACGGTAACGATCCATAGAGTGCACGGTGGCAGTGGCGAGGTGAAGGTGGAAGGGGTGCTTGGAAACAAAAACAATCACTCGCCGAAGCAAAATTATGCAATCCAGAAATAATTAGAAAACGGATTATGAATAGAAAATGGGGGAAAAACGGATATGAAGTAGCCCTTTATTATTCACAGGTGCGCCGTTTGATCATAGAACACCCGCCAATATACATACATACAAACACACACAAACGCATATATATATGTAGTATATATGTAGTATATATATATGATGGACTCTCCCGTCGATTTCGACGTATGAGTGCCCCACCAGGGGCTGCCCGCGCGTGAATTTGTAATTGCAAGGGTTGCGCAATCACCAACAACCGCTCTCCTGAGTCGGCATTGCTTGATTCCAATGGCAAGTAGTAATACAAGACGACTGGAAACAATGCCGAGATAAGCAGAGAGTACATACATCACCTGGTATTCCCAAATGGTCACCCATTTAGTACTGGCCAGGCTCGACGCCGCTTAACTTATATATATATATATATATATATATGTGTGTGTGTGTGTGTGTGTGTGTGTGTGTGTGTGTCTAATAAATAGGATAATCTCCGAGGAGACATTAGCAGGGTAGGCCCGAGTAAAGAATGATGAAAACCGAAGAATAATTAATAGTAATTATTCGCATTTAGTAATACATTTTCTAACGTGTTTAAAGAGTTTATTTGGGGGCTTTTCTTTTTAGGGTTATGATCGATATGCCTGGTTTGTTTTGCTAGCTTCGCGTGGCTTTAGTATTTAGAATCACCGTAGGTGAGACGGCTTTCGGATCCTGTAGGCTTTTTCAGGGAGAGGGCCCATTTGGTTTTCTGCCTTTTCCATCACGTAAGCTTTTTGACATTTTCTCCAAATAACCAAGCCTCTATCGGAACACTAATTTTAAATCTCCTCTCCCCTTTCGCTACGTTTGTCTATTTTGGTTTTTGACATTACTAAATGTTGCTACAATTATAATACACATTCTGATATTCTCTGAAGATTGACAGATGGGCTATTTGAACTGTAATTTTTGTCCCAATCTGCCAAGAAACACGTGTAAGAATACAAAAGATTAAAGATGAAAATGTTGTTTTAATATATTAGATGTTAATGGGAATGATAAACATCTATTGAGGTGTTGAAATATATATAAAATAAAACGATGAAAAATTAAGTTAAAAATCGAAGGAACTTATGAAAATTATGATTTTTGATTGATTTTTGCATTGTCCTTGGAATGAATCAATATCATATATATACTCTGAATCTTGTAATACAACTACATTGAGCTTATAATTGGAAAATTTTCCAATACTGTAAGGTGTTTAAAATTGAAAATATACATTCCTTATAAAAACCTACAAATATATGTATATATAATTATTTATTTATATATATATATATATATATATATATATATATATATATATATATATATATATATATATATATATATATATATATATATATATATTGTTAGATAAACAAATGAAAAATATATTTTTCCGATACTGTGTTGTAGTGTACTTTAATTTATTTACCTGTGAAATTGATCAACATTTCCCACGTGTCCAATAATTGGCACGCGACGAATAATGACCATTTTGTGCGCGTACTGATATCCATCATTGTTCCTTATCATAGCTTGATCTACGTTCAAAACAAACTTCCCACAAATTCAAGCAAACACTGTGATACCCCCCGTCGAAAAAAGACACAAAAGATATCTTATAGAGGTTTATGAAAGGCGTTGTTGTTACTTTCTAGCGAAACACCCACCTAGGTGGCAACTTTTTATTGATGTCATATACGGGGCTGTTAGGGCCTTATTTATTCATCCATCATGATTATGGTAATATATCCGATATCCCAAAACTTATTTTTGCCGAATTTAGTGCAAGTGTGCTTCTGTATATTTAAAGAAAGTGTTGAGTTAAACATTTCTAAAAGCTTAAAGAACCTCCAGTCTGTAGAGCACAATTCTCGGGGACTGCTTCTCGGCATACTAAAACATTGTCTTCTTGTAATCCAATATCAATAAAGACTTGTCATAAACCGTCCTCATAAGTTATGAAATTGGGGTCCTCCAATTTATCATTTTCAATCCTTTCATAATACTCTTCATGATTCAAGTGACAATCTATCCATCTAATTTGCCCTCATCCTAGAGTGGCTTTTTTGCCTTGTTAAGTGGTGACTCATTAATAAAAAGAGAAAATACAACGTCACAGGCACCCGAAGAAGCCGATTAGTAGAACAGACGAAATGTTGTGAACGTAATAACAAGCAAGATGACAACAAGAGTCTGAAACATGTAAGTCATATAAATATAAATAATTTTGCATTTCAAACATATTATGAAGAGATTACTTTCGAGCGTGGGAGAAAGCTTTTACGGAGTTTAATGCTAAACAGATGATTTACTAGTTTAACGATTAATCTCGTGTGCAGTATTGTTGCATTGACTATTTTTCTAGTGTATATATTCAGTTTCTACTTATAGACTGTTAAAGGAAACTGAACCAAAATACACTATGTTTCTTTTAAATTTATCCTCTATTTTTGTATGGGTTATGTATCATTTAGGCCGAAGGATTTTACATATCTAAAACATAGTATTCCCGTGGGGAGTCGTCAGTCTGCAGATGTAACATAGTTCTTATTCAACACATCCTTTGTACTTTACAGAAAATGAATGTTTATTTACTCCTCGCGGAGTTAGGCACAAGGCCAGATTTATCTTACTCCCACAAGTAAGATGTGACCCAAGATCGGGTCGAGCAAGTGGGGTTAAAAGCCAGCGCTCGAGAGGTGAGCACTCTGGCCATTTAAAAATTGCCTGGGCAGCCCCGTCGGCATTCCCCGGTAGGGGCGCCTCAGACAGTAAGCAATAAACTTACTCCTCCCCAAAGAGGGGAGGCGAAGCCTGGGAAGGTGGACCTCCTAGAACTGCACAGGACAGGCGTGCAGTATCCATCGGAACAGATACTACACTTTGATCTTAGCCAAAAGGCCGAGGAACAAGAAATGAATGTTTATTTACTCCTCGCGGAGTTAGGCACAAGGCCAGTTTTATCTTACTCCCACAAGTAAGATGTGACCCAAGATCGGGTCGAGAAAGTGGGGTTTGAAAAGCCAGCGCTCGAGAGGTGAGCACTCTGGCCATTTAAAAATTGCCTGGGCAGCCCCGTCGGCATTCCCCGGTAGGGGCGCCTCAGACAGTAAGCGATAAACTTACTCCTCCCCAAAGAGGGGAGGCGAAGCCTGGGAGGGTGGACCTCCTAGAACTGCACAGGACAGGCGTGCAGTATCCATCGGAACAGATACTACACTTTGATCTTAGCCAAAAGGCCGAGGACATGCCGTAAAATGAATGTTCCACACATTGTTCATTATTGTCCATGTAAATATGGGAACATTGTGCACCAGTTAGGTACACGCCGGGAAGCTTCTTTTCGACTTCTTGTCACTTCAAACACCAAAGAACCAACAGTTCTTTTACACACATCCGCCGTGACTTTATATACAATGACCTTTTGACTGAACGTCAATCAAATTCTACACGTGTCCAGGGCAAGGCCATCGAGTTCGGACCGCTTGAAAGATATGGTACGAGTTTAAGATTACTGTACTAAAGCTGAACTCCTGCAACATCAAGGAATCTATTTTGTCTTTTAGAATGAACAATGTCTCCTGTGATGAGATGTTATTAGCTTTTAAGCATATCTGAAAAGACACTTAGTTTTAAGTACAACACTGGCCTACAACATCGTTGGGAATGTAGATGACAACGGGGTTAGTCATTAACTCTAAAATTATTATAATTTTATTGTTTATTTGTTTCACATAAAATATAGTTCAATCTTCGAAACGTTATCCATGTTGTTTCAAATTAAATAAATTGGAATTACTGATTGTAAAATAATTTAAAAAATACAAGGAAATGGCTGATATGCCGTAAAATAGCCAGACTAAGAAAACTATCTGCAATTAGAGCAATGGCGATAACTTCAATTGGCGGGAATAATTGTGCACGTGGACTTTTGTTCTATTTCTTCCACATTAAAAAATATAAGAAATATAAAAAATATAAAAGGTATAAGAAAATAATTGCCAATTTTGCCCACGAATTTCTGTTTCTCACGTGTCAGCTTAATCTAAATTCTGTAGTGTAAGTTGTTTATTGGACGCCATTTTGTTGATGTTTTTGCTGCTAATAACAAATTTAAACAAAAATAAGAACATTTTTCACATTTTCTTCCTTTTCATATTGTGTTTGTAACCTGCATTTACAAACATGTTTTTTTGCTAATGAGTCACCACATATGAAGGCCAAAAGCCACTTGAGTGCAAAGCTGAATAAGATGGGTAGATTATTTTGTGAATGATGAAGAACATCACAAGAGGATTTAAAATGAGGAATAAAATAAACTAAATCTGATTACTTATGCGGAAGGGTTATGACAACAATTATTTATTGACATTGGATTTGAATACGACTATTTTGTAGTCTGCAAGGAGCATTTACGTGATAATGTGTTCCACAGCTTTTCAGTTGTTGTACTTAGACGAGTTATGGCTGTGATCCTAGATTATTGTACATTCGATACCTTAGGATAGTATATAATGTTAGAATATTCAAATTAGCATTTTAAATATTATCCTTGTAAAAATGATGATAACATAACGGCTAAATAGACATTTTAATTTCAGGTTGTAAGACAAAACCTACCCTAAGCACAAAACAAAAGACAAAGCAAAACTGTACAATATCCGAAAGAGGATTGAATGTTAGCGCAGAGCATTGTACAAGTACACACATATGGAATGGGTGTTGACAAGAGGTTTCCCTGTACACAAGGCTCACTTGTTTGCCTTAAACCCCGCGGCTACTTTGTCCATTGTATTCCGACAAGCAAGCGCCCACCCCGTCTCATTGTGTGAAACTTCCCTATAATTGTCCTTTTTTACCCTCCATTCATAACACTGTGTACTCCTGTTTGCTTATTATTTTCAGAGTCGGCGTGTTTCCTTTGTAAAGGTCAACTATAAAGATCTGAGTGGGCTGCCCTCTATCCAAAGACACACCCCTTCCCTAGCCTTTCCCTTTAGCTCTCTACATTATCGCTCCCTTTATCTCATCCCTTAGCAACATCCCTCTCTCTCTCTCTCTCTCTCTCTTAGACTTAATGAACACGCACATATATATATATATATATATATATATATATATAATGTATTACTATTTCATGCATATAGATATATAATATTATATATAAGTACTATAATATTATATTATAAGTAATATATATTACGTATATATATTTTTAATATTTACTTCAACAATGCTATATACGTGAGTAAAGCTTAGTAGTAGTATGAATATATTCATGGCAAGTAAGCTATATATATATATATATATATATATATATATATATATATTTTTAGAGATCTCTAAATAGATGTAATTTGTGAGACAACTCCTTTTGCCTGCAGAGTAAGGGTTTTCGTCTGGTAAAGTTATCGTATAGGTGCTGTCCAATATATGACTCATGGACCTGTGAGCGTTCAAATGTACTTTGTAGACGTCCGGATCTTCGTTGCAAAGATCCGGCTACGTCCGTCGATGCATTTCTCCTCAGGGCGCGTGAATTACGAAAACAAGCCGGGATGTGTTGGGCCACTCTCACTCCCAATCGTTGTACTGTACGACCGACATAGTCAGCTTCACACTGACATTTAAAATGGTATAATATGTGGCTTTTTTTAAGTGTCGGTAGTACGTCCTTTTTGAAAGCTGGAAAAGCAGTCCTTGTGTGGAACACCACTCGAGGCTGTACTGCGAAATAGCACCGTGAAACAGCTGAAGTGATTTTATCCGAAAATCCCTTACTGGTAGAACCAATGTAAGGCAATTTCAGATAAACCGGACATATGGGTGGACCAATGAAACTGTCACCTTTAAATTTTGCAAGCTTTGTACGTATGCACCTAGAAATTAGTCAGTCCGGGAATCCATTATTAGCAAGAATTTCTGTCAACTTTTTCAGTTCAACCGCAAGTTTACCAGAAGTGCAGATCATCAGTGCACGGTGAATAGATTATTTACTAAACTGATCTTCCTGCTCATGGGGACAAAAGAATCCCAACTAATATACAGGCCCGTAAACGTCGGTTTCCTGTATATAGTTGTGGTAAATTTGTCCCCCGTCCTTTCCACTGATACGTCCAAAAATGGCAAGGAATTGATCTGCTCTTCCTCCATAGTGAAACGCGGTGTTGGGTGTAGAGTATTTAATTTGAGGAAAAATTGATGGCCTCGTTACGGGACCCACAAATGGCAAAAGTATCGTCCACGTAACGCCAATAGCGAAAAGGCCACGGAACCTGAGAAAATAGTAATGATTCCTGAAAACCTAGGAAAATATTCGCTAGGATAGCACCCAAAGGACTACCCATGGCCACCCCATCAATTTGTTGATACATAATATCATTGAAACTGAAACTGACCGACTTAGTGGCCAGTCCTATAAGTTCTAGAAAGATGTTTTCAGGGAAGGTGGGAGGGGTTAATGTGCTACGATACAACATGTCAGCACATATTTGTATGGTTTCATCGAGGGGTACATTGGTGAATTGGCTGGTGACATCAAAAGAGCAGAGAAAGTTTGTACGCGAATCACAATCCAAGTCACGCATTAATATAGCGAAACGGAAAGAATCCGCAATACAATTTACTGAAAACTTCTGCATGACAGGATCAAGGATATCAGCAAGCCACTTCGCTAGCTCATGCTGAGGAGAACCAATCATTGATAGAATAGGTCTTAATGGAACTCCATCCTTGTGTATCTTAGGCAGCCCATACATTCTAGGGCGTTGAGAACCCACTGGGCGAATCCTGTCATAGGTATCCTTATTAATAAATCTGTTTTTATGTAACTGAAGAAGACGTTTTTGAAGCCTTACTTCAGTACTTGAGGTATTATCAATTGACACGTCACCAAGCCTTTTAAATTTAGTTTCATCATCCAAAATGCTCAACATTTTTTCGGTGTAGTCATTAGTATTAAGAATGACAACACCGGCACCCTTATCCGGTTTAGTGATGTAGATTTCTTTGGTTAAGATCACCGACTACGAATCAGTGGCGATTTGTGTTCGGGGTTCGCGCCCACCGACCGTCGGAAATTGGTTCCTAGACTGAAGATTGCGTTAGCATGAAACATCGATATCTCTAGGTATTTAAATATTTAATATTTATTAAAAAAAAAAAAAAATTATTGTATATATATATATATATATATATATATATATAAATGAATGTGTGTATATACAGACGAATATCTATATCTATATGCATATGTTCCTACTTATTTATTGAGTAAGATTGCTGACTATTGTACTAATGGCCAGGATTCGAATCTACACTTAAAACACTCATCATATTTAACCATGCTAAGGAGGCATGATACGGCGAAAGAACTGTCTGTGAATTATATATATATATATATATATAACTGAAAGCCAATTAATATAGTCACATGAGATCAGTCGTTCTTCATTAAGATAAGGTCTGATATCAAAACGAAATAATCTAAACGTTAACGTTATTTATCTCAAAGTATTTTTTTTAAAATTTGACTATAATTCCAAGTCGAAGTTACTTACATTGTTTTCATGTTTCGGACTGTTGTCCCCAGTTTAGTTGTTGCTATTTTACAAAACGTTTTTGTCATTTTACTTCCTTGACAATCAGTCCGACACTAGCTTTGCTGTTGTCGGGCTGATGTATAGTTTTGTTCAGTTCTAGGACATCCACCCTCCGAGGCTTAACTTTCTCTCTGAGAAGGGGAATGCCGACGGGGCTGATCATGCATTTTTGTAGGCTAGAGTGCACTTCATTCTAGTGCGCATGCTTTTCAACCCCCACATGACTTTGTGTCTAACTTACTGCAGAGGAGGTAAATAAACATACTCGATGTTGTTGACTGTAAAGCGATTTTAAATTATTATTAATAATTATTATAATAATGATAATCATCAATACATCAGGTCAAAAATCTAATATGTACAAAAAAAGATATGTCGCTTCAGTGTTTCGTATCCTTTCGCTTACATGCGATGCATTCTCGACAACTAAAATGGCGGCGTACTGATTGATATTTTCAATCTTGTTTACAGCCATTTTATTTTTGGACGTTTACTTTATCCAATCTAAGATCCCATTAAAAAAGAACAGACAAAATGTGGATTGTGGTAAAATAAAACCATTTTATTACTTACTAAAGAGTAGTTATGCATTCAGCCATTGATTATTTGCACAATAATATAATATCCTTTATATTTGTGCCTCCACATGAACTCACACAGATAGCTGATCATCATACCGCAATGTGTTCCACTGTCAAGTGTTTTTTTACATTTTGTACAGTATAACCCTGACCCTAACCTAACCTTAACCCGAACTCGCCGCATGTCTAGACATGACTCATGGAAGTAGAAAAAGGGCACGTGCGCACCTGCGAATGACTTTTTTTTTTTTTTTGCAAAACTCATTTTCCCATTACTGGCGGGGCTCTTCTACGGAATACTCAACGACTGGATATCGTGGGTTGCAATGGTAATGAAAGGAACCGGAGCGTACTGTAAACTAAGGCAAGTTTCCGTCAGGTAAGAATAAGCTTGTTCAGTTAGATTCTGAGAGGTATTGGCGGTAGACTGACTGCAAGCGCGGATTGAAAAATTGACGTGCCGTTTTCGAATACTACACCAGACTACCACCTACATTATGGAGGTTGACAACCGTCACGTGGTGCCTCCTGCGAGTATCTTATTATTAAAAGGAATCGGAGAAACCAATGCTACCAACTGAATCAAGTCAGTTGAAATATACTATCCTGATTTATATGAACAGAAGTTGTATTCTTGATTTGAATTTTCATCCCTTTGACGTAATAGGACTTTGCGCGTTTTCAATTTGAATTTTTCAAAATACCAAAGAGTGAACCTATTTAATATTTTTATGGCATATTCTATTATACTAAAAGATTGTGTTAAGCAGTTCAAACTATAATAGTTTAAACTGCTTAACACCTTTATTTTTTTAGTTTAATAGACTATTCCATAGTAAAAGAAAAAAATGAAGTTTCAAAATTAAATAAAAAACATTTTACAGAAGTGATAAATCGTAACCTTGATAACCAGCAAGTTCATGTTGGAACGTTAATTAAAGCCGGCGGCATGTTTCATTGGTTCCTACGTTTGAATTCTCGTATTGTTAAAAGAACGTAATCGATGCATTCACTTTTTCCTCCTTCTATCAATTTCCAACTTTCGATGATCATAATTGTGTGCTCTTTTGTCTGATAAGTGATAAATGAAGATAGACGGATACTTGATCGGGCATCCAATTCCTTGAAAGAATTAGGCCAACTCTACTCGCACAAATGGCAAATTCTAAAAGCTTTTCACTCGAATTCCTCTGATTGTTGGCTGTAGCCATTGCCTCATACATTACCCTAGAAAAGGTTCACCTTCAATTCTACAAGACGTCAGATCCACTTTCACTTTCGTTTGACACGTGTTCCCAAATCATCATCATTTACTATTCTCAATGTTATCGGCACAATCGGGAATATCGAAATAACAAAATGGCGCCCATGGTTAATACGCATCTTAACGATCGCCAATAACTGTAATTATGAATCAATATGTGCATGAATAGATTAATTTTACTACTCAATTGAGTTATCACTGATAAAGAATGATGGTTTTCCCTGGAGTATGAGTGACAGCATACCCCCCATATTTTGAGTTCTCTCTGTGATATTCTATTATGATTGTAACTCGCTTAGTGTTCTCACATCAGCAGTTATAAACGAATTCCTGCAAGTAATGTACGGTAGTTTTCCCTGTAATATGAGTAACAATAAGTCTCATCTCCTTCCTCAACAATACTCACAGAGAATTCTTACATAATTCATTACCAACGACCAAATCAGGGGCTACTCGCTTACGTCAGTGATAAAATGTCTTTCTCAGATTTCCAAACCTTCAAAATTACACTTAAAAGCCTTACATAATCGTATTCTGTATGTCTCCGAGCAGGTTATGGTAAAGATATACTGTAATATTCATTTGCTCATGATCACTATTGACCTAATTACTGCAGAGGGCGATTTTGATTTTAATTCGTAGCTGTTCCAAAAAGACATACTAGAACTAGGTCAAACAGTCAGTAAGCTATTGATGATCTTTTATCTTCTTTAATCTATTATATTGAACCAGTTGCAAGAAAGAAGTGTAGGGCGGAAAGTACTCGAGTGACAGACGTGTTTAAAAGTAACGTAACTGAGGATGCGTTTAAAGAGAAATGTTTAAATACAGATGCTTCACACAAGTGTTTTACACTTCTATATTGTGCTCCATGTCACGTAGAAAGTTTGGTATCCTTGTCAGTAATAAATAAATAAAAATGTCCATAAACGAGTGGGTGTTTCATAAACGGACAGG
The DNA here is from genome assembly GCA_963556195.1 of Sepiola atlantica. NCBI lineage: Eukaryota > Metazoa > Mollusca > Cephalopoda > Sepiida > Sepiolidae > Sepiola > Sepiola atlantica. The sequence goes on along the minus strand of OY744523.1, from coordinate 103,617,592 downwards.
TAAAGTCCAAACTAAAATAGATGTTTGAACCCAGCTTTCCAATGCTATAGAACAGGTCTGTAACCTTTACTCTACTTCTATATAGCCCAAGTATAATACATGTGAACGTGCATGCATGCAGGCATGCGTGTCTCTTTTTCTGTGTGTGCGTGTATGTGTGTATGTGTGTATGTGCAAGAAATGAATAAAAGGGACCAGCAAAAAGTGTTGGGCTTTTGTAATTGCGAGGATTTATAACTTAATTGAAACTACTTAACTAATTAACTTTCCTTTTTATTTTTTCAACGGCTGCTTTTAGATGAAAAACAAGCGGCTTTCATTATTAGCTTTTTTTACAAACAAATATCATTCATTAAACGTATTCGCTCCACTGGCATTTTTAAATTCACAATCGACTAATTATGTTAGAGAGAAAAAAAAGAATAGGCTAGTTAATCTATAAAACTTAAATGGTTATATCTTAAAGAACGCAGGTGCTCGGTTTCCTTGAGCGATTGCACGTGTGAATGTGCATGTGTGAAAACGATTTGAGTAAACAATGCATTATACACCTTCCGGTGGTTCGCACGGTACCGGCGGTTGACGACTTATCCTATCAGCCGAGGAATCATTCTGGTAACCTAGGGTCTGTCATGAACCACTAGACCGTTATTTGCAATGGGTTTCGGCTCTGTCCACGGAGGTGAATCCTCCGAGCTATTGTCTTTTCTTTTGGGATAGTAGTTGTTATTTTTGCCGGTCGTAGTTGGGATAGTAGTTGGGGAGCTAGTTTCACCCATTCATTCCCACGTTAAAGTAAATTCATTTCTAACCCTTTGCTGCAGTAGGAAGCGGGTAAATAGTGGTTAAATCTTAAAGAACGCAGGTGTCCATGGTTCCTTCGGGGATTACACGTGTGTGCGTGTGAGTGTGTGTCAAGGATTTAACTAAATAATGTATTATTTACATATGTTTCTTTTCCGGTTGTAGTTCTCTTCAAATTTGATATTTGTATCACATTTCGGTCGATGTGCCCACGTTCTACACTACAGCGACATCAAATGGCATTTAAAAGTAAGCAACATAAAAGATTAAGACGTCTAGCTAGTTGTAGCATGACCAGTATAAACATTAATTCTATATGGAGACTATAGATTAAGCGAAAATAACAACAAAGAGTACTTCGGTAGTTTACGGACCGTGCTATGTGTTAGATAGGATTTTTAAGTTAAATTCAGTTTTTACAGTATATTTTGTTTAGTAATTGGTGAGGGGAACGTGAGGAATAGTTAACCCCCTCCTCCGTATGTTAAGAATTGGTTTGTAAATTATAACGTTATTATTACAGCAGGGTCCGCAAACAGCAGAAGTATCCAACAAAGAATTACAATGAATTCTAAATAGAACGTTTTATAAAAACGTTCATGTAAATCTGCACGTGATTGCTGATATCATGCTCTACAGGAATGTGCAATCTTCTCTAATATGTATTAATAATACGCTAAGGCAATTTCATGTTCACAGGTACGTTATCACCCGTCACGACTTTAAAAAAAATCATAGTCGCCCGATCGCCGAAGATGCAATGCAAACATTTTTTAAACTTACATCTGAGGTCATGAACGTAGAACTCCAATTAAAATACACTTTCTTGACCTTTTGGCTTACATCTGAGTGTAGTATCTGTTCTGCCCAAAGATGGTGTAATAATATCGTGGAGTATGCGTTCGCGCTGGGTGTCCATAGAATAAAAATATGTCACAAATTCCTAAATAACTGTTGCCATTCCTTTAAGCACAGCAGTAATATACAACAGAGGATGGGTAAAACTGTGGAATTTCCACAGGGCCTGCTAGTATATATTAATACGCGTCTCTGATTTCAGTATCTATATATGAAAATAATTATTCACCAAAGGAGAGAATTCAGTAAATATTGAAGAAAATCAAGAATCAGAAACAGCTTAGGATTTATTGTAATTATAAAATGAAGACAACTGTTATTTTGTTTTCGTTTTTTTAAGTGAATTCAAGTGTAAATGTTTTAGATAAGTCGAGAACTACTCTTTTGAAAAAAAACGCGATTTAAATTTTGTTTCAAAATGTTTGCAAAAGATATGTCTTTGTATAAGAAGAGTTAACTCTCTATTCAAATATGTATTCGCAATTTGTAGTGGCAAAATGTTTCTTTATGTTGCCAAGTGAAAAGGCCGACCCTACATCAATCGTGTAAATTTAAAATACATTCAAACAACAGAAAAGCGGCCTTATACTATTTTCTTGCGAATAATGTAATACAATTTTGTGAATAGTGTATTGAGTTAAAAGTGCAAAAAGGTTTCAAAGGACAAATTGATGAAATAATAGCCTCTGGCCCATATTTATATATATATATATATATATATATATATGAGAGATAGAGATAGAGAGATTGTTTATTGTTTTTGGCGATAGCGACCAGTGTTTTGATGGCGCGAGTTTATTTTCCGCCATCCTGAGCGTTTTGTTATATGATTTTAATGCGCCTTTAATTGGACGGGTCATCAATTGTACATACAATTTTTTTTTTATTAGTTAATTCATAAACCAATTTATTGCATACAGATTTTTATAATTAATTTACAAATTAATTTTTTGTGTGCACAAAATTTCGACATGGACGCGCGTTCTGGCTATAAGCCGGGATCGAACCTTCCATGCCAACATTCGTAGACCAGCACTCTAACCTCTAGACCACAATGTGCATTTTCGCCTATACATTACGCAGATTATTTGTCATTGGTTTTGTTCTTGGTGTCTTTTGTGCACGCAAATAATTGATTTGTAAATGAATTATAAAAATATGTATGCAATTGGTTATTGGTTTATTAATGAATTAATTAATTAAAAAAATATCTCATTCTCTCTCTCTTTATCTTTCTCTCTCTCTCTCTCTCTCTCTCTATATATATATATATATATAATTATATATATGTGTGTGTGTGTCTGCATACTTCATATATATGTACTTAAACACACAAACACACACACACACATATATATATATATATGTAAATATCCGATATGCATATATTCATTGCTATATACACAGATAAATCGATATAATACACATACGCAGGCATATATAGTGTGTATTACATACAAGACACCATCCTCGAGTGTCGTCCTCTTTCTGTGCAATGGTTCGTCGGGACAACCTGAAATGAGGATACTCCCCCTACAAATATACCCTGACTAAATATTCCAACTAACATAGTATTCGAAGCCCAAATAAGACCCTCCCGACAATGCTATACACTGGCTTATACGTGGAATGGTGCATTTTCTCCAAGTAATGTTACCTCAAGTAGATATACTACAACATAGGTAGCTAGTCAAGTGGGAAGAGGAAAATTAATGTTCTTCATTCTTTACAAACTCAACGTTTTACAGGTGAAAAAGAACTTCAATGGAATATTCTAATATCTATGTATTGAGATACATAGATGTAAGGACCAACTGTTAGCCCAAGAAGACGGACCTTGATTTCGCAGAACTTCCACTGAAGTAAAATTAAACAAATCATATATATATATATATATATATATATATATATATATATATATATATATATATATATATATATTCGTAGGTTTCCATGAGCGACTATTATTCGATAGGGTTTCTAAACCCCGCTGTTACGTACGTTATGTTGACGACATATTCGCTTCGTTTCAGTCACGTGATGCAGCTTTATCCTTTTTCCATCATTTAAATGCCCTCCATCCTGCATTATATTTTACTATGGAGGAGGAAAATTATAAAAAGTTGCCATTCCTTGACGTTCTCGTTGAGCGTACTCCTTCTTCTTTCTTTACCAGTATATACAGGAAACCTACATTCACGGGATTATACTTGAGTTTGGATTCTTTTGCCCCCAAATCTAGAAAAAGGGACCTCATTGAAACACTGACGCATCGCGCGCTGATGATTTGTTCTGCCTGTAAAGTTAAGTCTGAACTTTTAAGAATTACAGAGATTTTCATAAATAACGGATATCCTGAACATGTCGTTGCACATATTATTCGAAGTAAAGTCGATAACTTCAATAAAGTTAAATTCTTTGCCCCCCCCCCTAGTGTCCGATTCAACTTAAGCTTCCGTGGCTGGGTTCTAGTAGCCAAACAATTGCTGATAGAATTTCGTCTTCTGTGACACATTACTATAATGCTGCGAATATGCGCATTATTTTTTCTATTCGTACTGGTTTCCCTTCATTTCGTAAGGATGTCTTGCCGACCACTGATTTAAGTTTATGAATTTATTGCTTTAAATGTCAGTGTGACGCTGACTATGTTGGCAAGACCACCCAGCGATTGTCGGTTAGAATCGCCCAACATGTGCCAGGGTATTTTCGCCGAAATGAACCCATCCCACCATCCGCGCATCTACAAGCACACGAGTCAGCTATAGGTGAACATTTGCTTAGTAAAAAGAGTTGCCGTGATCTCTATTCAGACGACAACTTTTCCGTGCTATATAGAGGACGTCACAAATTTCATCTGGATATTCTCGAGGCCATATTCATAAATACTCAACGGCCATCTCTATGCCGACAGAGAGACTTAAAACACAGACTGTTCATCTTTGGAGACTCCTTTGCTTCTGATGGGTGATCATTTTATCTGTGCTTGGTAATGTATATATATGGTTATACATATATATGCATGTACTAATATACCCCATTTTTTTCTCTTTTATATATATAGATTTTTTCTCTCCCTCCCGCCACCTGTTGAACTTCTTCATTATACCATTTATTGGTTTTAAATTTGTCGTTTTTTTTAAAACAAATACCGACGTTTTCCCTTGAAAAGTAGTCGGTCGAAAAGCGCCTCGGAGTTTCATCTATTTTACTGTTTCATTAAATCGTATATATTTTTTTTTAATTCTAAAATCATTCCCCCCTCGAACAAAACGAATATATATATATATATATATATATATATATATATATATATATATATATATATATATATATATATATATATATATAACGTTTAAAGGGGAAAAGAACTAGACACATTCGAGTTGGTTATACATCTGATAAGACCGATCTAGATCGAAATAAGTAATAATGTGTACAACCCGAATGAGTGTCTAGTTGTTTTCCCCCTTTCATTTATTCATACTCTGTTTAGATGTATATATAGCTTTCTTACTCGAATTTCCATCGAAATCATTCGAACCTGCACACACTACATATAATACGAATAGTTACAAATAGTTACTGTATTTGAAAATATTCCGATATTAATATATTCGTTATTATTATCACACATCTATAAACATTCGTAAACTCATGTATATGAACATATATATTTGCATATATATATATATATATATATATATATATATATATATATATATATATATATATATATACTCACACATATGGATGTTTACATATTCACACCTAAACATACACATATAAATACTGTTTCTCGCTCTCTCTCGCACACATATGTATATACATATGTGTATGTATAAATGTTTATATACAACTGTTGTGTTTGTATATATTGGAATATAATGAATAACAATTAACATCTAAGTTTTTATTTTATTTGCATTGTCAAGACCTACAATAATATATAATAATTTGTATGGTATATGCAATGCTTCAAATGAACATTTACTTCATATATATATATATATATATATATATATATATATATATATATATATATATATATATATATGTTTTTATCTACATACGTATACGTTTCATCCTTACGGGAATTGTCAGTGTATAGAAGAATTATTCAAACAGGTCACTGAACTCGAACACCGGAACACGAGTTATGTTTCAATCCCAAAGTCCAACGTCTTAAATGCAGCTGTCGTGAAGGGTTTTACTTTTGAAAGTACATTGCATGTGTTAATTCTACTCACTACAGAGCGCAGCTTATTTGCTTATCTATCTATCTATCTATATATCTCCTTCTCTCTCTCTCTCTCTCTCTCTCTCTCTATATATATATATATATATATATATATATATATATATATATTGACATAAAAATGTTGTTTGGCACAAGACAAATGAAACGGACCGTTAAAAATATATCTCACAGAAATGTTATATTTTTTGAAAATGTGAAAAAATAAAAATAATTAAATAAAACCATGGTTATTGGAAAATAATATAAACTGACTTATATATATATATATATATATATATATATATATATATATATATATATATATATATATTTAAAAAAAAGTGTATTTAAATATATATATATATTAGAAATATATATGCGATTTCTATGTCGCTCAATTTCACATGTATAAGCATATCCGAAGCCCATATAATTAGTTTACATCGATATTCAAAAGCTGCTTCGCTTAATAATTTGTTTTTCCTGCAAGTTCACCTCATCGCGCTTGCACTTGATACAATTGCATATTATAAATTCTTGCCTCGATGTAATACGTACTTCTCTTCACTGTACCAACGATTCTGTGGTTAGCGGTTGGGGACGGGAACATCTCGAAGATTGGACTTGTTGACTTCATTGTTGAATTTATTTTTATCAGTCTCTCAGACGTGACCGCATTTCTACAAGAGCCTATTTTCGTCTGTCACATTTAAGTTTTAAATAGTATTTTCTTTCATAAACGCGTTCATTGAATGGACATAACTGGAGTCCCATCTTTTTTATATTGTTGTGTTTAATCTTATCCGACCCTCTACATTATTCAAATTTCTAAAAAAGCTTTCAGTTACTTATTCAGAAAGCACTTTGCTGGTGAATTATAATGCTGTAAAGTGTCTATTGTACGCGTATTCATAGCATAGATACATCATATATATATATATATATATATATATATATATATATATATATATATATATATATATATATATATATTGGTATATACATATGTATAATATACTATAAAATTATACTTATAACAAACAAGCTACACAGAACCGTTTTGTTTCGATTTTAGAGACGTCATCAGGTTTAACTTGCGATGAGTATTTATTTACTCCTCTCCAGGAGTTAGGCACAAGGCCAGTTTTATCTTACTCCCACAAGTAAGATGTGACCCAAAGTCGGGTCGGGAAAGTGGGGTTTGAAAAGCCAGCGCCCGAGAGGTGAGCACTCTGGCCATTAAAAATTGCTTGGGCAGCCCCGTCGTCATTCCCTGGTAGGGGCGCCTCAGGCAGTAAGCAATAAACTTACTACTCCCCAAATAGGGGAGGCGAAGCCTGGGAGGGTGGACCTCCTAGAACTGCACAGGACAGACCCATAGACCGGCGTAAATCAAGCCCCGAAGGCCAAGACAATATCAGTCTATGGGGTGCAGTATCCATCGGAACAGATACTACACTTTGATCTTAGCCATAACATCCTACAATATATTTTTATAAGCAAAAATCTACTAGACTCATACCTCACCCATTTAAGATTTTTAAAAATGTTTTTTTCTGTTTTTACGTATACAAAAGCTTACAATGTTGAACCCCTATCCATTCCTATCAACTAATCAACTATTACAACTTTCAACTATCCTTCTCTGACAGACTTCTGGAAGCGTTATTCTATTATTCACCTAGTTTCCTGATTGTGGCTTTTTTAATCTTCGAAACCGTCAATCGATGGTACCTTACAGCTTGAAGAATAGAAACAGCATTACTTGATTATTTTTGCAAACGAAAAATGTCACACGGTTGAAAATCAGGTGCTATAATGTCCTTTTCCGCTAAGAACAGCTGGATACCCAGAGCGTCGTGAACAGGTGCATTGTCGTGATAAAAGACAAAGACTAAGCTAAAATTACAGTTATATATATATATATATGTATATATATATATATATATATATATATATATATATATATATATATATATATATACCTGTCCCAAGTCGGGTAAAATGAATTCGCGGATAAGAACCGGTTTGTACCACTCTTATGTTCTCTTGCGAAGGTGAAAATCAACATATAATGCTAGTAAACCTTAGGACTAGAATCCTTATTCCAATTTTCATCAAAATCGATTTCATGGTTTTCATTTTAGGAAACATCTAAAATTTAATGCTTAAGCGAAAGGGTCTTAAGAAGAAATTTAAATTCAGGGAATTTGATTTTATGAGTGCCTAATCACTATGGATCAAATTCAATGACATCTTGAAATATTTGAATATTAAATAGGAGCTTTTGCCCACATTATGTCCACTAAAACCTCCTAAAAGTTTCGGAATGTTTATTAATGCATGTCTAATACCTATTGTAAAAATTTCACAATCATCGGAGGTATCTGATTTTTTTCCGATGTATACTTTTGATCTTCCTTGCATGAAACAAAATAAAACTAAATATAGCACACATTATGACCCCTTACGCCTTGCAGATGTCTGCCGACTAAGAAGTAGACAAATCAAATGTCTGCACATGTGCAACCGAACAGTCCATCTACACAGTCGCATCATGCATAAACACACAAGAACAACAATAAATACGTATATAACATATGTACACAAGCGTGATGCTCATCACCGTAAACATACGCTCGCAAATATATTCGCATATACACAGAACAAGAGTTCAACGGACCCCTACATATGAATACAAACACATAGCAGGAAAGAGATTAAGAAAATCCTTACTTTGTAATAATATGATCAGGTAGACATTGAAAATAAAACATACGAACACAGACACACACATATATTTATATCAGTAAACGGATCGACCGTAGACAAGGGTGACCCGAAAACTCCCTTCCCATTTGGCTACTACACCGAGAATTAGGGGAGGGCACAACCCCTTTCCTTGGATAACTCCACTTATGCTTGATCTACAAATCATAATTCTGAGTGTTTATCAATGAGACATCAAATATACTTTTTAGTATTTGTATCACTCGACCGAGGATTGAACCCTAGTCTCCTGGATCATTAGCGTACATTCTAACCATTATGCTAAAACACACACACACACACACACACACACACATCTATATATATATATATATATATATATATATATATATATATATATATATATATATATATATATATATATATATATATATATATGATGTGTGTGTGCGTGTTTTCGCGTATGTGTCTGTGCATGTGTGTGTTTCGTCTGTATAAGCATAATAAAATATATTCGTCATGTTTTATTCACGACAAAAAACAACGTAGTTTTAGCATTTCTGTTCTGGTCTTATACACTTCTTTTATGGCATGTTCTTATTAAGAGTACATTGAAATTGTTCAAAAATTTAGGAAGGAGAGGCAACATTGAACATTCTTAAAATCATAAATAATGCATAAGTAATTTAGAGAAGGGTTATTATAATTAAGTACCCGTCTGTATATTTTAATGCGATACATATATATATATATATATATATATATATATATATATATGTATATATATATATATATGGAGCACATTTTTATAATAATGTTTAAAACAAATGGGAATATAATAGGTTTTTAGATTTTTATAGTATTTTATTTTCATTTCATATTTTTCTCTTTTTAGAACAACCCTCCCACCTATCTTATTATAAAGAAACCTAAGTGTGCTTTTAGATAACACACCCTCATCGTGTGTATATGATGAATGTGTTATTGGCTATATTCGGAATCAGCTATGTCAAATAAATCAGCCATATTTTAATTTGTATATATGTATATATATATATATATATATATATATATATATATATATATATATATATATATATATATATTATTATTATTATTATTAATAATAATCATATGTAATTATATCTTTATAACCCATCTATAGCGGAAGTGTCTGTGACAATCAGGAAATCAAACACGTTGGGTTTAATACCACGTTAACCTTATCGTCCAATAACCAAACTTACATGACAATGATAATCTTTCGACCTAATTTACGCTTCAAAGCATATGTTTATGTAATCAATACCTATACATATGGGAATCTATGTATAACCTTTCTGTGAGTGCATATATATATATGCTTTTATAAAAGACCATTGTGCATTAGTTTGATAGACCATCGATACCTTTGGTTTCACGGAAACACTGGAACTTTAGTCAACAGGGCTTATGATACCAACTGTACTATTTATTTAGTCGATCTTACGGAGCGTTACACAAAAATATAAGTTAGGTAATACTAACATCGACTGAAGAACAGGTACACTTGGTATCTAAAGCCTTGCAGGCTAAGTTTTCAATGCTCCATGAAACTTTAGGTACCGACGGTCGAAATAACTTATGCATAGGATTCTTTTGAATTAAAATGTATGCTCTGCCATACGTAATTGAGCACTATGTTGGTTTGTCCTATAGTATTACACAGATTACACTGAAGTTATCAATGGGCGATAAAATTAATGTATAGTGTCTTTGATATTAAAATATATGTTTTTACATATGTAATTGAGCACTTTGGTGCTCTATGCTGAAACACAAATTACACTATATATATATATATATATATATATATATATATATATATATATATATATATATATATATATATTTGAGGAGATGCAGTCAGAGTGTTAGTTACAAGAGGGAAACACAACAGAGGCTAATTAGGTTCCTCCTTCTACTTTTCACACTCATTCTTTATTCCCCACCCCACTTATTTTTCCTTCTAAATATCCCGTATTATTTTCTTATTTTCTCACGTCGTTTCGTCTTCTTTGCTTTGTTTGGTCGTAAACAGTTTTGTTCGACATTCTTTGTTTACGCTCGGTCACGTGATCACCGACAATGCAAAGACGCCATTTTCTTTTTTACTTTCAGTTGTATTTTTTTTTGTTTTCCCTCCTGTCAGCTGCCGACCATGTGTTTTACCAAGAAAGTTTCATGGGCAACAATGAAAGGCACAAGTGGATTGGCTGACTGCATCCGTCTGTTTGATGTGTATGTGTGCATTCACAAAGCACGATTATAAAACACGGCTCGACCGACCAGGTCTTCGCGCTTTCCTATCTCCAGATGTGCCAGGAAGACATTAAAACTCAAAGACGACCGCGTTTTAAAACATTAGCATTTTAACGTTTTCAAAAATAAAATAAAAACCCTGCCATGTTAGAGTTATAAAACACGAGAATCTTCAAGTTTTAAAACATAAGCATGCAAGGGGTTTAAAAGAAAACCTATGACTTTTTGTGTTTTAAACACCGAGGGTGTTCGGATTTTTTTAAAAATACGACGATGAAAGTTTTAAAATGTCACATTGGTACCGTATATGTAAACAATTTATTTAAAATTACGATAAAATACTTGTAAAAGAGTAACTAAACGTAGATTATAAAACATTTTACAATATATTAACAAGAACTTAAATGTAAAAACGTAGTAATATAGTAAGTCTCTTTCCTGATACCACGGCCGCAGTCTCGCCCATGTATATATATATATATATATATATATATATATATATATATATATATATATATATATATATATATATAAAGAATTATAATATCACAGTATAAAAAAGTTAAACTTCTCATATACCGGAGTAACTCCTAATACGAAGAGAGATGCCAATATTTCAAATAAAGCATAGCAATGGAGTCAAACACATACAATTCAAGAACAATATTATTCATGTATAGAAACAGAAGGTTGTTTAATTTTTAGATTCAGTTAAGAGTTTAAGTTCCTTATTTTAGGAATTTTCAGAATAATAAAATGATTATTCTTCAAAGAAGGAAAAGACGCTCCGCCCGCTAATATACTTGGAAGAAGCTGAAATGTTGGAAAACTCTCTTAATTAGTGTCTTATAAATATAGTTTACATTTCATAAAAATCGGATATACTTATTTGAAGTTTTAAGAATATTCTGTCCCTATAGCTTACTTAGAGGTAGGGGCACGTAGATATTCGGCACACCGAATGTAACGTAGATCTTCGAGACAAATTCCAGTAACTTCCATAAAAAGTTTTATATATATGATTTAAATTTCATAAAAAATAGTACATATTGTAAGTTTTAACAAAGTTATAACACCATAGCATCCTTTGGAGTGCACTTAGATTCGTGAACACTTCCATTGTTTTCCTCGGTAAATTTTATATAAGAATACACTTTTAGATGTTATGTAGATTCTCTAACCTTTTGTTTTTAAAGGAAACACACAGATATTGAGTTTTATATACATAGAATCTATATATATATATATATATATATATATATATATATATATATATATATATATAAATATATATATATAATCCTTGTCCAGGTAGGTCATGCTGATGACGGCTGATAGCCAGAAACACGTGTCCATAGATTTCTTTCATGTACGCAAAAATTAATGAATAAATATATATAAAAAAATAAAAAATAATGACACGTCTTATATTTAAAACGGCGACTGTATTCAATATTCTTTACCGTGGGAAAATCAGCTATGTTTCTATCGCTAGAAAAAGGTAATAGCAACATACTGCGTAACTATATATATATATATATATATATATATATATATATATATATATAGTACACATTTTTATTGATACAAACATTTTTAGTTACATATGTGCATACATGTTTAAGCTCCGCCCTCTTTTGAGAGCCCACTTCCTCAGACCTTTAGAAAAATTAAATGAAAAATATCAAACTTCTTTAGTCTGTGTATTACACCGGTTGAGAAAATGTTATGCTAAAAATCAGCTCTATTTGTTATTGAGTACTTTTTATAAACACTGGAATTCTATTGGATTAACATTTTAGAAAACAAAAATAATACATGTAGTATATATATATATATATATATATATATATATATATATATATATATATATATTTATATATATATATATTTATATATATATATATATATATATATATATATATATATATAACGTGTCTATGTCAGTGTGATAATGATTGTTTTAAACAGATTCTCACTTGTGAATATGATTTTGATTGATGTCTTTTATTCTTTTCGCATGTGCCATTTTTGTGAAAATTCAAATATCAAACCTCCTGGTGCGTTATACATTTGGAATCTCCTTCAGTTAACAAGAGATGTGGGAGCCCCGCAGCGTTCTCCTCGGATAGCCAAAGATGTGAGCTACCCAAGCCACCATCTTATATGTGACGCGCCTACTCTCATGACTTTCGTTCTCTGCCTCAGCACTTGACCCAAATATTCGCGTAGAATTATATTTTTTATCGCTGTGCATCTTTCGGCTAATTGGGGTCATGGGAAAACCCCCAAAGAACAAGGCCCCGGGCAGTATATAACAACCAGCGGCAGCCCTCATGGATAGGTTGATTTGTATGTGTCTTTCTTGATGAAATTTGGTTGGAGATTAATAAGCTTGAACCCACATTTTAGCGGCGTTGATAGAAAAGTTGTACTTGCCAAATATTTGAGGGGTATTTGTGTGTGTTTTGAAAGCTCATTGAGCGACAGTTATGCCAAGAAAGAGTTACCACGAATACTTAGAAACTGCTTCTCACGACCCGTATCTATATGTGAGAGAACCCAGGATTTACAAAACAATATATTTGTTTGAATTAAGTTTTTATCACCATTGTCATTGTTATCATCACATTGTTGTTGTTTTGTTTCTTTTGTCTTCTTCATCTTCTTCAACGCGTTGTAGACATTACTCCCAGCTCCAATCTGACCCAAATTGATAGTATATGTCAGGTTCCCATCTACGGTTTAAATAAAAGATATCGTTAGCAGAAATAATATGTAAAAATATATGCGTGCAAAACACTTAAATATATCAAGATATAAGAACTTGAAATATAAAACTCTTACCAAAATTACGGAATTCAGCATTAAATGACACCAAAAGAGTTGATATGTCGTTAAACAATTAAACAAACAAATATACACCTTATTTTTTATTTATGACGCAATGATAACGTTGGAAATATATGAACAAACAATTCGTCATAGCTATTGTTAAAATAGTAACGTTTTCAATTAATCGCATATAATGTAATGGTATTGCGCCCCCTCATTAAGTAACACAAGAGTATTATTGTTATTATTATTATTATTATTATTATTATTATTATTATTATTATTATTATTATTATTATTATTATTATTATTATTATTATTATTATTATTATTATTATTATTATTATTGTTGTTATTGTCATCGTCGTTGTCGTCGTCGTCGTCGTCGTCGTCGTCGTCGTCGTCGTCGTCGTCGTCGTCGTCGTCGTTGCCGTCATCAAGAAGAAGAAAATGTTCTTGTCAAGATTGGCCGCGTCCAAAGTATCATACCAAATCGCTACAGGATAAATATCATTTAACTGAGAACAGCGTTCATCCCGCCTAATCTTCAGGGGATGACATGCTTCACCTTTATGTTCCCTGACACAACTCCATGGGGTGGAATACACATATTCGATACTCATGTTCCCTTCCATGGGAGGTCTGACCATGAAGAAATATTTTTTTAAAGTCTAACTACTCTTGTTTGATGTCGTATGAGTTACATATGCATACTTTGTATATTTTCCCATAAGCCGCTGACATAGAATGGCGGTTTTCTGTTTATTATCCTACAACTTCTTATGAACCGTTGCTGATGCTGATGGTATATCAGTAAACCAATGGAAAGGCTGTTGATGTAAAAACAAACATGATGACAAGAGGCAGTAAATTATATATTCATCTTTGGGGCACGGCTGGTGTTAACGTTTTTTTATCTAACTAACACAATTAACACACTAATTATACAGATACCATGTCTCTAAACCAGCAGGAATTAATAGAAAGTTAAACTAAATCTCAACTTTCTCTTTTATGGAAATAAAGCAGTGTTTACATTTAACACCATGGCTGCCATTTGAATTTACCTGTGAAGATAAATTAAGTAAAATAAGACATAATCCCAAAAGAAAGGGGTCTACAACCAGCAGGTGCAGTGTAGACAAACAACTAGATAATACGCTACACACAGAGCCATCTGTTGGCCGCCCACTAAACTTGTCTGGCGGCAACGGAATTATCAAGTTCTTTCTCATGATGTTGTCCGTATTAATAAAGATGCCCTGCCAGCCGTAGCCGTAAAGTCACTGTTGTACTTTTATATTTAGCTATTTTAAAATTATTAATGTTTTTTACTTTTACTTATTTATGAAATTAAACTATCATATCGAAGTTTATAATATTCGTTCCTTTCGGAAAAATTAATTGTATCAAAGAAACAACCGTGGACTTTCACGGTGCCATGCTCGGAATCATGCATTACCGTATGCATATCATATTTGTGTTCTTCCTTATTTATTCAAATAAACCGTACCATTCAATAACATTAAAATAGAATTTTAATAAAATGTGAAATAATTAAACCAGTTAAAATAATCGATTCATTTATTGTGTATTTGTTTACTGTTATGTAATATTACTTTTAAAAACCACTAATACTTGATGCACTCCCAAAAGCGAATATAAAAATATCCTTTTCTCTCTCCTTAGATTTATCTCTGTATCCTTCTCTGCTACACATCAAAAATAAAAGTTTACTCACAATGTTAACATAAATTTGACACGCACATTTCTCTGTTTCCCTCTTTCCATTTCATACGTTATAATAGAATATTTTCAGTCTTAATTACAAAAATAAGCATACTAACACATATAATGAGTGATATAACTTCTTAATGAGCATTATATTAATTGATGATTCAGAAATTCCGCATCATTGGCGGTAATATTATTAGAATTCTCATACAATTACTTGTTACTAATCAGT
Organism: Sepiola atlantica; assembly: GCA_963556195.1. Taxonomy (NCBI): domain Eukaryota; kingdom Metazoa; phylum Mollusca; class Cephalopoda; order Sepiida; family Sepiolidae; genus Sepiola; species Sepiola atlantica. The sequence goes on along the minus strand of OY744523.1, from coordinate 103,601,858 downwards.
TTGATGAAATTGTAAAAATCACGGAAGTGAGTATTGATTTACTTCTCTCGAAGAGTTAGGCACAAGGCCAGTTTTATCTTACTCCCACAAGTAAGATGTGACCCAAGGTCGGGTCGGGAAAGTGGGGTTTAAAAATTGCCTGGGCAGCCCAGTCGGCATTCCCCGGTAGGGGCGTCTCAGGCAGTAAGCAATAAACTTACTACTCCCCAAAGAGGGGAGGCGAAGCTAGGGAGGGTGGACCTCCTAGAACTGCACAGAACAGACCCATAGACAGGCGTAAATCAAGCCCAGAAGGCCAAGACAATACCAGTTTATGGGGTGCAGTATCCGTCGGAAGAGTTACTACACTTTGATCTCACGGAAGTGAGTAACACGGTTTATATATATATATATATATATATATATATATATATATATATATATATATATATATATATATATATATACGCAGTGGAAATTTAAAAAATACAGTAACTAAAATTGTGAAGCTGATTTATTAGACACAATCAAGACGTTTTATTAGTTGTTTTTTGATTGGATAACGAGCGTTTATTGATTGGTTAAAAGGATGACTGGTAAATGTCAAGTTGTGTACGACTTTAGGGCGGAATTTATACGTGAATTAATGACAGCAAAACGTTGTCCGCCACGTCGCCGACATCTTAACACTAATCTTTTAGGAGTGTCGCCTGAAGACATGAAATGATAAAGATCACAAACGCCAAGAATTGCTAGATCATCACATTTAATGGTCAACAGACACACAAGAATGAACATACACGCCCAAATACAAAGAGGTTACGACGCGGAGAGAAAAAGAAGAACAAAAACAATTAATGAGATGGAAAAGTGACTAAAACAGTTACAGAGAGAGAGAGAGAGAGAGAGAGAATATTTTTCTCATTAATGTCATGTGTGTTAGATGCTCCAGTTCGACGTCTTCAGTGATGTTAGCCTGAGATCATAAAGCGTTTCGGATCTTGCAATATCAGATGCGTCTCGCGCCCAGATGATTTGGATCACGTACCAGCTAGTGATCCAGGTGATGACTACAATAATTACAACGATCTTTCGACGGAGATTTCATTTGTAAATGTATGACAAAATATATAAATATACTTACTTGCAAACATCTCAGAAAATAAGTAGAAAGAATAGCGAGAATGGAATCAAGAGAATTAATGAAATAAAAGAGAGAAAGAGAGAGACAGAGAGAGAGATAATTGCTTCATGCTCATCAGAACTTCTACCGGAGTGCTCTACTCATAATGGGGAGGCAGATATATATATATAATATTTATAAATAAATATTATGTTTTTTATACCTACAGACGCGAACGTTTCAAGCTTATTGCTCTCATCAGTGCAGGAAAGTAACAATTTCAGACGGTCGGGAGGCGCAAACCCGGTTCACAGAGTCAGCCTAGAATCTGCACGCAGCCGCCATATCTACTCGGCCAACGGAAACTGTCACGTAATTAAGGGAAATTAAGATCTATATGTACCTAGAAGCGGACACAGATAGAAGACTAGTCGAGAGTGTTCGACAACATATTCGGAATTTTGCATTATATATATATATATATATATATATATATATATATATATATATATATATATATATATATATATGAGAGAGATAATAAATATTTGTTAATGTCCATAGGCATACCATTTTTATGTTTACCAACTATCATCACTATGGATGGTGTAACTGTACCGCCGATCGAACGATTCGAACCCCGAACCAGAATAACTCTGACCCAAGCCTCATACCCCTAACAGCCTCTTACCGCTAACATTTAAAGTAGACACACCACAATTAATAACATTAATTACAAAACCTCTGGCAAATTTTAAATGAATAACTCGGACACAAGCTTCTTACCACTAGGCTGTCGTAACAATCATATTAAAAGTGCGAGAAAAATAAATCTTGTATTTTTATTTATAAACACAGTAATGACAAACAGACAGTATTCTTATCTACCCAGAACTCGCAACGTTGCTAAATTCGAATCTCAATTTAATTTCGTCTTACGGAGCTTAATAATTTAGAATAATAGTTGTTTCTGCATTTCTGAAGATTTATCATGTCTATAAAATTTAGACATTGTAACTATTCTACAATTTTTTTTGGTCACCCGATTTATAAAATCGGGAGACCTATGTTTTGAGGTATTTCCGTCCGTCCGCCCGTCCGTCCGTCCGGATTTTTCTCCGCAACCATCCATTGAATTTCTCTGAAATTTTGCATGAAGTTGTAACTTTTGTCAGGTTAGCAAATGACATTCTCCGATTTTTGAAAAAAAATCTGGTTAGCCCCCCCCCCCCCCAGGGGGTCAAAAGGCCCGAAAATGGTAAAAAATGACATTTTTTGCCCCATAACTTTACATCCATCCATTCAATTTCTCTGAAACTTAGCCAAAATATAGAGGCAATTGTTCCTAATAGAAAATAAGTATCGCTGACCTTGGGAAAAATCTGGTTCGCGCCCCCAGGGGTTCAAAAGCCCCCAAAATGGCAAAAACTGACCCTTTTCTCCCATAACGTTTGATCCATCCATTCAATTTTTCTGAAACTTGGCCAAAATGTAGAGGCAATTGTTCTGGATATAAAATGAGCATCCTTGACCTCAGAAAAATTCTGGTTTGCACCCCTAGGGGGCCAAAGGGGGGTCAAAAATGCCCCAAATTGCTCAAATTTATTGCATTTTACACTCACCACATCGAGTCAGATACAGAGGGGGACAACGCATGCGCGGCTTGTTTGTATTGCTACGATAATGAAACACGTTTACTTAATGCCAAATTTGAATCTTTGTCAGAAACAATATCAATTTATAACTACTCTGGAATTATATAATAGAACCTCTGGATCGTCTAATATCCATTGAGTTTGACAATACGGCCAAACTATTTGTGTATTACATCAACGCATATACAACAAGTGCATCCACGTCGAGAATCGAAATCCGAACGCCAGGTAACTTCCAATGGCGATGAATGCCAAAAATATGCCTATTTTAAGGAAATAAAAGCCGGTACAAGTATTTATTGTGCATATCACTTAAAAGTGGAAAAATCGGTTCACGGGGAACAAAGACTTGGCCACCACCGCGCTAATAATTGGAGTACAGATACATTCCATGATAAATGCCAGTATACTATAGGGCATATGATTTCAGTATACTGGCATTTATCATGGAATGTCACTACTTTTGTAAAGGCTATTCCTCAAGACAATGATAATTTTTAAGGTTTTTAAAAAAATTTCTGGAAAACTAAGGTATATGGTAAACTGAAATTAAAATGCCATCAACTAGACCCTAGAACCTCTATCTCTGCCAAAAATCAGCTGAATCCATCAAATAGTTGATGAGATACAGGGTGGTACACACGTACGTACGTACACACGGATAACACTAAATCACTCCAGACCTTTCTGGATCTCTGGGTTGCCTTGACTAATGATGCTGAAATTCTACACACTTATACAACCTATCAAATGAAAATTGTGTGCAAAGGTTTAACTTATTTGGTTTATTGGTTTTTGAGTTATGATTGATCAAAGAAATGAGATTTCTAGCATAGGTCGTTTTTGAAGTCTATTAAAAGATAGAGCGCTATCGCGCCTCCCTTGATTAGATTGTTTAGTCGTAAAAATCCGAGTCGTTAGCTAACGTCATCTTCCAGTACTATTGCTAAATATCCATACATTAGAAGTAAAAGAAAAATAGACCACTTAGTTTTTTTTATATTTATATTACTTTTTTCTTCGTCTTTCCTTGTTAGAATTCATTTGTATGACCAGTAACAAAAATCTATTAAATTAGATTCCAATTATCAGTTCAGACTTTAGTATCTTAGCAACATCGGTCGATTTTTTTTTTCAAATATCAAAGATATCTATAAACATAATGAGATGTTTTTGACTGCAATCTAAAATCTATTGAATTGCACATGCGCCAAACATTGAAAGAAACAGATATGGAAAACCTATAAAGAGGCTTGGTTTATAAGGCGTTACAAAACGATATTTTAGAAGAGCTAATAAAAAAAGCATTTACTCAATGCACTTGTACTAACGAGGTCGAACGGAAACTCTCGAAATCTATCAAAGTAAATGTTTATGGATACTACATGTTTAAAAAAGAAAGTAACATGTTCGAGCGTAGTCGAGGGCGGCTCGAAGGCTCCTTTTTTATAAACTACTACACCGAGATGTCGGTAAGGACGCTATTCATTGTCCAGGATTACTCCACTTACCCTTGATACTCACCTTATAATGATGAGTGTTTCTTATATATATATATATACATATATATATATATACATATATATATATATATATATATATATATATATATATATATATATATATATATTGATTTAAAATAAATAATGTTAAATTGTTTATACCTACATACGCCAGCGTTTCAAGCTTTCGCTCTCATCAGTGTAGAAGAGGTTAATCTCAGACGGTCGCACAGTTCGAACCCCTGCCACAGAATCAACCTAGACCCCGCAAACCATTAGGCCACGAACAATAGAAAAATTAGATTCCAATGAAAATGTCTTTATTCATTCCTAAAGAGATTCAATTGTTTACGGTTTGTTTTATCATCACTTAGAAGAAAAAACAGAGTAAAAAATGAATAAAGACATGGTTACTGGAATATATATTTCTATTGTTTATTTAGACATGCTCTGGGGTTAAAAGTTAACATCTATTGAGCTTAAACCATAAAAGTCTGACTACAAATAATATATATGTATACCTAAGCTCTACGTGAAACAAATAGAGCCCTCTGCGGTAGTTGTCCGTTTTTATATAAACATTGAGATTACGCTTACTCACTGTTCGTGATCAAGGGCCGGATAATTAGAAGCGCCGACTGTCAGCTAGACGGTCTATTTTCTTGAAGTTGTTGTTTGTCTAGCCACACTGAATAGCTGTGATTCAGCGAAGCAGTCTATCCGCGGATGACGGTGTATAAGATGGGTTGAAGATAAAGGTTTCTTTTTCTGCACACGCGTCCCTTCCCTTTCTATTCCGTACTCATTGACACTCGAATGGGTTGCTTGAAAAACGCGCATGCGTATCGGTCGCCACACAAAGGAAACCTTTTATGTCAGCGAGGATCACTGAATCATTGAGGCCCTCTCTCTTTCCCACACACCGGTCTCTCCCTGTTAAAACAACACACAGGTAAGTTATTGTTTAACCCACGAAGTAGGAGTGTCGACACTGTCTTTTTTCGCACCCTCCGGTTCATTACGCACCAGCAAACAAAGAGCCGCAGCCAAACAGAAGGCTACGTTTTTAATTGCGGATGAACATTAGAAGTAAACAGTCTCGGTCCAACGCGCAATGATCAGCAGATTTCCGTACATGTCATCACGTACAGTTGCTTAAACACTTCTTTCTGTCTCGGTGCGAAAATCTGTGTCAAAACGATGCTCCTGTAAAATACTGAATGGCCTTGTGCTATGCTAGACGGACCCGAATGTCGGTTGTTTTAATACAAAACAAGTGCATTGAGTAACAAACAGCCGATTCTAAAGATGAGTAATATGCTAGGGGCCATATTCCGGTGAGAAACAACAACATAAAAATACACCCAGATTTATGCTAGGCGTAGGCACGTCTTTTTAAATCAAAATAAGGATTGAAGCCACGCAAACAGACGATAATAGAACGCGAAAAGCGATAGTGAAGATCCGGTTTTGTGAACCTCTAAAATTACCGCCAACTGACTCTTTTGACACAGCCGTAGACTGGAGATATCTGCTTACAAACTCTAAAAACTTTACTTTGAGAACGTGTCAAATACAGCTAATTGAGACGACATATTTGTATAAGTGTATTTTTTTCTTACTCTGTTACAGAAGGTGTGGATCTTTCAATACAGTCTAGCAATCGCATGCACACATACATTATATATATATATATACATATATATATATACATATATATATATACATATATATATACATATATATATACATATATATATATATATACATATATATATATACATATATATATACACATATATATATACACATATATATATATACATATATATACATAAATATATATGTACAAAGAACGCGTGTGCAGATTTATAAAAGACAATAGAATGTATAAGTGTAACGGATAAACACCAACTGAAGCAAATTAATAAATATAACGGTGGAATATGTTTTGCAGTTTCCACTTTTTTATTAATACTATATATATATATATATATATATATATATATATTACAATAATTACTTGCGTTAATGCGGTTATACGGTAGTTTCGTATAACATTATATTCTGTAAAGAACATTTATTTTCTTCAAATGTGTGTTGAACCTTAATTAAAACGTGCATAGAAAGGCCTTTGCCCGTGAGGACTGTTCTGCAAGAAATCTGATGGATTTAAACAAAAAAATTAATTTGTTTCAAATCTCTTATTCGTCTTTACTTTTATTAATGCCAATGACAATATTAATATTTTATACTTTTATTCATTTTTTATAAATACGTATATTATATACATTTTTATTTTATTTTAAAATGTTATATTTATTTTGCTCGTTCCTGTATTCAATTTCAATCTAATTAATTAGTTTGTATTTTCTAAGCAAGGGACACAACTCTCTTCCTTTCAAAAGAGTATTGCTTTACTCTCTCTCTCTCTCTTTCTCTCTCTCTCTCTCTCGCTATATATATATATATATATAGAGAGAGAGAGAGAGAGAGAGATATGAGTGCAAATATAGGTTTTAGCATATGGTTTCAATACTTTGTTTACTAACCTCTTCCAATTAAAGCTCAATATAAGCAAGCAAAGTTTAATTGCATTCCAAAATTCAAGATTTTATTTTATCTAACGAAAACATTTTCAAAACAAACACTTTTAAGTGCATTTATTTTACGAGTTTGTTTCGTTCAAAAAGAGACCAACTAACATCTGCCCGCCTTGAGCTCATCAGAAAGTACAAAAAAGTTATTCATTTAAAAAAATTATACACCGTAGTGTGACATGAGAGATAAACGTCCTCAAAAAACAATCGTGAACTTACATTCGCTATTCCGCATTATTACATCATCTGCGGCATCCGCCATCTTAGGGTGAAAATTCAAGAGAAGGTCGAAGATAGGTGGATGGGCATTTGTAAGAATTTTTTCATCTCATTGGCTATACTCTTTTTTCCCCTATTGACATACACACACCTTTTATTACACCGAGGAAGGTCGAAAGAAACGACCGACATGTCTGTTTTTTTTAAAAGAAATTTTGTATACCTATACATCAACAAATAAGAAATAAATAAAAAGTATATAACATTGATATATTTCTAAACTAATATATATATATATGTGTGTGTGTGTGTGAGAGAGAGAGTGTGTGTGTGTGT
>OY744523.1:103566944-103589444 GCA_963556195.1 Sepiola atlantica | reverse complement strand
TTACTCGCTCTTTCCTAACGTTTCTTACTATTCAATCAAACTCATCCTGTTGATGGTCGCCTTAAACATTCCGCCATCTTAAACTAAATCGCAGCAAACAATTTCGCTTCATTATTTTTGTTTCCTTTTCTTACTTTCCCATCTGTCATCGTTTCAACATAAATGCCGTTTATGGAAAGGTTAAAATGGGAATTCACTCTGACAGTAGGATTTTTTTCAAGTCTCCATTGCGTAAATTGGAGGCCGAAGGGGGAAATAAGAAGATGAGCAGGAGAAGGAAAAGAGAAGAAGAAGAAGAAGAAGAAGAAGAAGAAGAAGAAGAAGAAGAAGAAGAAGAAGAAGAAGCAGGGGAAGAAAGGTAAAACATATATGAAGAAAATTAAAAGTTGAAATAAAATAGAATAAACACTAAAATAAGAAATGAAAAATTAGTAGTTATGGAATTGAAAGAAGGATAAGTGAAAAATAAAGTAAATAAAAATCGAGGGAAAATAGTAAAAAACAAAATGCAAAGATAGATAAAATATACAAATATGAAATTAATAATAATAATAATAATAATAATAATAATAATAATAATAATAATAATAATAATAATAATAATAATGAAAGGAATATTGAGCATGAAGAAAGTCAGTAGAATACCAATAATCGTAGGAGCACTAGGAACAATCCCCAAAAATCTAGAAAAAAGACTGGGAGAAATTAGAATCAAAGCGATCATTGAAACTATACAAAGGACGGCAATGATCAAAACAGCTGTAATCTTAAGAAAAATCATCGAATGCGGAAACCAACCCGCATAAGCTACGAAGTGTCACATTAAATCTACAACAGAAAGAAAACAAAACGACAGAAAGAACACCACATCACAAACCAAGGAACAGAAAATACAAGAAACATCACTTCATGAGCCCCCCCCCCCCCAAATAAATTACACCGGCCTCAGCTGACACCACACAAAAATGAACCAATGTACAGAAATAGCAAGAAACACTATTAGCTCCCCTCCACGCTCTCCTCTTACGCTTTCCTCCTTCTCCCCCTTCGCTTTTCCCCCCAAAAAACATTGTGCTAGCCTTGACTGACACCACAAAAATATTTGCATATGTTCGAGGAGGATAAGAAGACCCAGGATTGACAGCACAAACTAGACCTCTACTGGAAGTGCAGAGAGTGCTAGGACCTTGGGGAGACTTATTGCCACCCATATCCCAGAGAAGACCAATGGTCCTTACCAGCGAGACATCAATGGTTAACGGCTGTGGCGATACTGCAAGTTTTTTTTTTTCGGTGGCTATCGAGAAAAGGTGGAGAATACTTGAAATCTTGGGAATCTTGTTTTCACTCTGACTCCGGGGAATACCACCGATTGCTGTCGGTGAGCAATCATTGATGATTACCTGTGTGAGAACTCTTAGTAAGTACAAAAATAATAATAATGATGATGATGACGACGATGATGATGATGATCCGATAAAACGGCACGAAAACAACTGGTATCCCGAGGAAGCTTATTGGCACGCAAATTCAACAAGCGTTGTCAACGACAACTCAACGATAAACGACTGTTGGGAGACCGTGATTTGCAACGATTACTTAAAGAAGCATGGAGTACTGGAAATATGTGGAAGCTTGTTGTCACTCGGGACCACCAATTGTTTTAGCCAGTGAAGCATCACTCGTAATGTCGTGAGAAAAAAGTGAGTAAATGATAACAAAAATAGAAGGAAGAAAAGAAAAATACGAATTCAAATAGAAAAATGAGTCTTCAAAAGACACCAGGGAGAAATGCGTGAGAATTAAAATGGAGAATACAGATTAAACGAGAGGATTACGATTTAAAAAAGTAAATCTTACAAGAGATGAATGTGAGGAAGGCTGAGAAAGAGAGCTTAATGCAAATGCTCAGTTAGAGAGGGTGGAAATTAAATTAAAAAAAAAAAAAACCTGCGTCGATAGAAAGCAGAATGAATTCTCGCGCGAAACGAAGATGGAAATCGTTTGAGAATTGTCACTTAAATGAAGAGAGAAAAGCGAAGACAGTAGACAGAAACGATTCTATAGAAAAGGCAGAATTGAAAGATAGAAGAAAGAGTTTGAAAATAGCGGCAAAATGACAGATAAATACAAACAAACAAAAAAGATAGTAAAAGCGAAGGTAAAGCTTCAATAAAAAATAAAATTTAAATGATTTCGAAAATATCGTCAAGAACAGTTCGTCGATCCCTTTGTCGCTAAAGGGAGTTAATCATTAAATATTGAGAAGTTATCTCTCTTTTGTGGGTGAATGTTTAATGAATTTATGGGAATAAAACTGAGCAAGAAACGTAACGGATAGTTTGAAATGAATTTGGTTGAATATTAAATACAAAAAAATATAAAATACAATTCAGAATGCTTATTATATCAATTGTTCAACTGATAATACGTTTAAAAGTGTTAGTGTTTAAAGAGTTTCTGGTTGTAGCGGCCAGTTTTGATATCAGCCGAGGAACGCCTTGACATCATTCTAGCAATCTAGAGGATGTGGTGAACCATGTGTCCTTTTGTCACGAGATGGTGTATTGTCCAACTCGATCCTAGAGGGTGCACTCTCACAGGAATTACTTCCTCTTGCTGGAGGAGTTAGTTGAGTTATTTTCAGGTAATGCCTACGGCTCTGTTCTCGGCTATTGTTCACCTTTCTAGAGTGCCCCCTCACTCTTCCAGGGAGCCGGATTTTACCCCATACGTCAAACTGATTTCGTGCCTATCCTTGCTTCAATGGGGAGTGGGTAAATAGTGGTTTAATTAAAATAAAATTCATTTCACATGAGTTATAGCTCAGAAGTCCTTCCTGGAGCTAACACTTGATTTCTATATAAGATACATAGATATCCAAGTGTTCAATCAAAGTTCTCGTTTCGTCTCTTCAATTGACCACTCATCTAGGTTGTAGTTCCTTATTATTTTAGCATTTTCGTTTTCTTGCCGGCTATAGGACCAGACTTCATCGAATCTGTTTGAGAATCTAGCTATGCTATTACATCAGAGAAGGTACACCATTCTCCGTATGAGGCAGTGTGTAGCTATTCCGAGGGGATCTTATTTAGGATTCGAATACTATGTTATTTTGAATATTTGGTCAGGGGTTACTTATAGGATGAAGTATCCTCATGCCGGGTTGACCTGACAAACTTCTGTACACTGCGATCGAAGACGTTCGTTTGTGGGTTTCTAGTAAGCATTTAATTTTTTTTAAATGTATAAGTTTACTTATGAAAATGCTATTTGAGACTTAAGGGTGACAGACTGAAGGACTGACATATATTTTTTAGAGATTCGTCCGCGCAAGTAACAATCATATTTCAAGCTTAAATACCGGAAGACCAACTGAAGTTATATTTCAAATTTAATAAAGATAGACTAACAAAAATGCTATTTCAAACGTAAAATGGCACTATGATATGAACTCCTGTTAAAAGATATAAACGGGAATAACAAGAGGTTCAAGATTGTTTTCAACTACTTGACGGAGTACTAGTTTTATCAGATGTTATAATTTTGTCACGAAACCGTTTTATCTTTCTCACTCTGTACCAATAACCAAGCAGAACTTTCATAAACAAAGTTAACTTTCTAAAACACCCCATCCGTTGAACAAAATATCATGAGGCTGCTTCCCAACCGACTACAAGATGTCTGTCTTTAATTCTAATATAAACAAATACTTGTTGAACCGTCTTCTTCGATAATCAATTCATCTTAAGCAAACTTAGCCTATTCTACTAATTGTTCCAGTCCTGGCGTGGTTGCGTTCATCGTTCAACTGACGATCTCTTTAACTCTTATCCTAAAGTGTTCACCTGGACTTGATAAGCGATGACCTATTAGTTAGAAAAACCGGTATAAATAGACACACAGACAAGAACATGTCAAATAGGTCATCGCGTATCAAGGCCGAGAAGCAACTAGAGGATAATATGTGGTTAGCTTCTGTTGTCGCAATGTCGTCTTCGTGACTATAGTATGCGTTGAATAAGTGATTACAATTACGACATACCGACGGTATTTCTTATGATATTGATTTTTTTACAGCCATCAATTACCGGCCGGATGTTACACTAGACGTTTACCATCGTTTTGTCCTCTTGCGAGATCCGTTCCGCCACTAGCTGGCTCTATTTAACTCTATGTTACCTGATCTATCACGTGGTGTGTTCAGCCAATCAATGTTTGGTATTGATCTGCCCATTTTACAATGTAATACAAACAACGAAGACCTGAATGAATTTAAATGACACTTTTAAGATGTGCCCAGGATGATGCAAAAAGGTTGTTTTTTCATTAGCTTTAAATTAATTTTAAAAGACTGAAGGGGAAATTTACAAAAGACACTTAATAAAAAAAAACAGGTGAACAAATACAAAGAAAAAAGCGGTAAAATAATGTGAGAAAGAGACTGAACCTACGACAAAAACACATCTTTTGATTCTAAAAAGAAATTGAGGCCGGAAAAAGTGACAAGGAAATTATTTTTAAAAGAAATTGAGGCCGGAAAAAGTGACAAGGAAATTATTCTAAAAAGAAATTAAGGCCGGAAATGTGACATGGAAATTATTTTAAAAAGAAATTGAAGCCAGAAAAAGGGACAAGGAAATTATTTTAAAAAGAAATTGAGGCCGGAAAAAGTGACAAGGAAATTATTTTAAAAAGAAATTGAGTCCGGAAAAAGTGACAAGGAAATTATTTTAAAAAGAAATTGAGGCCGGAAAAAGTGACAAGGAAATTATTCTAAAAACCAATTAAGGCCGGAAAAAGTGACATGGAAATTATTTTAAAAAGAAATTGAAGCCAGAAAAAGGGACAAGGAAATTATTTTAAAAAGAAATTGAGTCCGGAAAAAGTGACAAGGAAATTATTTTAAAAAGAAATTGAGGCCGGAAAAAGTGACAAGGAAATTATTTTAAAAAGAAAGTGAGGCCGGAAAAAGTGACAAAGAAATTATTTTTAAAAGAAAGAAATGTCGAAGTGATTAAAACTATACAATAGAACAATAAAGCAATAATATTCAAATATTAAGATGCGTCTATTCAATCTGCGCGTTTATCGATGAAAATAACATTTTAAACTGAAGCGTGACAGACCGAGGAGAATGTTATTAAAAAAACTTAAACGTGACAGATCAATGAGAATTCTATTTTAAACTCAAACATGACAAACCAATGAATATGCTATTTAAAACCTAATCATTACAGGCCGACGAAAAGGCTGTTTAAACAGCAGTCTGCAGCCCAACCTATGGACAACATGGCTTTTTGATGTGGCTAGATTTACTTGAAATAAAATACATCTCTTCCAACTGTACGTTTCCATGTAAAAATGCTATTTCAAGCTTAAGCATTAAAATGTTAATAAAAACTTTGGCGTGACAAACCTGCGAACATCTTATTTAAAACGTCAGCGTGACAGACTGCTTAAATTGCTATTTAAGATTAAGCGTGACAGACGGTCGAAAATGCTATTTCAAACTTAAATCTGGCAGATCGGTGAAAATGTAATTTAAAACTTAATCGGGAACAGACCGTCAGAAATTTTATTCAAAACTGTAGCGTGACAGACTGACGAAAATGCTATTTCAAACCGACTCAGACTGACGGACTAAGTTTATTATCGCAATACCAAGACGCATCGAACAAACGAAAAATACTTGAAGAAATAGAAGGATGATTGATATTTTTGACACTTCAGTTCATCCATTGACAGCAGTAGCCACAGTCAATGTTTCGCGCCAAGGTGCCATTCAACAAGCTGTACGCTTCCTCAATCGTCAGCCATTTTGAAATTAAGTTTCGTTTTTTTCACTTATTTGTCATTTCTGTCATTAAAATGACGGCCAATCAGATTTTCGTTCAATATGCCATTGCATTGTGTCTTTATAAAGAATGTTCGCGTCAATATCCATCTTAGTTTTTTTTTCTTACTCCGAAAGCAAATTAAATCACGTGATAACAGAATTGGTTATTTGCGGTATAGCTAAACTAGCTCAAATTTACCGTTTACGAAGGATTGTTTAATAATACTACTACACATTTGTAAGTGCAAGGAGATCGGATACCAACATACTTCAAAGTGATCAAAATGTGAAAACTGAGTGAAAATATATTGCTTCAGTGCTTAAAAATATTTTTTTCTTTTTTAAGTATTTTTTTTTAAGACTGACTAAAAATTCTTTTCGTTGAAGCAACGTGTGGTGTCTGTTCTAAAACTGAACTTAATCTGTTCTGTCCTTGGTTGCTGAACGAGAGATTCTTCTATACTGAGGCACATTTTTTTATGTTTGTCCCGATCCAGAGTTCCCCTATTGGAGGAGCTAGGTATCTCCACATTGAACACCGACCTTGTGTCGAAGTCTGCCCGCGTGGCAAGGCAATTAAATAGGGACTACAATCTATTTTGGTGATTTAAATTAATAGTAAACAAGCAGGCGCCCACCTCCACGTTGTTGATCAGGATTGAATAAGGACCACAGCTTACATCTGTTCACAGCCCTATACCGCATAATAGCATTTTTATGCTTGATATAATGATAAAGATTCTGCTTTCTTATCGATATAATCATAGATTGATGTCTGCCTTGAAAAAAAAATTCAAAATACTCTTTTGTTTTACAGACAACATATAAATAGATACTTTTATGCAAGAGGTTTATTACGTACACTGGAAAATGTATGCCCCTCCCGTCGCATATTTGAGTTAACCTGAGAAGATTGTCCTCATCGCTAACAAACATATTCAATACTGCCCCCTAAAGAGGATGTAATGACTGGGAGGATGGTATCATGTCAGACGAACATATACTAGCCTGCCACCAAAAGAAGGGGCTAATGTCTGGAAGGATGGTATCATGATAAACGGACATATAGTGCCTTGTCTCCGTCAGCAACGGAGAGGGTTAATGTTTAGGGGAATAGTCTCATGACAGATAATACACTCTCCCTCCAAAAACGAGGAGGTAATGCCTGGGAGTGGTATTATGATAACGAAACAGATACTACACTTTCCACCCCGGAATTAATCATTGAAAAATAGTATATTAGTTTGAAATTAGTTTGAAACAGTTTGAAACAGTTTGAAACAGAATTGAGCATAAAAACCTTGTACAATAATTAGTTAATAAAATAATACTATAGTTTCGGTTTCGGAAAAAAGATAGCAAATCTCCATTCATAATCGTTAGATACTGATTTAGATGTCAAAAAGATTACTTAATATATTTGTGACCTCTAAAGAAGCTTACATAAAACATGATACTAAATACGATAGTAAAAGTTTCGCAATGAAGCATGGATCTGAGCATAAACTATCCGCTTTCATTAAAAGGCAACAGTAAATATTTACAATTAAATGCTATCCGAGTAAAATGTAAACACACATCTGTGGAAAAAATTGCCACGTGCCTACTTGCATACAGCCTACAGCATTGTCATCTTCAAATCCAATGACAACAAATACTTGTCATAAACGGTCCCCATAAGTTATCAAATTTTGTTCATTCCATTCATCATATTCAATCCTCTCATAATATTCGTAATCACTGAACTGATAATTTATTCATCTCGTTAACACTTATCCTAGAGTGGCTTCTAGCCGTGATAAGTCGTTACCAATTAGTGTGTTTTGTTTAATAAATGAATAATCGATTCAGTTCACATGTATTTGATTACTAATTCAAAAAATGAGTACTTTTAGAAAGAAGAAAATATAAGGAAAATTATCCTTCCTTCTTTCTTTCAGTTGTATACGTGCGAAATGGAATCTATTTGTCAACGTTGAAAGAAACATGTGACACGTTATATTTATTTCCTTAGCTCTTTCGATTTAAGGGCCTATACTAGAATACTGTCAATGTTAGACAAATACATTTTTTTAAACTGATACACGAATTGTATAAGATCAGGATATGTATAGTTAATAAAATATTTGAACATATGTGTGAATATCTGTCATCTGCGTTAATATATGTTGAAAACAAGTGTTCTGATGGAAAATGGAATGTGAACTCTGTTGAAGAAAAACCAGCACCACAAAGAGCAATCTTTACTTACCAATGGATGTTTCTGAGGGGTGTACCAGTCCTCTTCTCAATTTCGTCGTGCAACGGGCACCTGTGTGGCTTACTTCAAACCTTCTTTCATACATGTATGTATTCAGGCAAGTTAGTTTGTTTGGTGACGGGTATAACTCGCGGATGTCTCCTTTAGTATTTGAAGATTGTTTTTTTATGGTACTGTTTTTACTTTCACAGACTAAGGGCTGAGCCAACATGGCCTAGCAACCTAGGATAAAGATGGTAAAGTCAGCATTATGTAAGCTTTATTTCAGGGTTCCGTTCTCCTTGAAAGATTGCCAACCAAAGCTAGGGATGTCTTTCTCTCCCCTGGTATTACTTGATAAACTAGATAATCGTTGATTCAACAAGAAGATTCATTCGTCCTTTGAAGTCAAATAAATAAACTCTCTTTGATATATATATATATATATATATATATATATATATATATATATATATATATATATATATATATATATATATATAATGTCTAAATATATATGGAGACAGAAATATACTATTTAATGTCAATATCAATTGAGAAACCTTAAACTTAGCTCTCTCCTATTTATAGTAACAACTGTACTTTATGAGAAAAAATATAAAATCGTAATCTTCTAAAAGTAAATTATTTCATGGGAATAAAAACCATAAATACATTTTAGCTAAATGCAGACAGATGAACAAATTCTTGCTTTGCTAATTAAACCCAAATTACGTGATAAAAACGTGTAGAACAAAAAGCAATTGCCCAAATAATAACCAAGGAATATATATATATATATATATATATATATATATATATATATATATATATATATATATATATATATATATATATATATATATATATATATATATATATATATATATATATATATATATATATATATATATATATTAGTGACGGAATAATCAAAGCAACACTTTAGAATAAATAAATATGGTTAGATAACACTCATCTCTTCCAGTCTCTGTTTTATAGCAAATGACGTATTTCTAATGATCGGAGAAACCTGTCGAACTCTAGTTAAATTTTTAATCTAAGTGCATTTTATTCTCATTCATTATTGATATAGCCTTATCCAATAGAATATCGATCTCTTTATTAGTTCAGGATCTACTATATCAGTTCGGGTTTGTCCCGTTTATTGTTTACATATAGATTGATAGATTAGAACAGCCTGCGATGGATATGTAGGCAAACATGTAGTAAGGAACGTGTAACATACTCAAAGGAACGACGATGATTAGTAGATAAGAATAGAATGATGGATGGTCAAGAACCTGGAATCAATTGACAGATATTGTGATATATCGATAAATATCACAAAGCTTCAATACCATCTATCTGATTCTCCCGCCTCTTTCCATCTCGCTCTCTTTATAGATATATATTTACATGCACACACAAACATAAAAGAACTTGAATGCCAACTAGATATTATTTCCGAGTGTCTAAGGTATTTCTGTACAGGGGTGTGTCATGACAACTTGACACAAAGACACTTCCTCCTACAAGTCAACCCTGACTAAATTGTCTAAACAACATAGTATTCGAAGCCCAAATAAAATACCATCGGTATGGCTAACCCAGGTGGGCTCATACGAGGAATGGTGCACTTTCTCAAGTAATGTTACCTCGAGTAACAGCGCTTAACTGGCTACTCCACCAGACTAGATTAATTCTTGTCCTGGAATCCGGTAAAACCAAGAGACCACAAGAAAGATATACTATAATATAGTAAACTGATCAATTGGGGAGAGGAAAATTAAAATTCTAAACTTCTTTACTAAGTCTACGTTTGACAGGGAAAGGGAACTTTAATGGAATATTCAAATATATATGTATCTCATATAGAGATAAAGTGTTAGTTCCAGGTAAGGGGACCTTTGATTTCTGAGAACGACTGAAGTAAAATAAAAATAAAAATATATATGTATATATATATATATATATATATATATATATATACATGTGTGTGTATTCAGATCTTTTTGAAGAGTTAAATGACAGTTACTATTAAAGATATATGTGTATGTATGTATAAATATATATATATATATATATGATTATATGCACACACATTGAATTACCTACAAGACACTATTCTTGATTGTCTTCGATCTTTCTGTAAAAGGGTTTGTAAGGAAGATATGACATGGGGATACTTTACCCTCCAAGTAATCCCTGACCAAATATTCAAAATAACATAATATTCGAAGCCCAAATAAGATTTCCTCGGTTTGGCTATGCACTAACTTATACGAGGAATGGCCGACCTTCTCCTAGAAATGTTACCCTAAGTAACAGCACTTAACTGGATACTCTCCCAGACTAGATGAATTCTTGTCCTGGAATCCGGTAAAACAAAGAGACCAAAAAAAATATATACTATAACATAATAAACTGGTCGATTGGGGAATAGAAGATTACTGTTATTAACTTCTTTACGAAGTCAACGCTTGAGAGCTAAAGGAGAATTTAATAGAATATTCATATATATATATATGTGTGTGTATCTCATATAGAGATCAAGTGTTAGCCCCAAGAAAGAACCCCTTGATTTCTGAGAACTTCGACTGAAGTAAAATGAAACAAAAGGCGAATATATATATATATATATATATATATATATATATATATATATATATATATATATATATATATTTTATTAAAATTACTCCGGGCTGTCTAAAAGAACTTTAACACGATATTAACTAACGGTTTTCCTTTTAGAACGCACACCTTCAAACCCCAAAACAGTAACGGCTAATGATACAAATCATAAAATTGGCTCACGGGAATTACATAGAAACTTTTTTTAATTTTTTATATTTTATTTTTATTTTTTAATCTTTTTATTTCTTATGTTTCAATTTCAAATTTTATTTTTATTTTTATTTTATTTTAATTTTATTTTTATTCCCTTTAATCTTTTATTATATCTCTCCAAATCTCTTCCAGTTTTAAATCTCAACAGTTTCATTACACTAAATTTAAATACAAACAAACATACACTACACACTGAGCAAATAACGCGCCCCAACGTGAGTGTCATGTGACTTCACATTTCCAAAACAGATGACAACAGATGCTGAAGAGAGCCGGTTGGCTTAGACTTTCCGTGGTTGAAACCGACGGTACAAATGTTGTCCTAATTTTTCTGTACCAAAATAAATAAATATATATATATATATATATATATATATATATATATATATATATATATGAATGAGATGGAATGAATGAACAATGAAGATGTAGTATATGTAAAATAAAAAAGTTTAAATGAGAAATAAAACACATCTCTTCTTTAGAATACAATATTACAAACCGACCGGATTACGAATTATACTTGCGCGAATTCCCATTTGATGAATTAACTAGTTGCTTTCTTGCTGCAAAGTAGTTCCTGTATTCAAGCGCCCGGCCGAGGCATGTATACAAATTTACGACACATTGCGTTCCAATGGAAGCTATTGTTAGACAGACATTTCTCTACTGGTCCCTCAGAAATTGGATTCTATTCAAGCGTGTCCTCCTAGATTTTTTGTTTTATTTATCCGCTGTGCACTCTCCCTCAACACACCGGTATCACATTTTGGCGAATAATTTGAGTTTCAGGAACGATTAAACGTTTTCAGAACGAAACGTACGAGCGAACTGGTGTGTAAACGTACGACATGAACACACAAGCATATATATGTATATATATATATATATATATATATATATATATATATATATATATATATATATATATATATATATATATATATATTGTGATGTTACTTCAAACATATAAAAGGACATACTTCACTTTATTTGCTTCTTTCTCTCTCTCTCTCTCTCTTTCTCTCTCTCTCTCTTTCTCTCTCTCTCTCTCTCTCTCCCTCCCTCCCTCCCTGTATCGATACGATAACAAATGAGGTTTCTTCCCATAATGCGCAGTGCTTTTGCAGACTGAAAACCAATCAGGTAAACAGAAACTCAAATATTATAAACTTTCTCATACAACCATGAACAATTTCATCGACCGAGATTCAACCAGTGTGAAGACATCGCGATAGTTGAGAAAATGAGTTTCACTCAGGTGTACAGTAATAAACATTATATATATATATATATATATATATATGGAGAGAGAGAGAGAGAGACAGCGCGTCTTGGTCCGATGGTAAAACGCTGGACTATATACATCAATATCGAAGGTTCGATCTCTGTGTAAGTTAGCCATGCTGATGACGGCTGTGAGCCAGAAACACGTGTTGATAGATTACTTTTGTACGTATAAAATAAAAATTAAAAATTAAAAAAATGTAATATATATATATATATATATATATATATATATATATATATATATATATATATATATCATATGATCGAGAAAGATCCGATATGCTATTTCCTGGGAAATGTGTACACCTGCTGAATGTGTCTTTTTTTATTAGACTTAGACTCTTAGATCCGTGACTGCATCTTTATTGCTCTCTCTCTCCCTCTAATTTACTTAAACACATGTGATCCCTTCTCTTTACAGGCGTATACTTTCACATATACTTGTACACACGAACACACGTGTTGCCCTTGAATAGGCAGACACCCGCAAATATACAAGCATAAAACGATTTATGTGCAAACATTGTCGGTATGACTGTGTGCATGTGTACATACCTGGCATTTATTTCCCTTATACCCATCAATAAATGTGGTATTAGGTCTAGTTTAATGTGTAGTCACTGGGTCTGCTCAGGACGCCATTTTACAAAAAAAGAAACTCTATGTTTGGGATAGCAAAGCATGATTTGGGAGAGGGTTCGCGATTACTCTGCTAGATATATTCGCGAACTCAATCGAGTTCATATTTTATCGGATCTATTTATTTGCTAGGAATTTGTTAATCACTGTCTCCTTTCAATTTATTAATTGAAAAAACACTTGTAGTAAGTACTAATTAAAAAAGATGGAGAAATAATAAACTGACATTAATATATTACAAAATGTCAAGGTTTCAATTACAAAATGGCGAAGTTGTGAGCTGTAGGAATGGATGTAATAAACACAAAAGTCTCATCCTCATAACGATCTGAATCCAATCACGGTACATGAACGTATCTGATCCAGAATTTTCATTATGTCTGTTTTTACTGACGTTTACTGACACAAGTAGTCGTGTCTATAAACACTCATACGTATGTGTGTATAGGTACGCGAGTAACACATAGATGAATAAACAAGAGCGTTGTGATCGGACGGCGTAAAACAATTATCGGAGAGGTCGATGGGAAATCTAAGCCTGAAAAGAGAAAAAGGTTAAAATAAAAGCCGGACCTTTTTCTTAGACAAATGCACGTGCAGCGACATAACTAAATTGAAAATAAGATATTTGTATGCGAAAATATTGATAAGTAATTAGATATGAAGTCAGAAAATTAAAAAAATATTTGATGTGCAAAATTAATATTGTCGATACAGATAATTTCGAAATTGATCGAAAAGTGCAAAATTATTTCCATTATAACTTAAGTTTATAAGGACACCTGTACACACACACATACACACGACACACACATACACATGTATATATATATATATATATATATATATATATATATATATATATAATTTCATGATTTTTAAGGAGGTACAAAATTTTAATCTCGCAAGCATGAATGGAAGACGAGTTTTATCGTTCATGATTAAAAGTTAATCAAGAGTAAAAATGACAGCCGACCGGTGTCACCCTCTCTTAACAAAGGCTGTATCGAGGGATTAGAAAAATATATGCATATACATATTTATATATATATGCATATATGTAACTCTGCTGATATATATATATATATATATATATATATATATATATATATATATACTTAGATTTTTCACTTATAAAATAGATCATTCAGTGAAGACAGGGGTTGTTCCAATAAAAACAAGCTCGATGATACTCGATTACAGAGTACAGAGCATTTATATGCGATTTTATGAAAACTTACCAAAGCATTTCTTTCAGGACACAATGATCACCATTAAATATATTTTTTCTTACAAATATTATTTATTCAAATTAAATGTTTTTCCTACACGTGTAGCATTCAAAATAAGGCTCGTCTGACCGCTAGCATTCCGGACGAACATTTATGTTGCTTTTACGTGTGATGAATTAGATTTAGAATTCCCATACTCTCATTGGATTGGAATGGTAACTTGTGAGCGATATCTTGAATGGTTTAGTTTTTTTTGGGGGGGGGGAGTTTTTTAGCATCATTGTGCCGCCCGACGTGAAAGTCTATTATCGCACATTGTTCCGTGTTTTTTTTTTGTTTTTTTTAATGCATTTGGGACCGATTATTTGCTTGTTTGCTTGGTGGCAGAAATAATGCACGAGCTACTTTTCTAAGACATTTTCGAGGACTTTCTTTTTTTATCGTAGTTCTTTCTTGTTTTTTAATTTTAACTTTTATTTTAATTTTATTTTTTTCCTCTTCTCTTCTTAAGTGACGTCAACTATTGCAACGTCACATTGTGTATTGTCTGTGGTTGAAACCCTTATTCCAGACATTTAATGTCCCTGATGATCTGCCAAGCAAGTACTTGCTTGGTAGTGAAACACGTGTAGGAAAAAACATTTAATTTGAATAAATAATATTTGTAAGAAAAAATATCTTTAATGGTGATCATTGGTGTCCTAAAAGGAATGCTTTGGTAAGTCTTCATAAAATCGTATATATATATATATATATATATATATATATATATATATATATATATATATATATATATATATATATATATATATAATCAGAAGAATTACCAGCTGTATTCCGAATTGGGGAAGGTGATGACAGCACATGTAACAGTATAGTAAGTACCAATGAGTAATTTCTATGGTAACATTTATTTTCGAATGAGGTTTTACCCATTTGTCCCGCGTCCTCTAAATAAACTACACATAGCTCTTCAGATTGTATTTTATGTATACTGCCTCTGTTTAATATTTTCTAAAAAAATAACAAGTAATATTTAAATCCATGAGTACACATATTTAAAAGGATCGTGCTGTTTCTTTTCCCTTCTTATATTAAAGCCAAATCAACTTAACGCAACCCACATTACCCACTGTTGCGTCAAGAAGTTATTTTCAAACATTCAAAATGATTGATTAATAAGTGTTCCTCCTTCTCACACATACACGCACACACATATAAATACATTGATTTCGGTTCCGATCAGACTATAATAATCGTGTGAATTGTGTGAATAAATACTGTTTTTCATAGACAGATAATAATATTCACGGGGATCGTACATTAAAAAATCCATAAAACAAACAATATAATACAGACAGGATTCGAAACTCTATCATAGAATAGGGACAGCTTTAATCCAGTATCGTTGTTACCACTTGACTTTCGAACATCGTAGGTTATCGAAAATCAAAATATTGACTGAATAAATCACTTTTCTCGTGTGTGGATGTGTCATGCTTTTTGTTTATATTTTACCATATATCCCCAAGTCGTGTTCCCAACGAATACAGTAAGTTAAATGAATTAAGTCAACTCTAAAAGTACACTGTCGTCTTTGAAATCCAATTTATACTTAATTTATTTAAATCAGCGCTATTTCGAACTTAAGTGTAACCATAAATGTAAATGCTATTTCAGACTTAAACATGACAGGAACTTTTATAGAGATGTCTTTACGTATCTAACATAAAATGCGTCCTTCCACATGATAGACATACACAAAATATATTAGTATACTACGTTTGTTTCCATTTTCTCCTATATATTCTAATCACACAAAATATATATTTAAATATTTCTCAGTTTTAAGACTGGGTTATGTTTTGAAAAAAAATCTATTATAATCGATCTAATTAACCGTAAATTGCAATTATCTTACCAAGTGATCCATCTCTTACTGAGTGTATGTCCACTACTTCCTTCCTCTCTCATTGTATATTGGTTATCACCGATCATATTGTATACTGTATCTATCACTCTCGCTTGTATAACTTTCTGTCTGTGTATTAATAGTAAAAAAGGTATTAAAGAAAGGACTGAATAATTTAGAAGGAAACAATATAAAAAACGCAACCATCAATCACAGTAAATTTATTTTGCTCGTAGTTAGATAAGAAAAACGAGAAAGAGAATGGGTGTAATGTATATATATATATATATATATATAGGGTCATTTTCCATAGCAACAGATCACAACTGAGGCTTGGGCGTGCCCATAGAGGGTTGTCACCTACAGTTTTCCCTAATAGGATTTGAACCGAGGGTACCGATGTTGTTCTGAACTTCTGTAATGTATATATATATATATATATATATATATATATATATATATATATATATATATATATATATATATATATATACTAAGTTATAAAAGTATAGTATGGAAATTTAGCTACATAGAGGCTTCCGCGTTTTATCACCGTAGTAAATGGTAAGGACAAAATGCATTGATTTTGTGTTGCCTAATATTTTCATATATGCACGTGGTGTTTAGTCTAGCTAGTTAACCAATAAGATTCTTTGGTCTTCCCTCCCACGGGTTAGTGTGTGCATTAGCAAATCGGTGAGCTTCTTACAAATAAAGATTCTGTTGATTTTAATTTCTATTCTATTGTTCTGTTTTGTATAGGGTGGGCCATCCCTGTTTCTGTGTTTTGTCGAAATAATGGGTGACCTTATTTTAACACATACTTGCTTGTATTTCAATTTAAGGTTTTAGTTTAGTTTAGTTTAATTTATTATTTATTTATTTGTTTATTTATTTATTTATTCATTCATTTATTTATTTATTTATTATTTATTGTTTACATGAAGTTAAGTTTGTTTTGTGTAAGCAGTAGTTTGCTATTTCACTTCTATAGTTTAATAGGTTTTGGGGATCTTTAATGTTTAGGATTCCAAATGTCTCATTCAGACATAATCTACACGGGTCGTCTAAATTTTTACATATACTGCCTTGTCGTATTCGAATTTTATCTATCTTATATGTTTAACTTATTTTGCAAACGCAAATTTTCCCCGATTCATACAATTTAACCTGTGCTCAATGGATGATCCAACGGTTTACATTTTTCTAGTGCTATTTTAAATTAAAGCGTGATAGACCAACCGACCTGCACAAAAGGTATCTCCTAGTGATGCGAATATGTATTAAAGAGACGAGTAGAAAATCCAAATTATCGATTGTATGAAGCACATCAACCAATTGTAAATCAAATTTGACTCTCTCCGGGAAAAGTAACGAGACTACAGAAGTTGTCTCTCCTGATTGACTCATCATAAATGGCGGACACAGATAACTTGGAGGATTAAAGAATTGAATTTGCATTTCCTTGACAAAAGAGTTCAGACAAGTAAAGCCACGAGGATTTAACGTTTATCTGATTCCACATGGTTTACACAAACGGTTATTCTGCATCATGCTATCGATATGTCTATTTTAAGAATTCTAATGACAACCTCTTAAGATGTCGCATCTTCGCAAGGAAAGTTTGTCCAACGGACGAGATATTACATTGGCCATTAATTATCGAATAGCAAAAGTAAAGAGTGGAAGAAAAGAAGGCCGACACTTACACGATATCCTCCACTCGATAATAATAACCTACATGTATTTATTTGCATATAAATAGATATAAAACAGTCCCGTTACATAAAAGTTAGCGAGTAAAAAAACTTGCTTTTATCTTGCCTTTAGAGGAAACGATTTCAATTCGTAGGGGGAGGGAGAAAGCAAATAGTAAGACAGACAGCGATCGAGGCTTGAAATAAGTTCGGAAGGAAATCCTTCACTCTAAATAAAAAGTAAACAGTAGGTGTCTTATTTCTCTAATTCATCAGAAATGATTATAATGATTTATATATGAAAAATTACGTTACTGACGTAATTCTATGCGTTTATATGAATAATAGTGCGAACACTGACAAAGCATCATTTTTCCATCATATTTTACGGAGACTGTTAGCAATAATAAATCGATTTTTGTAAAAACTTGGAAATATTTAAGTGGAACTCGGGAATTTGTATGGAATTTCGAATAGAACCCTTTATTTAATCTACGAGGGTAGCTAGCTTGCTCTCATACCGTCAGTCATGGCAGGGTAAAAGTCTGAAGTAATTTGTAATTGTATTCTTAGTATCGCCTGTAATGAAGATTTTAACTTTCAACCTCCGGAAGACTGCCATACAGAAACGATTATTAGTTAGCACTTGTATCAGTTGTGCCACGGGTCCTTGCGAACATACCCGTTCATGGCTAACGGGACGAGAACAATCTACCCCCGGCGATAGAATAATGGGTTCAGTTTAAAATTCCGTATATATGTCTCGAGTTCAACATACAGATTCCGGAATTCGAAAAATATACACATGAGGAAGGTCGAAGGTTACATCAGGCGAAATCTTGTGAGAATAGCATCCAAGATGAGAACAGTAATTCGAATAATCCAAACGATAGACATTATCAATCATCATCTAAAAAATTCCGATACAAAATGAGTGGATATTTTTTAATTTTAGTTTTTCTTTGCAGTATATCAACATATTTTGGGTCATTTAAGGTCGAATATATTTTGTTCCAATTTTTATACGTATATTCTTATATGTTCCGAGATTCGTAGAATGGTGTAGCGCCCGTATGAACAGTGCGATATCCTCTTGCTGACTATTCCTATTGTGGTCGTAATAACGGTTTTATATACTCAATGTAGCGAGCAGCATTACTGCTAAGATCCGGCGGACAGAGATCTCCTTTCCGATGACACTCAACATCCAGGCTTCTACCTCTTCAGATATATATCCCTTGAACTAATATGTGTGTAGCATTAGAGAAAGGAATATTTAATAACATACTCACAACATCAAGATTCACAAAATGTCACTTAGTCAAAATACAAAAGAATAAGAGACACTTTATACGCATATGTTAACACTCCTGCCCTTAGATGGAGACAGTTATTGATCTTGTAGGCGGTTTATTGTAATTAAGCTATTTACGAAATTGTGTATAACTTATGAAAGTATAGTTGTATTTCGATCAGCTATAGTTGATTTAGTAAACAATAAAATTTGTTTTTAAATGTTTCAAAGCCCTTGGTTATCTATCTTCAAATTGCACTCCACTTAAACTTCATAGATTCAAAGATAAATGACGGAATTTTGTTTTCAAACATGTGGCGAAGCTTTCTGAAGTATTCAAATAAGTCAAGTGAAGTATCCATCTTCGGACTACTCATACGCTCTATATGAATGTTATATTGTCATATAAAGATAATGTTGAGAATAGGTCAATCTTCACTAACCTTAACAGGAAAATATGAAAATACATTAACCACCCCTTTATTTCGCAAAGGCGACTACTTTGGGGTCATTTCGTTAGTAGTTGAGTCAAGAACTTATCAGTGACTTCTCATATAACATAACCGCTTTTGATTTTTCTGATTTTATATAACTTTTCCATGGCCGCGTGCTTTTGATGACAGGTCCCAAACCAGTTTCTGATAAGGCAAGACGAAATACTTGTTGATGGGTAGGTAAACAGCGACGGTACTGTTTGACTTTCTATCCGTTGGATCTTTGACAATATGTCTAGGCTGACGGCTCAATAGATGTCGGCGATTGCTTTTAGAAGAAAGTTGATGTATAGCAATAATTCCATTTCTTGATAAGCGATCCGAATGAAAAGAAAAACGTAGAGGATGCGAAAGAGAAAGAAAAAAAGTAGAGGATGCGAAAGAGAAACGAAAAAGTAAAGGATGCGAAATAAAAGGAAAAAAGTAGAGAATGCGAATGAGAAAGGAAAAAAGTAGAAGATGTGAAATGAAAGGAAAAAAAATAGAGGATGCGAAAGAGAAAGGAAAAAAGTAGAGGATACGAAATGAAAGGATAAAAGTAGAGGATGCGAAATGAAAGGAAAAAAGTAGAGGATGCGAAATGAAAGGAAAAAAGTAGAGGATTCGAAAGAGAAAGGAAAAAGTAGAGGATTCGAAAGAGAAAGGAAAACGTAGAGGAAGCGAAATGAAAAGAAAAAACTAGAGAATGCGAAATGAAAGGATAAAAGTAGAGGATGCGAAATGAAACGATAAAAGTAAAGGATGCGAAAGAGAAAGGAAAAAAGTAGAGGATGCGAAATGAAAGGAAAAAAGTAGAGGATGCGAAATGAAAGAGAAAGAAGTAGAGGATGCGAAAGAGAAAGGAAAATAAGTAGAGGATGCGAAATGAAAGGAAAAAAGTAGAAGATGCGAAATGAAAGGAAAAAAGTAGAGGATGCGAAAGAGAAAGGAAAAAAGTAGAGGATGCGAAATGAAGGGAAAAAAGTAGAGGTGCGAAAGAGAAAGGAAAAGTAGAGGATGCGAAATGAAAGGAAAAAAGTAGAAGATGCGAAATGAAAGGAAAAAAGTAGAGGATGCGAAAGAGAAAGGAAAAAAGTAGAGGATGCGAAATGAAGGGAAAAAAGTAGAGGATGCGAAAGAGAAAGGAAAAGTAGAGGATGCGAAATGAAAGGAAAAAAGTAGAAGATGCGAAATGAAAGGATAAAAGTAGAGGATGCGAAAGAGAAAGGAATGCAGCCATTGAAAAATACATCCTAGTTCCTTCTTGTAGGTCTCTTTTAAAATCGTGAGGCGGGAAAAAACAAAAAACAAATAAAGACCGGGAAATAAAACCAAGGATATTTGTTAACTGCTTCGTTGATTTTTGATAAGAAGCTTTGTCCGTCAGTAGGTCGATCGATCACGTTTTAATCTAAAATAGCACTTTCACCGCTAAGCGTGCTGATTGAATGGACGTATCTTATTTTAGATACGTCGAAATATCTCTAAAGAGATTCTGGACGAAATTGACTTTTAACGGTATTTAAAGATTTAAAGATCCCGTTACGCTGACTTCGTGCGCATCTTTTCAATATTTCTCTTTCGTATTGTCACCCGGATTTAGAGTTAGTGTTAGGGTTAATGAAGAGCCTGCCTTATTTTTTTTTCATTCCATAATTTATTAGCCCTGCCACTACCATTCACAGTGACATGTGACTTGCTTATACTTGCATTGCAACCCTTCCTGCAAATCCTCCGTATGTGCAAGGGATACTAAATCGATGAATGAAAAACAAAAGCATATTCTCTTCATTAACGATAACATTAACCCTTAGTCCGGGTGACAATAAGAAGAAAAAGACTCAACAGTGCGTGCGCAGTGGTCGTAACGGTATTTTTCAGCGACTTCTCGGATAACCTAACCACTTTCGATTATTTTGCTTATACATAGGCTTTGTCTATCAGTTTATCGGTCTGTCACCTTTAAATCTGAAATAGTATTTCCATCGCTAAACGCGCAAGTTAAATGGGAGTATATTAGTTTAGATGCGTCGAAACATCTCTATAAGATTATGTCTGTCGGTTGTCTGTCGCGTTTAAGTTTCAACTAATATTTTCGTCAGTCTATCACGCATCATTTCTAATTCGCATTTTCTAGCTGACTGTCTGTCAGGCTTTATTCGAAACTAAAGAGACACGTATCCCCACGTCGCCGGGGACAATTTATAAAACAGAGAATCGCAACCCCCAGAAGTAAATTGACCGAAAAAGGACTGGAAAGACTCTTTTCACAAAAAATCTTTATCTAAGCTATAAAAATATTCGAAAAATGTTATTGGTGGGGGATAATCATTGACTTGTTTGCTTGGCCGCTGTGTGTGCATATTTTGGGGGAATTAGTTAATTGACAAAAAAAAAGAATCAAATGGCTAAATTGTGTACAAATACACCGAAATGCATTATGGCGGAATTGAATTTCGTAATGAAATACATTCGGGGGATATTCACTGACTTATTTGCTTGATTGCGATGTATGTGTGTGTGTTTAGGATAGGGGCTTTGTTTTCAATTTACAAGTTAACAAAAGTATAAAATGGCTGACTTGTGTACGAATGAACCGAAATGCATTGTGGTAGAATTTACTTACGTAATGGAATTAATGTTGAAAGAAGGAGGTATGTCTGTCCACGTATGAGAGAATACGCGTAAATAGAACTATGTGTAATAATTAAATGCCAAGAATCATTGAATTAGAAAACAATAAAAACGAATAGTAAATAAAAGAGATGTCTTTTGCGAATCAATATGCAAAGTAGTTAACCTTATTACAAGGTTGACCGTATACACATGATCAGTATATTGGAAAACTTTATGTCTTCTATTTGGAAGATGGATTTGCCCTTTTAATCTCACTCTCAAGGCGATAAATACCCTAACTTTATAAAAATAGCCATCGTTAAACGCGCAGATTTAATGGACGCATCGTATTATAGATGCGTCCAAAATATCTTTGTAATAGATAGCACTTTCATCGTTAAACGCGCAGATTTAAT
>OY744523.1:103556944-103564444 GCA_963556195.1 Sepiola atlantica | reverse complement strand
AATAAATGAAAACGATGAAAGAACGGAAGAAATATATTGAGAGAAAATGAAGAAGAAGAAATTAGAAGAAGAAATATAGAAAAAAGAGAAATTTAAAAAAAAAGAATAAACAAAGAGATTAAAATAAAAGAAATTTAGAAAAGGAACAAGAATTCAGGGGTAGGGTAAGTAAAATGAAGACGACACATTTTGAAAGAGAAGAAACATTTAGAAAAATATAAATAAGAAGAATTTAAGAGAAGACAAGAAACAGAAAACAAGAACACGGACATTTTTAAATAAGAGGAGATGTTTGAAAGTAGAAAGAAGAAAATAAAAGAAGAAGCAGAAGAAGACGAATATAAAATAGGAAAACATCACTGGAAGAAAAATTCAGAAAAAGAAACATTTTGAAGAATTTAGAAAAAGAAAAATCAGAGGCAAATCAGCAGAAAAAGAAGACTAACAATTTAGGGGGAGAATTTAAAAAAAGAAAGAGGAAGTAGCGCAACAAGAATTTAGAAAAAAAGAAAGAAAAAAATATTTAAAAAGAAAGAAATTTTAGAATAAAAAGATGAATTTGGATGTAGAAGAAAAGAAAAGTAAATTAGGAAAAGAAGTAGAAAAATAAATTTTTGAATAAATAATATTTAGAACAAGAATTCAAAGAAGTAAGATGGACCAAAAGAGGAAGAAACAGAAAATAATAATGAGAAGAAAAATATCAAGAAGAAAAAGAGGAAGAAGTAGGCAAAGGAGAAAAATGGACGAAGATTAATAGTTTAGCGGGGGGGGGGGGTAATGAAAAATAAGATAAGAACAAAAACAGCAGCAAGATATTGGTTGATGAGTAGGGTGTATGTTAATGACCGAGCGGTTCCGTCGATTCGTGGAAGCGAACACAAATAAACGCACACATGCGCCAGACGGATGCCCACTTGACGATTGAAACGTAACGTCCGAATGGATTTCAACTCTGGAACGTGATTTGAAAGATAACACAGTAAAAATATGGAAATCTCCAATGACGACGACAACAGTCGATAAAGAAAACGAACGAGAGCAGAAAGAGTCGAAAACGAGAGAGAAGATTTCTATAAAGAGAGACGGAGATTGCGGGTAAACATTATAAAAAAGAACGAGAATAGGAAATTAAGCTCTTCTGTTGAAAGAGACCTGAAAAGTGTACACACGCTTTTGCTTTTTACCCGTATCATTAGAATCCGTCTCTTCTTATGACTATTATTCATATTTTTATCATTTCAATGGAGGACTTTTCGCATACGTATTTCATTTGAATTCTCCTTGAGAAAGATCTGTTTATTTTTACCATTATTTGATATTTAAAAAAATAAATATCTTCAGGTTTATTTTTGTTCTTATTGTCTTGATTTCTCTATCGAATCCTTTTCTTTAATTCCCAGGGAAATACTGTTAAAGGGATGAGAATCCTTATGAAGCCACTTCAGGCCTTCCTTTCTTTTGTTTATGTTTTATTTTATAAAATTATTTTATTTCGGACTTTGCATTTTTATAATACGGTTTCTTTTTTTCCTGGTGCGGTTTTTCTTTCTTCTTATTTTCCTGTTATCTCGTCTTTGTTACTGCGCCAGTGTATCTACACGATTGCCTTGACGCTTGGCATCAATAGGGGAGATTCCCTGCAGCCCTGACGGGGTTTGCGTGCGTTTTGGCACATAACCTATTATATATCTTGTCAACGTTTACATGTTTACGTATACAGAAACACATGTGATATATATATATATGTATGTGTGTGTGTATGTGTGGGTGTGTCTGTGTAAGAATTGATAGCAATGAGATAATAAGCAAAAAACAAAATAAATAGAACTGTAAAAATGAACACAAAAGACATCCTTCATTTGATTCCATATTTCGTGTCAATTATGAAACTTTTTAGATCAAGTTTTATAACTGAATCGAAATATCGAATACCAAGAAATATAGTCCGGTGTTCATTTTTACTTTTCTATTTAATTCTTACTTTGCTTATTACCTTATTGCTATATATAGTTACACTGATATTTATTCTTTTTAACAAACTATATATATATATATATATATATATATATATATATATATATATATAGTCTTGAAATTTTTTCAACCATGAAAAGGATATGAAAAAACCCAACACTTTTAGTCCCAAGTCCTACGGTGGAAAATTGCTTTGCCTGTAAGTCAATTTACTTTTTACAGTCACTATATTAGTTTGCTTCCAAGAATTTACACTAGTCTAAACATTATTTAAGGGATAATCAGTTGTTTACCATAGACAACTTTTCGGAAATTTAAAAACAAAACAGTATTTTATCTCATGGTTTCCCAGCAGATTTGATCAGACCCCACTTCCCTTAAAAAACAAGAACAAAAACGTTCCTTACATTAGATCTAAGTTTTGTTCTAGATTAATGTTTTGCTAACTTATTTTGTTATTAAAAAATGTCCTCCTTACCTGTGTTGTTTTTCTGTGTCTAAGAAAATGTATTAGTTATTTACAAAAAAAATTGATGTATTTTATAGTGTTTGGACGAATCTATTACACTACTTATCTGGTTATTTATAGTTTTATGTATTTATTTCATATTGAAATAATCAAAAATGACATATATATATATATATATATATATATATATATGTATTTTTAATATATATATATATGTTTATATACTATATGTATTACATATATACGTTTATACATATTCTACTGGATTTCTTATATAGTTTTGGGTTTCCTCTATCAATTTACTTTGATAAATTTGATGGTACTTAAGGGGGTCAGAATGACGTGTAATGGCCTTGTTTAATTATCCAAATATTTTATTTTGATCGTCACCTTGTTTAATCATTCTTGTTATGAAGGCAGAAAGTATATATATCAATCTATCAATTTTGCGGTAACATGAGCAATTCTTAGAAATTCGAACATAATGCACCCGTAAAAAATATACACAGGGCCGGTATATATATATATATATATATATATATATATATATATATATATATATATATATATATTTGTTTTTATGCATTGATTTAACTGTTTTATTAACTTGTTTTTATCAACAAGTTTTGTTCTAATGTGTTTTTCTTTTCTTTTTAGGTAAGTAAATTTCGTCAAAATATTATACGATTTGTGGAATTCAAAGATCCATTCCGAATGCTGTAAGTAATGCATTTGCTTGTAATTGCATGGGAAGATAAGATCATATCTGAACTCCGATGTGCGTATTTTTTATATGTATACGTTGTTTATAGACATAGAAAGAGCTCGTTTGGACATAAATATTTGTTAATTGAAAAAAATCATTTTTACGTAACGGTAATAAGAACAAGATATCCGCGCTCATATGAACTAAAAATGAGAACTAGTCTGTCATTTAAACGAACAATTTTACGTTGCGTCGATATATGCGTAAAGACGAGGAAGTGTTATCTAATAACATTTGAAATATATATATATATATAGAGAGAGAGAGAGAGAGGCTCCCGTATTTAATCCCCGCTTGATTGCCATATATATTTTCATTGCTTACTACCTAGCTCTACTTACGTATCGAGCACTGTTAAAGTAAATACTAGAAAACTGACACATAAAAAATTATATCTCCTTATAATAGTTTATGTTTATACATGAAGTACTAATATATATATATATATATATATATATATATATATATATATATATATATATATATATATATATATATATATATATAGCTTGTTTTAAAATGTGTACTATCATTCATTGTCCAAAACGTCTGCGTTTCGCTGTGTTGGCCACATGAGACGGTAAACTCATTTAGTTACACGAAAGAGTTGACCAGACACGAACAATTTCATACAATTTTCGCTAGCTCAGTCTTATTTAATGTGCCATATATATATATATATATATATATATATATATATATATATATATATATATATATCGTTACATATAACTGACTCTCCACGTCATTGAAATAACCTATGGATGTGACACAAGATCAGTTTACAATTGGTTACAATTCAACTCACTAAAAAGGGGGACGGGATTAGGACAAAAAGGTCATGAGTTGCTGATTATTCCTCCGCTTTTGACTGAGAACAAAACAGAAACAGCACTTTTATGATGGCCCGGATCTCAGTTAGACATGATTATTTACGCATCGGATGCTGTTGCTGTTATTATTGTCATCCTTATTTCAAATGCTGGTGTCTCCGGTCATTTGTTTTTCTCGTTTTCAATTTTTTTAATTAGTCGTTAATATTTAATCGATGAATTCCGAATCGCAAAAAAAGATTCGTTGATTCAGTAAGCGCGTTTAGTGGTGAAAATATTCATGCTATTTCAAAGTAAGCGTGACAGACCGACAAACAGACGCGTGGGCGCATCTCAAAATGCTATTCTAAACTTAAGTGTGACACAACGACACACCTGGTTTATTATACAGACACGTGTATGCAACTAACATCAGACCCGTGCATTCGATCTAAGCATTTAATTGTAACAAAAAATTATATTTCAAACTCAGCGTGACCATCGTACAACCGATTGACCGACAGACAGTGCCTTGAATAGAGATACTTGGACGACTCCAACAAAAAATAAAATATCCAATCAGTTGGATGATACGAATGCAATTCGGTTCATTACCTTCTCTCAATTAGACTGACTGGCTCATTGATGGAAGAAACAGCGTGAATTGAAACCAGTGGGCGGTGTTCGTCTCCCCGGGCAGTTGTATTCTTTCACCAAAGTCACATGATGTCTCATTAATTTTCTATTACAAAATACAAGATTCCATTCAATCGACGTTTTACTAAAGAAAACACAATAAATGTGTTTGTATGTGCAAAAAAACTTAGTAAATAAAACCTTAATAAGAGTTGAATGAGAATTTTTTCTTTAAATTAAAAATTATAATTGAATGACAAACACAATATATTCTTGAATGGCTACAACTTGTAATATACATATATCAGAATTACCTGACAAAGAAAACAGAGAGGATCAAGCGAAGTTAAAGAGTTTAACGCGAGCAAAGCAACAGGTTAGATGAATAACTTCAACTTGCATAATCTCCAAAAGATTTCTGCATACTCCCTGGATACACAATCCTTCCATTTTGTCCGGCCTTTTGCCAACTTTTTCCATCGTTAACAAAGGAAGCTCCACATCGCTGCTGATATCATCAGTCGTGAGCTTTGGAGGTTTACCACGGGGTTATTTTACCACGAGGTGTATTTTACCACGAGGTGTATTTTACCACGAGGTGTATTTTACCAGAAACTGTTTCTTTGAATACTCGGTATTAATTGCTTTCAGATGATCTTCTTCATTCTTCTTTTCTTGATTACTTCGATGACGACATTTCGAAACCTAACAGTTTCTTTAATGTGGGTTATCCTACAGCGATCCAGACGGGTGTTGCTAACCATGGTTCTCAGAACATCATTTTATAAATACAGAGACGCTGTGCTCATCCTCTGTTTTTAGGGGCCAAGTCTCATAAGCATATATTGTTATTGGAATCAAACCCATTACATTGAGATTGGACTTTTGAAAGAGATATGTTTTGTTCAATGAACTCAGTGTTTTTATATACTGGCAAAGAGTGTATTTTGTGTATTGGTATTTTCTTTGGCTTGTTGATATGTCTATTACTCTCTTCATGCTTTTTTTTGCTTTATGTTGTGGAAGATTAGGGTGCACATCTGATCTCTATAGACGAGCTGATTCACTGTTTTTTTTTTCTAAAGTTCCCGTTTTTATGAAGACCTTGTACCAATACACACAAATACACTCTTTGCCAGTATAAAAAATAACTCAGTTCATTGAACAAAACAAATGTCTTTCAAAAGTCCAATCTCAATGTAATGGGTTTTACTGTCTTGAGTTTACTATTATTTTGGGCTTTACATTGTGTTTTACGGCATGCCAATTGTGGTTTTATATCGAATCCGTACATATGTTTTGTATATGATTGGTTCTTACATGAATGTATTTCTAGGCAAATATTTTTAAACGAATAATCTAACGAATAATATCTATTTTACCAATAGGTAGGGTGCTGACAGGTACAACTACTTCTAGTAAGAGTGGATTTGGGGTAAGGGTAATAAAGGGGTGGTTTTGGCCTTTTGGCCAAGATCAAAGAGTGGTATCTGTTCCGATGGATGCTGCACCCCATACTGGTGTTGTCTGGGCCTTCGGGTCTGGATTTGCGCCGGTCAATGGGTCTGTCCTGTGCGGGTCTGGGAAGTAGCGCTCCCAGGCTTTGCCTCCCCTCTTTGGGGAGGATTAAATTTAATGCTTAATGTCTGAGGCACTCTGCCCAGGCAATTTTTTTAATAAGCCCCTAGCACTCCTCCTCTGGAGTGCATTCCCACTTTCCGACCTTGTGTCACATTCTACTGTGTGGGACGTAGATAAATAGGGCCTTAATTGGGGCCTAATCACCGGATAAAATTTAAGGCAATACTCAGGACTACCTT
Organism: Sepiola atlantica; assembly: GCA_963556195.1. NCBI lineage: Eukaryota > Metazoa > Mollusca > Cephalopoda > Sepiida > Sepiolidae > Sepiola > Sepiola atlantica. The sequence goes on along the minus strand of OY744523.1, from coordinate 103,557,964 downwards.
GGATATATAAACACAAATTGTAGGTTAATATATATATATATATATATATATATATATATATATATGTATATATATATATATTTATATATATATTGAAATGTTAATTAATTTGCAAATATATAGAATTTCTTTAATTATCTATTGTTTAAAAGAAAATAAAGTTGTAATACCAGTTTTTTTTAAGTAGTAGTAGCCGCACAACTGCTTTTTATTATGTTATTGTTTTTGCTCGTATTGAATTATTAGAGATGCTATAAGAATTCACACAATTAATTAAAATTAAAACTTACAGTAAATGACATAAACTCGATGATTGGTGATAAGAAACATCGCATAGCGACCAAAAGAAAAGGTTACCGTTGGTATTCTGTCGTGCAAAGCAGCTTCGGCAAATCTACTTGACAGAGACCATTCCTCTCCAGTCATATTATTAGAACAAAGTTAGTAAAGTTAACTCATAACAAGGAAAACTTAAATGATGCATACATGTTCAAATGTTATTAGTGCAAAAACAAACATAATGGTCCAAGCTGTACCTTTAACTCAGCCCAACTACTCCGTTATCCATGCCTAGAAATACGACGCTAAACAAAGAACCAAAAAACAATAAATACAAATAGGCCTACGAACTAAACGACATTGTTTATATGTGATAATCGACTTAACTATAAAAATAGTGCAATATATTTCACTTAGTTTTTACCGAGTTCGGGATGTTTTCAAATGAATAGATTTGTATTCTGTTTTTTGTTTCTATTAGTCTTATTCCTATTAAAGGGACGACATGTTTGTCTATTCGATATTTTTGTCGTCTTGTGATTCTGTGTTATTCTATAACTTTATTCCTCGTGTTTGGCATCCAGGATCGCAGCGAAACTTTCGTAATTCGTTTATTGCATTAGATTCAATTCGACAGTTGTACAAGAGAAACAAAGAATAAAAAGAGAAGTAAATAAGGAAACAAATTACGCTAAGGCTGTTGTTTGCCGTCTAACCTGGCTAACTAAAATAGACAACATG
>OY744523.1:103479444-103551944 GCA_963556195.1 Sepiola atlantica | reverse complement strand
AAGTATATTTTAATACTATATGTCTACATATATATATATATATATATATATATATATATATATATATATATATATATATATTATGTATAAATTGACAAAAAAAGGTCTTTAATCAAGCAAAGTTGTTTTCTGTTTAAAAATAATAGTTTTCTTAGAGCCAAACCATCTTTAAAATTAAATAAAATGTCGGACAGTGGAAATTTATCGCCGCATGTATTGAATAATAAATGGATATTTGTCGTGAAAGTATTAAATAGTAATTCATATTTTCTGTAAATCTGAAGATCCATTTGTTTATAAGATTCAGACTCTGTGATTATCAATACTCATATTGTATGGATATGAAGAGACAACTATTTATTTTTAAATTAAAACCTATTTCGCTTGACACAAAACATTGTATTTTTCGGAAAGTATCTAAATTGATAATTGCTCCGGAATCACAGTTATGCTTTGTTGTTGTTTTTTTTGTAGATAGTGACAGCGTGTGAATGCTTCCCTATTTTTGACTACCTTCCTAAATAGTGAAAGTTACCTCTCTTGCATGTAATGCCTGCATTACGTCGCCCCATAAAGGGACGTATTAATTTTTATTTATTTATATATTTTATTTTGACGTTCTTAAAAATTATCCATGTATATACGTTATGAACATGTATGGAAGTTATGTACTTAAAAATTACACATATTTATATATAAGTATATATCTATGGTAAAAGTAACACAGAATTAAATATTAAGTAATTGTTTGTAATCGTGACGTTTTATCCTTCTTAGGATGATCACAAAGAAAGGCAGAAATATACTGGATTAGATGAATCGTAGTTTGACATGCAGTCAAGAAAATAAAATTACTGATATTTACCATAGAGACACGCGCAAACCGCTGGGTTTGCGTGTGCATGACTGAAATTGGATTTTTATTGAGTTTTAAGTTTTTAAAATAAATACTTACCTTACTTCCGAAATAAAGCCATGGCACTAATAAATAAACGTCGAATTATAAAATTGAATTAAAAATCTGACTTAAAAAGACATGAGTTCATATAATTAAAACAACGTATTCATATATACATTTAGAAACATATTTTTTTGGTCATCATTAGAATGTTTGTAGCTGCGCACATATATACGCTTATAAGGTTGACCATTAAGAAACACACGCCGTAACGAACATGGCACATGGTATTCTTGCACAGAATATAAATATACGTATAATGATTTTTTCTTTTTTCTTTCATAGATGCATTTGAAAATATACATAAATCTAGTTATATGTAAATTTCCCAAACAAATGAAGCTGAAAATGTTACTTCAATCACGTTAGCTTGTAAATCGCCGAGTCGGATTTGGAAATAAAATGGCCACGAGAACAAAAATCAAACGTCCCGAATACGAAATCACTCAGCGCCGAGTTCGATCGGGTGTGCTGATCACGAAGTTTCAAATTACATTAACTGAACCCGTTCAGTAAATAAATAGACACACAAAACAAACCACAAAGAAAAATAAATGGCCATCATTCAAGAAAGAGAAACATTAAGAAGGAATTGTCATGCTATTTACGTTTGATCGCACTTCTGATGGCTCCAAATGTTTAAAGTAAGATAGATGTGTAGCTGTACGAGCAAGAATGGAGATTATGCCATTTGCTCAAATGAGCACATTGTACAAAAAACAGGTATGCGATCAAGCATACAGATGTTATCAAGAAAGAATCGAGGAAGGAAGAACTAAATTTATCGACGGCTGCGCGTGGAAAATTTGAAGATATTTTTAAAATCGGTAATTGCATTATGGGATATCATCAGCATTCATGGAGCGATAACTTTTCTTAAATGTTTTTTTTTAAATATTTTTTATGAAATGTTTGCGAGAGTGTATCCGTATTGCTCGGAATTTATGGCCTTAAAATATTTAAAATAACGATATCTTCTAGAATAAAATATACGTAGTTGTAACCCATCTTGCCTGACATGCTAACAGAATTCATCAGTTGAAGTAAACGTCTACACTGGGTATGAAGAGACATACAGTCAACAGTGCACGGTGACTGACAGTTTCGCGCCCTGCATCATGCTTTAGGTAATTCAAAGCATGAAACAACTAGCCACTATGATCTGTTTACTCTATGTCAAAAGCGCTATCACGGATATTGACCACTCTCTCCATATAAATGTAGCAACGAATAAAACGACTACAGGGTTTTGCAGCAACATCCGACATGTGACAAAAGTAAACGAAATACCTGGAGGTTCTGAGGAGCGTGCTGTAGAGTAAGATGGACGAGATCGCCACCGATGTTTTCCAGCATGACCCCGCTCTTGCAAACAGATCCAGTGTTGCTGAATTTAAATCGTCAACGACTTCCTGGAGCAATGCGAAAAACGTTCTATGCGCGTTTCTCCACCGTCTTATGAAATGATCTTCTTTCTCTAGCGTTTTTGTTCATTTACCTTTGACACCTGAGGATGATTCGACGAAGAATCGAAAACGTTCGTGAAACCTATGGAACAATTATGATTTTGTTTATTTTAATACAAAAAAAAGACCATCAGAAAAATGAAAACAGAAAAAAGGTATAATTAAGCAGACGAATTCTGTTATTTTTATAATGTATGCATAAATGAGAAAATGCTGCCTAAATACACATACTTCATATGAATACATGTATATATATATATATATATATATATATGTGTGTGTATATATATATATGTATATATATGTATAAATGTATGTATAAATTATGCATATATATGTGTATATATATATGAATATATATACATATATGCATATATATACTTATATATATGTATACATACATATATATATGTATTTATATATGCATATATATATATATATGCATATGTATATGTGTATATATGTATATATAGGTAAATATATGCATATGCATATATCTATGTATTGTTAGTCAACAGTGTTTTGGGATGGTGGCAGTTGGAGTTATAAAATCATTAGGTAGGGGGATAGACATGATAATAATTGTGGAAAGAGTCTGAGCAGAAATGGGTAGCAGTTCGAATTAATGTAAACTGACAACTCAATTGGCCACTGCCACCACTTATTTGTATCTTATAATTCATGTTTTACATAAGCGGCCCCAAGTTTAAGTTCACACCCTCCACCACTTATTGTTTCAAATATTTGGTACTTGTGTTAGTTTGTTTTTTGGTTTTTTTTTTCAGATATTCGTTCTAAGGAAATTTTATAATAAAGACGAAACGTTGATGAATACATAAATAATATTTTTATTTTTGCTTTTTCAATATCCGTATTAAAATCTGTGTGAAAGCAAATAAATAGAGACTAAATATAAATGTATATATATATATATACAGGGTGGGCCAAAATAAGGGTCCTATCTTTAAATTTGAATAACTTGAATTTAAATAACTTCCACAAAATAAAAGTTAAACTCACCAAACTTTATGTGTGTGTAGACTGACCCTTCCGAGATCTTTTGAAATAAACAAAACAAATTTTAGCCGAAAAACACTTCTTAAAACTTACAAAAACTAAAGTATTGTTTTTTACACTGTTTTGAGTTTTTTAAGCAAAAATAATGTTTTCTAAATGAGGGTACGTTCCTTAGGGCTAATACGGCTCATGCTTGCTTCGGAAGGGGTCCTGTACTTATTCTAAAAAAAAAAATTTACAAAAATCAATAAATAAAAAAGTTATGAATTTTTAAAAATAGGACCTTTATTTTTGCCCACCCTGTATATGTATATTATATTAGTAGATACGTTTTAGTATATAAATATATGAACAAATAGAGCAATAAAAATATGTTATCAAAATGATCGATTAAAGGAATAATATTTTTGCCGTGTAGATTATTGCTGATCTAACTTTGTCTTCTTTATATCGCATCTTTCCTTTTTTTGCCTGGATCTGCCGACAACGTAATTCCTTTCGCCATTATTGGTCTCTGGTGTTCCACGGTGCTGCTTCAACCTTTTCATCTAAACCCTATTTCATATTTGATATCAAAACTTCACTATTTATTTTTTTTAAATATCATTTTCGTATTCCTATCACGTTTAAAATAGTATTTCTGTTCGGTCAAGCGTAAGTTTTTGTTACCAGTTTTTTATGCAACCAAGCATCTCTATGAAGCGCTCCGTCCGTCAGTAGATCGGTGTGTATTCTGTCACGCTTAAGTTTGAGATGGCATTTTTATCGTTAAATGTGCGGATTGTATGGACGCAGCTTAAGTACGACCGTTTGTGTTGTTTTCAGAACCGTTTGATATCACAATAGTAACTCTTCTTCTTGAGAAAACAATCCATCACCTTTCGACAGCAACTATTCTTACAACACTTTCTTAAAACATCATCGATTTAGCAAAGTTTGAATGATATTCGATCGATTCTCATCAGGTGTTCCCAGCTTGTTTTAAACTAATTTGTCACACAACTGAAATATGGCTACCACCACGCACTTAAATATATTAAGATGTTAAGTATTATATTTTACCAGAAAGGATACACAATCGTTTATAATTTATTAAGAATAAGTCAACAATCACCGGCCGGATTTTTTGTTGCATAATAATTTTCTAGAACTGTTTATTTCTCTTTCCAAGATATACATGAGGACCCTTCTCTCATAATCCTTTATGTTTCGTGTCTCTCACCGACTGACGTTATCGTTTTTGCTCACAGGGAAGGTATCACTCAAAACATTATTTATTGTCTTCACAGTAAAAAAATGACTCGCTCTAGTGGTCGATGATTTCTCCTGTTCCTCACAACACTTTTTGCACAGATTAGACATTGCTCATTTTTCCCTTACTCTATTGTTATTTCTAGAGAAGGTGCTCGACTGAGCTCTAATCTCTGGTTCCTCCTCGTAAAATATTCACAGCAAAAACTCATCTCTCTACCATAACTGGAAAAAATGTTCTTTCTTCCACCGTGTGCCTAACGTTAGTTTACAATTCCCATAAAGAGAGTTTATTTCCAAGAACTTCCCATCTGTAGAACACATTGCCACTTGATTGCTTCCCTGTAGACTACAACATTGCCCTCTTCAAATCAAAAGCCGATAAATACTTGCAATAGACCGTCCCTATAAATAAATATAATTTCGTTCATTTCATTAATTATTTTAAATCTTGTCATAATATTCTTCACTATAAAACCGACAATCGATCGATCTTATTAACCCTCATCCTCGAGTTTCTTCTGACCTTAATAAATGGTGCGTAAAAAATCGGAGAAGTCGGTATCTCAGTTATCACTCTCTTTAACTATTTAAAAAATCATTACAAAATCGAAAGTAAATTAAAGTTATATCAACAGTCTTATTCGCGAACTGGTGAAGTTTCGCTGAGAACATTCGTGTTTGCCTTGACATAGTACAAAATCGACTTCGCAATCTAATGCTAAGTGTTCTCTTTTGTCTCCTCATCACCATTTGCACAGGTGATACATTGCTAGTCTTTCTTCTACCCTATCGTTTTCTATGGAATATTCTTGACTGAGCTGGTTTCTCTTTGTAAAATATTCATAGTAAGCACTTGTCTCTACCACAACTGGCAAAACATTTCCTTCCTTTCTCCGTGTGCCTAGATTCGTCCATTCCATTAATCATTTTTAATCTTCTCATAATATTCTTCATCATTAAACTGACACCTTATTGATCGTATTAACTTTTATCCTCGATTGTAAATGTTGATATATTCGTAAACAAATATCACATAATTCGGTATCTTAGTTATAACCCGTTTCACAAAGAAACTATTAGGAAATAGGCTGTAAATTGAAGTTGTATCAACAATCGTTTCAGTGCTTTCTCTTTCCGGACGTCGACATGGTTTATTTAAGGAACAGCATCTGCAACCATTTTGTTTTGTTACTCCAAGAGAATAAGCAAAATACCACTGTCTCTGTATTCGTCGGTGTTCGTACAGCGAACACCAAACGCGGAAACAGAGAAAGCAGGCTAAAAAAAGAATATGCCGAGCCGGTTTTTCGCTCCTACGCGTTAGAAATTGTTTACATGTGCCAGTTCCCTTGAGTTGCAAACGTGTGAGTGTGCGTCCGATGGGTTGACTTCACAAAGAGCAGGTAGCGTATATATTTGTAAGTAATAATAAGCGGTGGTGATCTACATACGCTTGAACAGCGGAAACATTTTCCATCCAATAGAACTGTCAATCCCAGTCCCTCGCTCGCTCACACCTTCTCCTTTTTATTCTTCCCTCTCTCTGTCTCTCTATATATCTTCATTACCTCTCTTTTCTCTCTCCCCTTTCCGCCATTCCTTTTCGTTCCCGCCATTACTTCTCGCTTGTAATATGTCATAGGATATGTTAAGTCAAACAGACAGCAAAAGGGGGTAAAACGGAATAGAAGAACGGGGAAAAGCTTTTGTTACATTAACAAGTGGATTCGCAGAAGTGTTATGCGCAAATTGAACAGGTCAGAGAAACGTGCAGTATAAAGGCGACGAATGACGGCAGAAAGCAAAAAGCCGGGAAAAGGCTTCTCGTTTCTCGGGGCAATCGAAACGAAAACAAAAGATCAACAGTTCGCGTCCTTCAAGTATGCGGGTCCCTAATGCGAATACCGAAGGTTCCTCTTTAGTTTTACATCTGATTTAGTTTACGACTCAGTGACTCACTAGGTTCGTCTTTTAAAAGAGTCCGTGTCAAAGATGTGTTCCAATTTCGTGGGTCAACAACCTCTTCCCACCCATCTCACCACCAATTCTTTCGGGCGAAGAATAGATGCATTTTAATAGCGACAATGTCTCTCATCTTGATCGACGAAAATGGCAGACTCCTCAGGATGTCATTTCAATACAGCTTTTGTTGACCTTTCTGATGAATGTTCTCTGCCAGTACGATCAATGCATTTTACCTGCTTCTGGATATCAACTAACCAGAACATCCGTATTGCAAAAATCAGAGATCATGATATGACCTTAACTATTGCACGACTTTTCCACGGGCTTCGAGTTGGGATTAAAGTGGATTATCTGTTCTGAACTCGGCCAGAGAAGTAGAAATCCTTCTCGGGTAGTTGTAATCTTTGTCCCAATCAAGATTGTCTTTTCGGGGGGAGCTGGATTTTTCTTGCATTAAAAACGATCTTGTGTCTAACTCTTCCCTCGTGGTGGAGGTAAGTAAATGGTTACTGGCCTAGTCTTAGTAAACATAATATTTTATACAAGATGTGTCTGAAAAATAACGAGACTGGTATCAGTAGCAATTCAGAACAGAAAAGATGAAGTGTAGTATTAGAACAGATACTACCCTTTGCCTTTAGCCAAAAGGCCCAACGATTAAGGACAGGAAATAAGGTTTACTAAACAAAAGATACAAGGTAAAAGATACAAGGTAAAAGTAAACTTGTATACAATAATCATGGTACGCCTTTTCTGACCTGGTTGACCCTGTTGTTTGCATTGTGGTTTTTGTTTGTATTCTTTTAATAGAAACCCGCTCCAGACAAGGCATGGAGCCACTTGATGTAAGGAGCTAAAAAGAACGAAAGATGATTATCGCAAAGACAATAGATACTTATTTGCCCTAGTCTTGAAAAGACTATAGCTATAGGTGGGAGGAAAACAGTAAGCAGGAAGAGAATTCCACAAACCTGCAGTTATTGGAAAGAAACTACTGAAATAGGGATCTGTATTACAATAAGGTATCAAAACAGCGAATTGATCACTATACCAACGAGCCAAACGAGCTGGAACAAAGGAAGCCGGGAATAAATCAGACAATTCTAAATAACACATGCTATGATAGTATTTATAGAAAAAAACTGACACTATCAAGATCACATCTGTGGGAGAGAGACGGTATAGAGAAGAAGAAAGAGTTGGCCAATCAAATTACAGATACGTTTCTTTACCTTATCAAGACCCGTCAAATAGGGCAGAGATTCACCGGCCCAAATATGACAGCATTACTCGAACATGGTATGATAGTAGATGTGTAGAGATAGGGAATAGCCTCAGGCAGTAGAGAGAACTGACTTTACGAGAAGCAGAAAAAGCAATGGATCTTATGTATGAAATACAAGAAATATTTGTGTAGAAAGAAAGACCAAGACGTTTCAGAGTCGATTTCTTCTCTCTTCTTTCTAGAATTAGGTACTTACAGGAGGCACCGCGTAAAGGTTGTCAATACCCATAGGTAAAAGTAATGCTATTGAACTGATTCGAACTTGTAACACCCTGTTTATTTCATTACCTACTTTAACACGACCACCTCACACGAAGTAATTTAGTGAGATCTCGTTAGGTATCCTCTCATTTATAGGAAGAACAGATGATTCTGTTCTCTTTATTTACGTTATTGTATGACACACACCTAGGTATTTATCCGAGTCGGCCTATAATTTTGATTGTAACCAATAAATATAGAAAGAAAGAAAAGGTGAAATATCATTTTTCCCGGTTTGTTTTCCTTTGTTATTAACTTTGTTATGTCTCGATACCTGATACTTACCTTCTCTGCCTATTGTGTGACAACTGACAAGTCCGTATTGCTTTATTGCCAAAGAAATAATGACTTGTTTATTTCTGTCCATGTGTGAATTGATACGAGATATTTTATCGCTTCAAAAACAACTTATCGTACTTGTTATTAACGGCAAGTATCAATAAGTGTCCTTACATTGTTCTGGGAGTTTTTTTTCTATAAGAATGGACGTGCTCTAGATGGGTTCGCCGGTTTTTGGGCATCCAGCCGACTGATTTTTTATACCGGTACACAGGTTATTTAATGTGGGAACAGAATCCGTATTGAAAACAATTCATTATTTACTATTAATTGAACACACGTTTTTAGCTAAGGCTAGACAGAAAATGACTGGTATATATATATATATATATATATATATATATATATATATATATATATATATATATATATATATATATGTGTGTGTGTGTGTGTGTGTGTGTGTGTGTGTGGTTGGGTGTGTGAAAAACAACAAACGGAAAACAGGTTAAAATGCAGGATAAAAACAAAAACAAGAGATTTGACCGGTTTCGTCCGTATTAACGAACGTCTTCAGAAGACGTTCGTTAATACGGACGAAACCGGTCAAATCTCTTGTTTTTTTGTGTTTCTCCTGCATTTTAACCTGTTTTCCGTTTGTCTTCTTTCACACATTTTGTCTACCACGTCATTTAATTTTCATGAATTATCGTGTACCTTACCCAATATATATATATATATATATATATATATATATATATATATATATATACATACATACATACATATATATAATATATATATATATATATATATATATATATATTATATATATATATATCCCAACTTCATAAGTACGTAAATGACCACAATTTGAAACGAATTACCAGATCAGAAAAGAACATCAATAATGTACAACTTGCGAAAATGGAATTAGATCAATTCAGAAATAATGACGAAAAAAAAAATTTTTTTAAGAAATTTTTGGAAACTATCGAATGCAATATTTATATCTGTATGTTAGTATTGTATTAATATTCGCCCCAATTGTCATACCAGCCGCGGTTCTCCTTTGCCTCATTCTGGCAAACTAGGGGCTTACTTTATCCTTCCAACTATTCTGTATTGGAATAAAGTATGGCGCGGCTCGGTTCTAAGAAGTGCAGTCTGCCAGGCATTACCTCTTTATTCGAGAATGGGCTTACGTAAATGCTGTGGCATTAAAGGGCCGAAAAGAAATACCATAAAAAAGAAAGTAATTAAAAATGAATTGTATTAATAGACAGTACAGAAGTAATCGGTTGCCTGAGGCTGCTTCCTCACTTCGCGTCTCCCCTTCTGTTGATTGTTCATAAAGACTCTATTAATAAAGTCAAGAAGAGTGCATACAGTGACAGAATAGAGTAAATCACCAGAACAGTTTATTGCCGGTCGCTTAAGGCGCCCCTACCGGGGAATGCCGACAGCTTCGTTCTCAGCATTTTGTAATACAACAAGAATGTCCGCATTTTAAGAGCTTATTTGCCTCATATTCCGACCTTGTATTTACATATTTTTGCGGTGAGAAGCAAGTAAATTAGGTCCATGTAATGTGCAATTTTCTTTTTCCTGTTTAAGAGAAATTAAAATAGAGAAATAAGTAGAAAGTTAAATAAGAAGATCTTTACACGGACATAAAAAACTAATAAATAAATTTAATATAATATACAACCCGGAATAATATATCCCATACTCTACAACGTTATCCATTAGGCATATCATGCACTCCTAAAGACGTTTTTAAAAGTAAATTCTTCAGAATCAGCATGATACATTTTTACTGGTTCGATTCTGATGTTGGCATTAGTTTTCTAAATTCAGTCGAGAATCAGCAATTTATTGATCAACATTCACAGTGAAAATGCTGCAGGATTCAAACTTGGCACACACATGTCGTCGGTCCACGACGCTATTCACGCGGCCACATCTTTACAGTTATTTGCGAGAGTTGATACAGTTTCCGTTTGTACGAACTCCTTTCTTGTCCATGAAATAGTAAAGAACATAATTTAAGGATTTTAAAGAAGAACCCAAATTCAAAATTTCACTTTTTTCATGAAATATTTTTTTTACATTCTCTCATTTTTTAAAACTAATGACTCACAATGATATTTTCAGCCCTATTTTTCTTATTTTTGTTTTTTCTTCGAGCCTTCTTCAAAGAACTTCTCTCTGCATAGCCTCCTTTATGTTTAGTGTATGTTTTCGTTTTTTTTTCTTTTTTCGTTTTATTAGATCCACTGTTGCCCACCTACAGAGTTTCCATTTATTTTGTAAGTGCTCTCTGGCGGCTTTCAGAAGTCCTTAAGTGTTTCAATAAAGTTGCGCAGACAAAGACGCGGCTGCGACCTGTCATAGTGACGACATACGCCAAATGCGCGTTTCCTTAACATCTCACCTGGTGATTTTTCATAATGTATAACCATTCGACTATTAGTGTGTCCAAGCGAAAAACGAAGGATTTGCAGAGCTAAACTTGCTATGCAAGTTATGAATTAGTTTTTTATACTAATGAGTCAATACTTCCCAAGGCCAATAGCCACGCGAGGATAACGATTAATGAGGTTGTCGATTAGATGGTGAACAATATTATGAGAGGAATGGAAACAATGGGTGGAGAGGGCAGTATGCCCTTATTTAAGAGAATGGATTGACAAGTATTTGTTGACATTGGACTTTGAGATGACGGCAGTGTTATTTCTGATACTACACTCTATCTTTTCTGTCTTCAGGCAATGAAGCAGACATCTTTCTAGAATGAGGCAATCCAAAGTAAACCTTCTTTTCAACACATTAAACACAGGTTTTGTGTTTAAGCCTGCTTTTGTGTGAAGGCGAATAAATAGGGACTACGTTGCAGTCAGTAGTGAAACAGTCCCGTGTTATTGTGTTCCACAGTTCTTGGAAATAAACTCTGTTCATGGAACTTCCGTTTTGATTTAGGTACACGGCTGTTAGGAAATCTGCAGTCTCCTTACATTGAGGTTGCGCAAATATCTGCTTGCTCACAAAAAAGAACGCTTTTGCTTTGGGTTTTTTTATTTATTTTTTGTTCTAAATTTTTATTGTCACATACGCGTGATATTTTAGCATTTTCTTGGTCTGGATTGAAACAAATATTTAATAGCGCTGACTCGACGTTAGCTTTGGACAACGTGACAGCGTAGAGTTTTCCAATAAGGCTCACTCTTACCCTCTCAGATAACAAGGTGATCCTTACATTAACCTTTAACTTACGGAAAAGATAAGACGTGATAGAAAAATATTAGTCAGGGAGACTTTCTGCGAAAGAGGGTAGAAAGTTGTTTTTTAGTCTGTGTGAAAGACGCTAGACGAGATAGGATTTTTTCTAAAAGTTAAGTGTGGTAAAGAGGTTAGCCTCTTTCGAGATAGCATGTCTGATAAAGAAACAGTTTGAATATTGTAGTTTTTGTCTGAATGAATCATCATACTTGCTTATTTATATAAGTACGACAGGTTTGGTATGGCTTTAGAAAAGCACACATCTAGAAGATATAAGAGCTACGTTGAATAATAGGATTTTATTTGTTTTGTCTTACGGCATATCAACATTTTCGGGTGATTTACTGTCGTATTAATATATTCAAATATTTATTTATGGTATAATTAATTATTCATGACGTCAATTAAAGTGCATACAACAAAGTTAATTTTAATGTAAAACCCCGGATTGATTCGATTTAACAAATTAATGGGGGCATTGATATGTGCTGCCGCTTCGGGTTAAAAAAATCATCGTTGTAATGTATCTTCGGATTGTTTTGATTGTTGTAAACATATTTCACTACAAACAAGTCAGACCGCCGCTGTAGACGTAAGGGGCTACTGAGAACTAGAGTGAAAGTTTTGGGGGTCATGCTAAGTTGGGATCTATGTAGCGAGATGTCTGTTTACATTAGTTTCAAACCTCTGCATGTCGGTACAGTCGGAGAAACAGGGAGCAGGGAGGGAGTTCCAGAGGCCGGCAGCACGAGGAAAGAAGCTATTGGAGTAGAAGGCTCTCTGGCATCTGGGGACCTCCACAGTGAGTGGATGGGATTTAGCTGATTGTCTAGTGTGTTTACGTTGAGAGTGGACCAGTTCATCGGATCAAACTGAGGGGTGACCTTACACACCACATAGGCTTTGAAATTGCAGCCTCACACAGAATATAGTTTTCTGTCACACACAGTAGAAGCAACATTTTGCTAACATAACTATTATTAATAATTAGAGCTAAATTATACAAAGTTAGTATCAATCGACAGAACATTAATAGGGTCTATGCTTATTCTTATGCGTGCCTATGTGTGTGTATGATGAAAGTGTACGTTTATGTGTATATTTTTTTTCATTTTACTTCAGTAATTTCCCAGAAATCAAATAGCCCATTTATGTGGCTAACACTTGATTGATATATGAGATACATATATATCTCGGTGGTCAATCAAGATTTTCCTCTATATCCCAAACGTTGAGTTAGTAAATAAGGGAAGAACATTAATTTTCCTTTCCCCAATTGACCAATAAACGATGTTGTAGTACATCTTTCTTTTTGGTCTTTTGGTATTTTGGTCTTACCGGATTACAGGACCAGAATTCATCTTGTCTGATGGAGCATCCAGCTAAGTGCCGTTACTTGAGGTGACATCAGTAGGAGAAAGTGCACCATTCCTCGTATGAGCAAGTGTATAGCCGTGGCGAAGGGATCTTATTTGGGCTTCGAATACTATGTTATTTCGAATATTTTGTCAGGGTTTACTTGTAGCGTGAAGTATTTTCATTTCAGCAAACCCTTGTACAGAGAGGCCGGAGACAATCAAGACAGTTCTAGCAGGTAATTCAAACTCTGTATATGTATGTGTGTACATGAGTGTGCTTCTGTATGCATATATGTGCACATGCGTGTTTATATGTCCACATGAGTACTGTGTACGTGTGTTCATTCGTGTGTGTGGTATAGTGTTGTATTATAAGTGTGTGTATGTATATAAACGTATGTGTCTATTATATTTAATAACTCGCTTATATTCTTGATAAATGTATGAAACCATAACCAACCTCAGCTAGATTTAAAATAGTAACTTGTATCGTATACAACAAATTGGTTACAATAGGTATTTATGTTTTTCCTTACCACAAAGGCTGGATGTAACAAAATGTATGTTTTATATAGAGTAAATCCAGCCCCCTAAAATGGGATACTCTTAATTGGGAAACATAGATTGTTCTCCAATCGATATAGATTACTCATCTTCCAACAAAGGACATTACAAATACTACACTTTGATCTCCGCTCGAAATATTGGTAAATTAACAATAAATATTTCTGCATTAGTGATAACAAATGGGTTGATTGGGCGTAATACAGAAAAAACAAACCACGTGCGTTTATGTTTATGCATGCATAAGTATACATGTGTGCGCATGCTTATGCGCGCTTATATATACGTGCGTTTGAGGGTGTTTAGTTTCCTGTATTGAAAGCGAGAGACAAAGCGAAATGCGCCTCTCCACAGACGTCCGTTTCTTGCATCGCTCTATTTTCGGCTTGATTCGTTCCTTGTTCCGACTTGACCAACCGTAGAACAGATTAACGAATCATCGGAAAATAATCACCGGAAGACGTCAGGAGAATTACACACGCAGGTGCACACGTGTAAACGCAAGTGGGAAAAGAGACGCATGCATCTGTTTAATTACAAGCATTCACGAACGATCAGAGAAAAAAACAACACAATAGTCGGTCCTACTTTAGTCAGCGGTCTACTTAGCAATAATATATCTACAAAAAAGCACACGAGTTTCATCCATCATCAGCTGTGTGAGATATACTGCCTTGTCTATGTGTTAAACCCGATTGCTTACTTGTAAATTGTTTCGAGAATACATAATTCAACATTCGACAAAGAATGAATATTTACATTTGAATTTAAAACTTCAGAGAAATCTCTTTCAACCACCAAATTAAAAAAAAAACTATATTCGGAATATCAAGAAGTTTTATTGGTTGTGTCCTGCTGGCTTGGCAGGCTGAGAGAAGCTCAGGGCTTCTTCTCGAATAATGGCGACAGAGAGGCGCTCGTAGAGCCAATAAAATTCATGATGATCCGCGATGTGGCGCATCATTAATATACGAATTGGTTGAGGAAGTCCCTCGTAACGGGGCTGATCGTTCCACCCGTCTCCACGGCGATTTGGTACTGGCTGGAAGGGTCTCTTGACTTGCTAAAAAATGCGAAATTATATTATTTGGATTATTCGAACTTCCGTTCTAATCTTTACGTTTCGGACGATGTAAACTCCGACCTATTTCAGTTTTATCCTATCGGACTCGGGGATCTATACAGAGGTTACATCGGGCGAATATGAGAATAGTAGTCCGGATAATTTGAATAATTGAAATAATCAAACTTCATGTGAAAAGAATCCGAAATAAAAACGACTTTGATTATTTATTGTTGTCTTTCTTAAAATATTAAATACGTTTTTATTGAGATTAACTTGAGACTATTTGATGTTAAATAAAATGTTATTAAAACATCTAGGTGTCTCCTATTTTAGTTAAATATTTTATTACTACCTTAGAATTCATAAATATTTAAACAATGCAAAATAGACTTCCTAATTCAATATTATATTACAGCTAAAGCTCACACAGAAAGGGAGACTAATATAGAACCATGTAGGCAAACCGCTTACTAATTCAGCACCAAATATTCAGCATATATAAACATATTTACTCGAAGATCAAAACACTCGAGCTAGCCACCGATATTTTTATGTCCGATTAGGAGTTGGCGGTGGTTTCGAATCTCGCAACGCCCAGCAACACTGATGGATCTTGTAAAAAGGAAACAGATGTCTGCGGACGTCTAATATATATATATATATATATATATATATATATATATATATATATATATATATATATATATATATGGGTATGTATATATAGATAGGTGAAAGTGTGTGTAAGTATATATGTATGTGTGTATGTATAGATGTGGATGTAGGTATATGTGTGTAAGTATATATATATATACATGTGTTGGTATATATATATATATGTGTGTGTGTGTGTATAGATGTATGTATATATATATATATATATATATATATATATATATATATATATATATATATATATATATTATTAACGGTAAAATATTTATATGTATACATTTATAAACATCATTGTCAGATAGACGTAATTCGCACTAAATCTAATTGGAATTCAATAAAAGTTCACACAAAGTACACTTATTGTAGAGGAAATATTAATGAATAAGAAATAAGTTCATATAAGGCCGAGGAAGTTTATTTCTGACAGTATATGAAAACATATTTGTTGTAGACCTGCTTCATTAGAAGCAAGAAGCAAAAACGGACGGCTTAATTGAATCATTTATGGCTAGCGGGACTCGTGGTAACACTACAAAACCGACCCGAACAAATTAAAAGCAGCTTAAATACTTGCTAAATATTTACCGATGATACGGCTTGTTGTGGTTCAGGGCGGATAGAGGAAAATAAAAGGATGAAGAAAGAGTGAGTAACAAGGTAATGGAAAGAAAGAAAGGATGGAAAGTTAGGTGAGAGAGTAACAACTTAAGAGACGGGGAGAAAGAGAAATAGATAAAAGAGAGTAACAGTGTAAGACATGAAAGTTGAAGTAAATGAACAAAAGAAGACACGCGGCAGAAATAGGGTAAGAATAGAACAGAAAGAATGATCGAAATAAAGTACGAAAAAGAGAAAGAAAGAAGAGAGAACGATAGAAAGTTAGAAAGAAAGAAAAAAGATCATACAGCTGGAAGTGTTGTATGAAGTCCTTTCCGTCTATTAGTTAACGCCGTTAATATATTAGCTTTGATTCAATCAATATTGATATATTAGGATATATAGATTGATAGATATCGACATACTGATATATATATATATATATATATACATATATATATATATATATATATATATATATATATATATATATATATATATATATATATATATATATATTGTTGAATATAAGAGACAACTCATGTCTAGATATCTTTTGGTAAATCCTTTCAATAGTCCGAATCAGGATCTTAGTTTCGGAGGGGAATTCGCTGATGAATTTCACACCCATCCGGGTCCATCTTCAGGGGAATGGGGTTAATCAGGTACAGATGGGTCTGAAAGTACTTGGAAGACAAATCTAAACTATGGCAAATTCATCAGCCAATTCCCCTCCGAAACTTAAATCCTGATTCGGGTTATTGAAAAGAATCTACGAAAGGATATCTAGACATGAGTTGTCTCTTATATTCAACAATACTTCCCTGCAAGAGAAGATGCTGCCTAGATATACACACACATATATATATATATATATATATATATATATATATAGAGAGAGAGAGAGAGAGAGAGAGAGAGAGAGAAAGAGAGAGAGAGAGAGAGAAAGAGAGAGAGAGAAAGAGAGAGTAATAAATAGAGAGAGAAGGGTGGGAGGGGGAGCTACTAACAGAGTGGGATACATCAATAAATAAATATATACATAGATATTAACAGACTGGAATAAATGTATACATAGATGCACACATGCATACATGCATACATAATCTTCAATTCATGATATAGATGCACTCGTGTATTTCTCGGTATGTTGGGTTCTGTTGATAGAAGTGATATTGTTGAGGGAAAGGTTAGGACAGAGTTGAGGGTCTGAAGTGTCTAGAAGAAACGGGAGGAGACCCGTCAAAAACGCTTTTTGGCATGATCCGATGTGCAGCAATCGAATGAAATGTTCCACAAAAAAAAATATAATACGAAACAAACAATACAAAAAGATATTCTTCATCTTCATCTTCAGAAACTGATCTTCAAAAGAATAATGAATAAATAATATAAAAATATATTTATGATTAAATAAATTGGTCTGGAAGTGCTAGAAAAAAGATGTGTTGGTAAGATGCGTCCTTTCCATCTTCGCGTTCAACAATGAAATGCTTTTTCAAACTTACGCGTGACAGACCGCTGAAAATTCTATTCCATACTTAAACGTCGCAGACAAAAGAAAATGCTATTACAGTGTGACAGATAAAAAAATGTTATTACAATCTTAAGCGTGGCAAACCAAATAAAATACTTTTAAAGGCGTAAGCGTGACAGACCGACAAAAATCTCATTACAAACTTAAGTGTGACAGATAAATTAAAATACCCTTTTAATCTTAAGCATAACAAACTTACGAAAATGTATTTTCAAACTTAAACGTGACAGACTGACGAAAATACTATTTCAAACTTAAGAATGACAGACCGAGGAAAATTCTATTTCACACTTAAGCGTCCTAGACCAAAGTCAATCTTCTTTAATTAAGTCTAACAGACCAAACACAATGTTAGTATAAAGTTTAGCGTGACAGACTGGCGATAATTTTATTACAAACTTGAATGTGACAGACCAAATAAAGTCGATTTTTGTTCTTAAATAACTTCAAATTTGATTCAATCAAACCTAATTTTTGAAGACATATTCAGGATTATTGTCACAATCTCCAAACTTTTCATCAGACTTGACTATATGTTTTCTTTAAATATTATGATTTATTTAAATAAACTTAATAATGAAAGATTTCTGAAAATTGATTTTTTTCAAATCATTTATAAATTATATACTTAATTCAAATCACATGTTATATACAAATCCATGTGTATTTTCACACGTGGCGTGCCACTTTTCAAGACAAAAAAACGTAACCGTGTGGTTCTTAAAATATTAATAGTGATTGAAAAAGACTTAAGCGTGATAGACCGACCGACCGACCGACCGACCGACCGACCGACCGACCGACCGACCGACCTCCCATTAAGATACGTGGACGCATCTAAAAAAGATGAACAACGAGCTTCTCACCGACTCAAACGCATCTTAGATTAAAAGAATCGGAAAAGGTGAAATGGAGGTCGGACGTCGCTAGCTGGCAGAAAAATGGAGGTACAAGATCAATTGAAAACGAGGCTCGTCTAATAAGTGGGACAGCGTCTTAATGGCAAAGGAAGGGTCAAAATCAAGAGTGTGGGATGAACGATGGAGAAGGGGGAAGGAAAAGGGCTCTGTAAAAGCAACGGATGTGATCGTTTACGGTTGATCATCTTGCCTTTAGGCAGTACTTTTTTGCATGACTAGACAGGAAGCAACTTTTTTTCACTCACCTATTACACGTATTACAGCCGGCCCTCGTCGGTTTCTAGTTTTAATATGGGCTTTTTTTTGTTTTTCTCTATATCTTCTCTTTTATCACGAGTTTATATAATTATTATTTCATGTTCATATTTTATTTTCTCTCTCTTCCTCTCTTTCTTTTTTTGTCTTTCTTTCTTTCTTTCTTTCTCTCCCCCCCCCCCTCCTCTCTCTTGATCGTTTTTACTATTACATTCTTATCCGTTATGTCCTTTCTTACACATTCCTTTCTTTTTCAACTTCTTCATTCTTTCCTGTTTTCGGTCGTGTTCTTATTTAACTAATGTCATTATCATGCCCCCTCACATGTCCCACATGTAAGAACCGGCTTTCATTTTTAGTTTTATCGTCGTCCTTTTTTCACCATTTTCTATAATATCAGCCAAACCTACTCGGCGCTGTCTGGGAGTCTTTGTACTTTTATTCTTCTTTCACGTTTTTTAAACAATTCTAGTTTTAGGGCGGGTGGAGGGTGCCAAAGTGGCATTTTTAAATTTAATATCAATTATCACATTATTGTTTAATCATTATATGAAGCAAACTGTTATTAATTAGTAATTTTAAATGCTTCTAAGGGGGGGGGCTACTCTTACGGAAAAGTCTTTGTTAGACCCCTATGGTTATAATGAATGAAGGAAACAAGATTATCCACTGTTAATATTTTCATACCCAGAATAAGTATTTTTAGAAAATAACTAAAGCGTAATAAAATATATTCCTGTACAGAACCTAGTAGAAAAAAGAAACAAAGGAACAGGATCGTTTGAATCAAGTCTCGATATGTAAGACAGATTGCTATTTGGGTGTGACTCTAAAAAATCAACAAGATAATTCATAAATGATATATATATATATATATATATATATATATATATATATATATATATATATATATATATATTTAGTTCATTCTTAAGACACCGGGACAATATCACGATTGCTTTTTTCATTGAAATTATTTTTAAAGGTAAAAATACGTTGAAATGCAGAATTTTAGATGAAGGTTTAATTTTATAGTAACAAATACAAGTAAAATAGCTTCATCTTTAATATTAATGAAATCGTGTGATGACTTGGTGTGTGTCCGCGTTTGCATATCTCATGTCAGCAAATTACACACTGAATTATTATTTTTATTTACTTTTCAACGAATGTTTATCAAAGTCAAAAATACAATAGCGTAAAATAAAACAAAATTAAAAAATAAGTGAATACTTCGTGATCTTTCAACGTTTGAAAAGGATATGGAAATATTTAGACTGTTGAATAGAAATAAATTCATGCTTTGGAATTATTAGGAAATCCTGTTTTGGAAGCTGTGCACATCCAATAATTTCGTAAATAGAGATAAAACGACATTACTTTAAGGAAATTAGTTAGAGTGTTTATACTAATTTGGCTAAGTTACTAATTTAATAAGCAAACAATAATTAAATTTAGCTTTTAAATTTAGCTTTTAAGAAAATAATTTTATAAAAAAAACGAAACAAACATTAAAGTAAAAGGAATCGCAGGCCATGCCAAGTGCGCGCAGTTTGTTTTAAATAAAGTTATTTATAACCATATTTTTTCAATAAATATATTTTACTTAATAAATACAAAATTTGTTGAATTTTTAAAGTTGTCTTCTATTGCTTTTTTACAAATGTTTATTCTATAAATGTTATTAATAACTGTTTTTCTAAACCTTTTATAATCAAATTAACTTTAAAAATCAGTTGTCGTCTGTTTTTCTTTTAAATATATAAAAAATCAGTATTGACACGTGTACGGCGTGGAAGTATCATGGATGTTTCTCTTTGAATTTAGAGCATCCGTATTTTCAGTGTTAACTCCGTGCTAATTAAGAGGGCAAGCTGAATTATTATATCGATAGATAGATGAGTATATTTCTTTTGTTTCCTTTCTTCCCTTGCTTCTTTTTTTCTCCTTGTTTCTTTCTTTATTTATTGTTATATGCTTATTCAACTAATATCACTCTTCTTTCATTTTTCTCAAATATCAGAACGAGTATACTCGTTTCATTTTTTTGGAACTATTGTATATAATTATTATTACATGTTAATTTTTTTTATTTAGTTCTTTCTGTCTTTTTCTCAATGAACTAATATCATTATTTTATTTCGTCTCTGACCCATTTTATAAAAAGCTTTCACTCCGAATTGTATTGTTTATCACACCTTTTCCCGTAATTATTTATACCCATTATCAGTCAATTATTATAATAAGAATGTTTGATATTTGTAAATATACGTGCATATATATACAGGGTGACTAAAAAAAACGGGCCCCAAATCTGATTAGGCCCTGTTTCTTAGTGTTTTGTCCGAATGAAATGAATTTTGGGGCATAACTAGTTTATTATATTCACAACATCATATACAAATACTAGGGTATTTGGCCTTTTTTTCTCCGTTCTACAGCATGTGTTCTAGATGGACTCTTTTTATCTCCGTGCATTTCTTGAGGCGCAGAACGAAGTTGTCCATGACGTTCTTACAGACTGAATTGGGAATGGCTCTCATCTCCTCCCTGATGGCTTCCTTGAGTTATGTGATGCTTCTGGGTTTCCCTGTGTACATTCTGTCCTGAAGATAGCCCCAAAGGAAAAAATCTGGGGGGCTTAGGTCCGGGCTATGGGGTGGCCACTCAAAATTAGTCTTGAGACTGATCACTCGGCCTCTGAAGTTCTCTTTCAGCCAATCTTGGGACAGGTTTGAGGTGTGAGAACTTGCTCCGTCTTGTTGGAACCAGAACTTGATCATGAGCGACGGGTAGAAGGTTTTGAGGACCTCCACATACCGCTCCTTGGTGACTGTCACTGCTGCGCCAGATTCTTCGATGAAGATTGGTCCGATGATGCCTCTGACCGAGATTGCAGCCCACACCGTGCAATTAGGAGAGTGCAGGGGCTTGGTGGCTACTTCATTGGGTCTGGACGACCCCCAGTAGAGATTTGTCTTGGAGTTAGCCTTTCCGTCAAGATGGAAGTGGGCTTCGTCTGACGTCCAAAGGAGGTTAAGGAAACCTGGTGTCTCCTCGATCTTATCGAGCATCTTGATTTCCATAGTGCTCCTCTGCTTTTTGTCTGAGGCTGTAAGGGTCTGCAGCGTCTGTATTCTGTATGGGTAAGGCCTGATATTGTTCACCAGCACTCTCCTGCAAGTCTCACAGGAGATACTGAGGGACTGACTTCGCTAACGCACAGAGCGTTTCGGACTCTCCCGGAGAGACTCTCTCACACTTTCGACTGGCTCGGCTGTCCGCTTCTTGGGACGTGCCGAGTGGCTTGGACGGTTCTCACTGGCAGCGTTGAAGTTCTCCACGGTCCCATACTTCTCAAAGTGGTCCACCCAGTTCTGAATTCTGCTTTTGCGTGGAGCCTTTTCACATCCGAACTGATGCATGAAACTGTCCTGGGTTTTCTTAAACGAGCCTGTCTTGTAGTAAAATTTAACACAGTGTATTTTTTGTCCCAGCTTCCACTGAGGTATCGGTGTACTCACGGTCGTTGATTCTGCCATGTCCTGTAAAATAAGGGACATCGGTGAATAAATAAAGAAGATATCACATAAAGTGTACACGGGGCCCGTTCTTTTTTAGTCACCCTGTATATATATATATATATATATATATATATATATATATATATATAGTAAGCAATAAAAATATATATGGCAATCAAGCTACACAGAGGATCCCGCGTTTCATCCCCGGGGGGGGGGTCTTCAGGTTATATTAGTTAAATAAGCATTTAGCCTGAAGATTCCCGCTGAGGTTGAAACGCGGGAGCCTCTGTGTAGCTTGATTGCCATATATATTTTCATTGCGTACTACCTAGCTCTACTTACGTATCGAGCACTGTTGAAGTAAATACTGAAAACTGATACATAAAACATTATACCTCCTTGTAATATTTTATGTGGATACATGAAGTACTAATGTATATATATATGTATTTATACAGAGATATGTATATATATATGTGTATTCATACATATATATATATATAGAGAGAGAGAGGGAGAGAGGGAGAGAGAGAGTGAGAGAGAGAGAAAGAGAGAGAGAAAGGTAGTTTGCTTGAATCATTGCTGGGAATTGTATTAAGAAAGCTGACATACATCTTAATGAATTCCACACAGTCGGACTTTTCTTTATTATCTATTTTTGACAAGAGGTAGATTTTCCCGAAATATCAAATTATTTTTAATTATAATTAGATTATCACAAACAGCTAACACCATACTTGCTGTTTATGTAAGATTGAAAAGGAAAAACAAAGATAGTTTTAAGTCCTCCCCTTCGATTGCTTATTCTTGTTCTTTCCAGCTTCTCATCAAACCGGCTCTTTGCATTGCATTTAGCCTTCTTAATGCATTTATTATTATATATATATATATATATATATATATATATATATATATATATATATATATATATATATATATATATATATATATATATATATGGGGGTGTACGTGTGTACATGTTTTTTTAAATTTAATTTCCTCTTGTCAAAGATATAGTTTTCTACTATATATAACATTTCTCAACTGAACTCGTTGTGTTTCTCATTTTTAACATTATAAATGATTCTCTTTTCTTATCCGTTTTTCAATCACACTTTATGTGTTTTATTTTCTTTCCCGCCAAAATATTTCGGCTCTTTTTTATTTTTGTATTGTCGTCATCCATTTATTTTTAGTTTTATTAGATTGAATCCAATCACCAACTTTTTCTTCCCTCCTTTTGCGCTTACTCTATTTTCTTCTTTTTTTTAATTCATTATTTGTTTGTTTCATGGTTTGTTTATTTATTGATTGATTAGTGTCTGCCTCCTTTCTCTCATTTCCCTTTCTTTTTATCTCCTTTTATTTTTTTACTTCTTCTTTCTTACTCTCTCTCTATATATTTTTTTCATTTTTCATAATTTCTCTTTCTTTATGTCTCTTTCTATCTATCTATCTATATATCTATCTATCTATATATATATATATATATCTACCTATCTCTCTCTATCTCTCTCTCTCTCTCTCTCTCTCTCTCTATATATATATATATATATATATATATATATATATATATATATATATATATATATATATAATCATTTAGGAAGTGAAAAAATTTAAATAATAAGTAAGCTAATAACATCTAATACTGCAATCACCTATAAAAAATACTTACATTGAAATACATCGTATATTTGGGTGATAAAAATCGCACATATTTATACGCAGAGCGTCTTTGTACAGTGGTAGAACGCTGGACTATAGACATCATCATCGAGGGTTCGATCTCTGTGTAAGTTAGCCATGCTGATGACGGCTGTGAGCCAGAAACACGTGTCCATGGATTACTTTTATGTGCGTATTAAATAAATATATATATATATATATATATATATATATATATATATATATATATATATTAACTTAAGAAAATACGTCTTAATCACTTAGGAAGTGAAACAATTTAAATAATAAGAAAGCTAATAACATCTAACGCTGCAAGTGTTACAGTACTGTAGGGCGCCATTATGCAAGGCACAGTAGGTTAACTAGTATCAAATAGCTAATTTTGTTATTGAAAAATAGGTTTTGTTTCTGGACTCAGAAGTGAGTTCAGAGAAGAGTTTGATCCAAGAATAGTCATAATAAATTTAGACACCTGACGTGACCTTTGAGTCAGAGATCAGAGTGAGTCTTTTTTGTCCCCATCTCGTGCGTGGGAATGATGATTACGTCACCACGGAAAACAAGAACTTAGCTTTTTAGAATCAGTCTGAGCTTAGAGGCGATACCGTTCAGACCGGGTGCGAGCATGTAGCCGGCAAACTGGTAAGGCCCCGTTCTGGGAGGGCAGAAGATATCCCGAAAGGAACCAGAAAATAGCCGAAGTAGGAGAGAGTCGAAACCGGAATCCCCCTGACAGCAAACGAACTAAGAAATAAGAAACTTGTGTGAAAATAAAGAAACTTGTATGAAATTTCCCTTCAAAAAATTCGTGTCTCGTGTATTCATTCTGTCTGAGACAGACCTCTTCCTTCGATCAAGACGACACAGCCAGCGAAGACTAGACGAATCACAGGCCAAAGAAGAGAACAGAAGATAAGGTAAACCTTGAGATTTATTTGAGAACTTTTTAGGAACTTTAAGAAATGTATAATGAACATTCCGTGATTTGATGTAAGTTGAACTGAAGCGTTTATAAATGGTAAAAGAACTCTTTCGAGACTGTGAACAGTACGTTTTTATATGTGGAATAAGATTTATAAAAGTTATATGTGAACATTATGTTATTTGATGCCGAGAGCCTTAAGAGACGTGTCGCAATGGAAGATTCGTTATTTGAAAAAGAAGATCTGTAACGTGTATCGTTACACAATCACCTATAAAAAATAATTACATAGAAATACATCATATATATATATATATATATATATATATATATATATATATATATATATATATATATATATATATATATGCATTTCTTTGCTTCTCATTATATTTCTTCCAATTCTCATATATTTCCTTTTTAAAATGTGTCATTCAAACTCTCTCTACTTTTCTGTCTGTTCCTTTGTTTCGTTCTTTCTTTCTCTTATTGTATCTTTTGTTTTGCTTTTCTGTATTTTTGTAATTTTTTATTTTATTTTGTTTTCTTCTTCTTCCTCTCCTCTTTCTATATTACATTGCTTCTATCTTAATCGTTTTACGTCTTTCTTTTTTATATATTGTTACATTCCTCTTTTCCTTTCTGTATGTTACTCCATACTTCCTGCCATCTGTATTGTATCTATCCTTCAGTCTTTCTCTCTGCTTTATTTTTTCTACGTTTTTTTTAAATCTATCTATATTTTAAGCCATCGGCCCAAGGCGAAAAATATCGCTTTTAATGAGATACAAAACGGGTGCGAATTATGTTGGGATATAATATGCATAAAATCATAAGAAACATTGGGTAGCTTTTCGCATGCAAGATTTTGATGCATTAATTAATAATTTGAATTTTAATCTTCAAAATAGATGTTGCTTGTTTAAGTGGCATGGTACAAAAAGTAGCCAATCGGTATGCATCTTTGATAGTGATGCTGATAATTACCCAATCACAACAATTGTAGCAAGCGTTATAAATCAAGATGGATTCCTCCACCGAAGAAGTAATGAATGTAAACAAAGAGAAAAAAAGAATGTTTGTACGTCTACAAGATTGAGATTAATATCTTTTTTTAAGAGAAGACATGGATGTGCTTTCTAGACTATGTTCTAAGGTTCTTAATTGTTACCTATATTTGTTTTGCCTTTAATGTTTCTACTTATCCTACTTTTGTATGGATCTTTTCTTCGATTTTTCTTTCCCTCTCTTCTTCTTTGTATTCTCTGTCATTCTATTTCTCTCTATTTCTTTTATATTTCTATCTATTTACCTTTTTTCTATAATTTCCTTTTCTTGTTCGTACTATCTTTCTTTCTTTATGTTTATTTATTTCCATCTTTATTATTTTTTCGTTCTCCTCTCCTCTCTTTCTTATATGTATTCATATATATATATATATATATATATATATATATATATATATATATATATATATATATATATATATATATATATACATACTTATATACATATATATATATATTTATATATATTTATATATATATTTATATATATACATAAATATTTATATACATATATATATATATATGCATATATATGTATATATATATTTATATATATATATTTATATATATGATATATATGTATATATAATATATATATATATTTATATATATATTTATATATATAATATATATATATATTTATATATATAATATATATATATTTATATATATATATATAAATATATATATATAAATATATATATAAATATATATATATAAATATATATATTCATATATATTTTTATGTATATTCATATATATATATTTACACATATATATATATATATATATATATATATATGTATTTATATATATATATATATATATATATATATATATATATATATATATATATATATCAGTCAGGTTAATTTTATATTCCAATAACCATGATTTTATTTTATTATCTTTATTTTTATTTTTTCACATTTCCAAAAAAACATAACATTTATGTGAGATGTATTTTTTACAGTCTCACAGAAATGTTGTTTCTTGGAAATGTGAAAATATAAAAATAAAAGTAAAACTAATTTTAAAAAATGGTTATTGGAATATAAAATGAACCTGACTTATATATGCTCTGTTGTTACTGATTGACAATCATCGAGCTGAATCTTTTAAAGAGACTACAAAATAAAAAGGCACTAATAGTATATGCTAATACATAGAGTGTCATTAATAATGACTAACTATATGTATATATATATATATATATATATATATATATATATATATATTTCAATAATAAACGTAAATAAAGTGTACTCAGCTTAAAACTTTACTGCAGTTCTGCTACATTACTTATCGTCAGAAACTACCGAAACTAGTGAAGTACAATGTATTTACATTTGTTATTGATATAATTCTTTCCGATTAATTATCGAATTTTTGTTTGTCTAAGAATACATCTTTATTTATAGAAACCTGTATAGCTACATAAATGTATATGTTTCGACGATTGGCTAAATGGTAAAGTCTTATCAAGCTGGGAGTTAGACTTAGCCAGTTGGACTATAGTCGCAACATGTCCATTTACGTTTGTATAATGTAAATGTATAGTAATCAAATAAACAGCTATACTTGTTATTGAGCACTACTACATCGTAAGATTCATAGAACTGTTTATCTTAACAAAACTATATTTAAACTACTAATATATTAATGTTTATATTTGCACACTCTTATTATAATAAAATATATTACGCAGACATTTTCGTTTCAGTATTTACATCAACAGTGCTCAATATATATAAGAGGAAATGCTACTTATATATATATATATATATATATATATATATATATATATATATATATATATATATATATATATATATATGTGTGGGAAGAGAAGGATGAAGGTAATCCGACGTGATGGGAAAATGAAAAAGGAAAACCAAAAAACACCTCCCTCCCCCCTCTTCCTCCACTCCCTCTCTGCCATCCACTTTACCCCTGCTCATCCCCCACCTCTTTCTCTTACCACCAGCCACAGTAATCCTTGCTCACCCCATCCTTCCATTTTTCCCCACTCATTTTCTTCAACATTCATTTTTATTCTCCAACAAGTACGGACGTCCACCCAGTAGGGGCCATTATTTCATTTTATTTTTCCTCCCAATATGTCTACCCTACATGTATCTGTACTTGCATGACATTTTTTCTCTATTTTATCACCATGATGAAGTCTTATAAATAAAGACGAAATGTTGATGTACACATAAAAAACATCCATTTTTTTGTTTTCCTTTTTCATTTTCCCATATATATATATATATATATATATATATATATTCTCTTCCTTTTACTTTTTTTCTCGCATTGTCTTCACTTTTCTTTCTATTTCTGTCTATTGTCATTTTTTCATGTTTATCTCTCTTTGGTTCACTTTCTCTCTCCTTCTCTCCTTCTCTCTCTCCTATCACCTTTCACCTTCCTCTCTACTTTTTCGTTCTTCCCTTCTTTTCTTCTAGCCTGATCCAGTTTTCGCTTTCTTAAACTTCTGTACCCACTACCACTCAGCTGACCTTCGACACTTGCCACCTTCACCAAATATATACCACCCGCCCAACACAACTCCACACCCATCCCAACCCCTTTTTTACGCCTCCCCCCCCCCCTCACTGCCGGCCCTTCCCGGGACTCGACTATCCTGGACTGTCAACCCTCCCATCCATCAGACAGACATGATTCTTAACAATAAACGCCTCTCTTAGTGCAAAAACCTTACTTCCCCCACACACCTTACCATCGTCCTCCTCCTACACCTCAGTGTCTTCGTTTTCAAATTCTTCCCAGTCTCTTCCCTCCCTTCCATACCCTCTTACAACCTTTGAAGTTATCCACTACTTCCAATCTATTGCCTTTAGTCATTCGTATTAACTTTCACTTTCATTTTCACTTTAACCTTCCCGCCACGTCGCGCGCATGTATTCTTACCCCCCACCTTCAATGCGTGATACTGGGCGTTTTAATACGGGACCATTGACAGCCATCCTCTTCCTCGCCTTCGCATATTTTGCCTTTTTGAAATCATCGAGCTCGTTCCAGTATCATTATTCTCTCTTTTATTGTTCAAGTATTGGCCGCACTGCCCCGACAGGGGTTCGATCTTATGGCACTATGACACAAGTTTCACTCCTCTCATTGTTGGAAGGTTACACAAACATGACCTGCTAGTAAAAGAAGGCTTCCATAACTTACTCTTGTTTTATGTTTTGCAATTTAAAACATGATTTGTTTTAGTTCAAACCAATGATCCGACATTAAAACTTTGTGTGAATTGATTTGTTTCAATTACAAGGTGTTATTCATTAAGTGATATGAAACTATAGAGATGATTAACAAATAAATATAGATGTTCTTGAAAGTGACAAAAACGCTATTTCAGACTTAAGTAAATCAATATATTTGTATTGTTTCGGTCATCCTAATCTTGGTTATTATTTCCACAACTTCTTGACCGATGAAATTTCCGATCTTCTCTAGATGCATCTTTTCAAACTTGAGAATCCACCATTCTAACTCGGGAACCTATACGGCATTTCGAAGTGAATTTAATCCCCGGGGGTAGGTTATTCTCTTTCTGTCAACCATGACTAGGTAGAAGAGTTCAGCATAAACATTTCCAAGTTCGGTTATTATTTCCACAACTTTTCTACCGATGTAAACTTTAGATCATCTCCAGGTGCATCTTTTTAAACTTGGGAATATGTGGTTCATCTATGTAAAATTATGATAACAGCAAAACTGCATTTCTGATTATAACATTTATTCACTAAAACTAAATTAAAACAAAAAATTGTTTGACAGCATGATTTTTGTTACTCCATCTTGTTTTACCCCATTTTGTTTTACGTCATCTTGTTCTCACTTTACCATGGCGTTGGATGAGGCAAAGTGTCCTCATTACCATGGTATGTGTGCTCACTAGACTTGGCGCATCGAGATCGTTTCTTTCGTGTCTCTAAAAAAAGTATTTCAGTAGAAGACAACAGAAAAATAATCAATTAAACTTATTTATTAGAGAGAAAAGTTTGAGAATAACTCCGGAAATTTATGAAAACTTGATAGAATGATTTGTGAGCCGTTTGCAGAATTGTGTGACAAGTAGTGTACCTTCGGCTCAATGACATACATTTTACTATATATTGTCCATTGGTTATGAGATTTGTTATTATCAGAAATACAATTTTGATGTTATTATAATTTAAAAATAGACAATTACTTTATGGAAACCCTGTATGTGTAATATTTTACGTCAATATTCCTCTTCTGACTGTTGGTTTAGTGTTATTATACTGGGATAGGTTTAAGAAGAGATGAAGAATTATTATAGATCACTTAAACCATGAAATCTAAGTTCTGGTCCTATACCTTGTAAGAGACCCATTTATAAGATACATTTAATAAATATGACTTCAATACAATCATCCGTAAAGGTAAGGGATCATTCCTACAAAATTTAAAATTCTTAGGTCGAATATTTTAAAGGTAGTTAACGGATATACAGATATGCAAACGTCTCTCGTGTTTCTACGAATTGTATTTCTAACTCCGACTCTAAACATTAACGACGAGGCAAAATGGCCGAAAATAATGTCCTGAAAATTATTTTATTGTATTCTGGTGCGTATCAATCACTTTTGACATCGTCAAGGGTATTATCATTACGTTTACGTTTGATGACATTGTATATAGATATATAATAGATAATTCAAACTGCCTCAAAAGACGTATGCTCGCCATGAATATTTATAGAGCTAATAAAAGGAAAACGAGTCGTCTGTAAATAATCAAAGGTTTTACGTGTCCTCGGGTTGACCCTGTCGCTTATATTCATATTTAAGTAATTGGGCTTTGAAAGCAAGAGGGCGGGTTATTGTTTGGGTATATTTATAGAGCTTCGCGGGCAGCGTACGTCTGGTTGAATTAATGGAATATAAAAGGGAATACCCGCATCCTAGCTGTTTCCGTGAAACTTTGTTTGCGTCTTGTAAAACTAGATATTTGCCCGGAGTGTGCGGATATCAATAGGGGTAGGTGTTTGTACGAGAGAAATGGGTTCGAGCCAGCCATTATATTGAAGACTGTAGGAGTTAAGCGCTAGTTAAGAAAGGAATTAACTTTGATGTTTTAACCTTTTCGACATTTCAGTTGACATTTTGTTTAGCAGAATTTGTAACATTTTGAGGGCAAAGGAAGGAGTAGGAAACAGGGTAGTAGTAGGAGGAGGCGCATCGTGGGTGTTTATATGGCGGTCAACGATATGAGTTCAATTTCAGTCATGGATCTTGTGTACAGTTTTGCACATATCCAATTACTAGCAAACACAAGCTTTCTTCCGATCGCATAACTTTTCTAGTCTGAGAAAATGGTATCATGGTAAAGGAACATATACTACACTGACCCCGAAAAGGAGGAGGTAATGACTGAGAGTATGGTATCATGACAAAAACATATACTATAATGCTCCCTCCCAAAGAGGTAGTACTGACTGGGAGAAATATATCATGGCAAATGAAAATATACTACGCTACACCCCAAAGGAGCCTATTAGGATTCAGCTCTCCAAAAGGACATGGCAATTCCTGGGGCGATGGTATCATAATGAGCGAACGAATATATTCTACACTGCCTTCCAAAGGAGGAGGTAATGCCTGGTAGGATGGTATAATAGCAGAACAGATACTACACCACCCACTACAAAAAAGAAGGCAATACTTGTGAGTATCCTCCACAAAAGGGGAAGATAATGCTTGCGAGTATGATAGAACAGCTACTAGACGACCACCCCCCCCCCCAAAAAAAAGTAGACGGTAAAAATGGTCTCATGACAATGGGAAAATGGTCTTAAGACAACAGAGCAGATAATACAGTGCCACTCCCCAGAGGAGGATGTAATACCTTGGAAGATTCCCCTATCTCTTCAATAAAGGAGGTAAGTTATGTGAGGACGCGATTATGACAACATAACGGATACTACACTATCCATCCGCAATAAAATATATGCAATAAAGGAGGATGTAATACCTGAGAGGATTACCCCACCCCCGTAAAAAGCAGGAGGTGATTCATGGGAGGATCATCTTATGAAAACAGAACCGATACTACGCTACACACATCCATTAAAATATATTCCGATTTAATAAGATTTTTGTTTTCATTCATTTAAAATACCTAGTCACAAATACATCATTTGTATGATTTCTTGCCTTTTTTGGCTAAGATCAAAGTGTTCTCTACATTTCTGCGATATCAGACGTTGTACTAATGCCGGAAGTTGAAAGCGGAAGTTTTAATGATATTATCTCCCTTGCAAATAAAATTCCAAGAACGCTATCTTTTGTTATTAAATCGCTTTAATTAATTTTATTAATACTTATCTCGACAAACATATCGCATATATATAAGGAAATTTGGCAATACAAATTAGAAATATATATTACAGAATATTAGTTTATTAGAAACTCTTTATAAAATAAATATACAAATAAGGTATACCTATAGCTGGTTTAGGGTGTTTGGATATTGCTATGAATACGATATTTCAAAATATTGTTGTATCATTAGAATTGAATAAGTATAAGCTGTCGTAATGTTACTATTTTGAAATGAAAAAACATTTTCCTACTTTTTTCTCCTCTGTTGTTATTGTCTTTTTCGTTTTTAATTTTTATGTTTTTTTTCCTGAGATGAAAATAGCTAATTTGAATTATTTGGATTTTTCAGACAACAGTTCTAACCTTTGTTATAATTTTCGGTCGATGTAATTTCCAACTTTTTTTTCTGGTGTATTTTTTCGAACCTGATCATTTTTCTAGCGAACTCAGACACCTAGAATAAATGGATCTATTATAAATTCCGTATCTGTTCGACAGAAAGTTTTCAAAGTTTTAAAAGATGCACCAGAAGAAGGTCGGAGGCTACATCGGCTGAAACGTTGTGAAAATAATAATCGAGATGAGAATAGGTGTTTAAATAATTCAAACGATTCAAATCTTTTCCTCATTTTTTTTTCTTTAATTTTTCTTATATTTAATTATTTGTTAGTTTGTTTGACTTAACTTCTTCAGCTGAAACAGTAGCGTATTCTGATTGACATGACGCTTCTTTGTCTATATTGTGTTTTATGAAACCATGATTCCTCAGATGGCTGACTAATCTGTCTAATATTAGGTGATGGCATGTCCATGTACTCAAAGCAGACAAAAGATGAACTGCCGTAAAGCGGAAACACGACCAAATGTTTTGATATGTCGTAAAATAAAAACAGCAGAAATAGTATTGGCATGTTGTAAGACGGAAATAACAACTAAAAATGTTAATAATTCGTAAAACGGACTGACCAACTAAGAGTTTGGATAAAAGGAAAATACTAACATGTTTTATTTACCGTGAGACAGACTGACGAATCAAAGATGCAAAACTGAAGCACTAAAAGTGTCGATATGCCGTAACATAGACTGATCAACGAAAACATGTTTGGCATGTTGTAAAACAGAAAAAAACAACCAAACGTTTTTATATATCGTAAAATGGAAAGACCAATAAAAACTAATGCTATGTAAAAAATCATAATACGTTTAAAACAGACTGGCAAACGAATATTTTTGAACGGTCGTAAAACGGATGGAGAAACTAAAGATTCTGATAAGCCGTAAAACGATAGTATCAGAATTTTTGTTATAGCTTGAGACAAAAGGACAAACTAATGTCATGACAAGCTGTAAAACAGAAATACCAACCAAAAAGTTTGATAAGCCGTAAAACGAAAAGTCCAATTTAATATTTTGATATGTCGTAAAACGGGCAAATCAGACAAACGTTATTTTGTAAAATGGAAAAGTTGAACAAAAGGCGTCTACATGTTAAAACGTTAATAACTCGGAAAACGGATTGACCAATTAAAACTTTATTTGACTAACAAAGGTTTCGACAAGCCGTAAAACAAAATTACCAACGTTTATAATATATCTTGAGGCAGAAGAACCACTAAAAGGTTAAAATAAGATGTTAAACGGGAACAGCAACAAAAAGTGTCGATAGGCCGTAAAACAGACTGACCACCAAAAAGTACTGATAGGCCGTAAAACAGACTGACCACCAAAAAGTATTGATAGGCCGTAAAACAGACTGACCACCAAAAAGTATTGATAGGCCGTAAAACAGACTGACCACCAAAAAGTATTGATAGGCCGTAAAACAGACTGACCACCAAAAAGTATTGATAGGCCGTAAAACAGACTGACCACCAAAAAATATTGATAGGCTGTAAAACAGACTGACCACCAAAAAGTATTGATAGGCCGTAAAACAGACTGACCACCAAAAAGTATTGATAGGCTGTAAAACAGACTGACCACCAAAAAGTATTGATAGGCCGTAAAACAGACTGACCACCAAAAAGTATTGATAGGCCGTAAAACAGACTGACCACCAAAAAGTACTGATAGGCCGTAAAAAAGACTGACCACCAAAAAGTACTGATAGGCCGTAAAACAGACTGACCACCAAAAAGTATTGATAGGCCGTAAAACAGACTGACCACCAAAAAGTATTGATAGGCCGTAAAACAGACTGACCACCAAAAAGTATTGATAGGCCGTAAAACAGACTGACCACCAAAAAGTATTGATAGGCCGTAAAACAGACTGACCACCAAAAAGTACTGATAGGCCGTAAAACAGACTGACCACCAAAAAGTATTGATAGGCCGTAAAACAGACTGACCACAAAAAAGTATTGATAGGCCGTAAAACAGACTGACCACCAAAAAGTATTGATAGGCCGTAAAACAGACTGACCACCAAAAAGTATTGATAGGCCGTAAAACAGACTGACCACCAAAAAGTACTGATAGGCCGTAAAACAGACTGACCACCAAAAAGTATTGATAGGCCGTAAAACAGACTGACCACCAAAAAGTATTGATAGGCCGTAAAACAGACTGACCACCAAAAAGTATTGATAGGCCGTAAAACAGACTGACCACCAAAAAGTACTGATAGGCCGTAAAACAGACTGACCACCAAAAAGTATTGATAGGCCGTAAAACAGACTGACCACAAAAAAGTATTGATAGGCCGTAAAACAGACTGACCACCAAAAAGTATTGATAGGCTGTAAAAAGGAGAGACTTACTAAACGTTATGATATGTTGAACACCGGAAATATAAGTCAAAAGTGTTCCAAGACCGTAAAACGGATGAACCAACCAAAAGTTTTGTATTTGTCCTAGGACGGACAGACAAACCAAACATTTTGATTTGTCGTAAAACGGACAGACCAACAAAACGGCGAGTAGAAAGTGAACGTTGTGTTTACTTTTGGCAGCCTCGTTATCTTGCTTCCCTTATGTTGGCCTTTCCATGAGCAATGTTTCTGACCAGAGGGGAATCTATCCATCTAATACATCGACATAGTATTTGTGTAGATCCTTACAGCAAGTCGTGACATGCCTTGCCTGGAACGATTGCCATCTACAAAAACAAAATAAAAACATTTTCATATAACGTAAAACGGACAGAGCAGCCAAATGTTCTGAGAGGCCGTAAAACGGTTCAATCCACTAAACATTTTGATAAGCCGTAAACCGTACAGACCAACCAAACGTTTTGATTGGCTGTTAAAGCAGACAACCCTAAACCATTGGTCAGAATGTCGACAATCATTCAAATTTACATGAAATGATATCTTCTTTCTCACAGTTAAGTTATGAATGTCTAGGCGATAAAATTATTTAATGTTGTAAGTATCAACTTTATATTCGTACTGAGGTGGGGGCGGCTTTGAGGTTCTCGACACGCAACGAAAGAAGCCGCATCATTTGAAAACCCGATACTTCTGTATGTTCTTTGCTTTCACTCCTGCGATAAAGTTAGATCAATAACGTTAAGGCTTTATCAAACCGACAAAAATACGCAACGGGCGTATATTGCAGTCCAAGATTATGTGTTATCTGATTTATGTATAAATAAAGAAAAAAAATCTATCTGTCTTTATCTCATTGTTTCGGTAGTCGCACATATTTATAAAAAAAAACACTGTACATTTGTATGCAAAGATAAATTAAGAGAAGATAAATTATCTTTATTAATTTACTTTCTCAATGTTACAGGAAGTTCTATTTTGAAATTATCATATATCTATATAATAAATTTTTATTTTCTGTCTGTCTGTTTTTTCATCAACTCTTCTGATGGTTTTAAAGATATATCCACATACACATGTACATTCTGAAACTACATTATACAGAGTACTTGGATAAGTATATTTCATGTTGATCAAATAAAGAGCACTACTATCATGGGGTCTGCTTTTACGCTGGAAAAATATTTTATTCCATTTAGAGTTTGGGAAATGACGATAGACCCGCATAATCATATATATATTCTATGAGTACATTATCCAGAGTAAATAGGATCAGTTAATCTCATTTGGATTAAAGGGCGTGCAACATGATCGTATGATTTGCATTCGCGCTTGCCATCCGTACAAATGACATGCGCCCTTTTACTTTATTTGTTATTAAATTATAGAAAGCAAAATAAAAATAAACATGTTAATAAAAGACTAACAACTTCCAGTAAGAGATCACATACGTCTGAATTGATTCTTCTTAAACGCCGGGTGTTCCTCGAATGGTTAAAGTCTATAGATTTACTTTCAAAATTAAATATTATAAAATGTAATGAATAAGAATGAAAATAGATAACATGGTGTTTATGGGCTGAGCACCAAAGGACACAGGGTTTCTCGTTACAATCCCAAGCAACGACGAGGCTTACTGATACTATATGTATATATTATATATTTATACTATACTATATTTATATATTATATATTTATATATTAATAAAGAGAATTGTTTCGCTGAAAATCCTAAAACAGAATATTTATACTTGAAAATAAAAACATATATATCTATATGGTAATACTTGTATACATTTTCTTTGTCATGTCTTGATATGAGAAAAATGAAATGGAAGAGAGTGGAAAGGGATGAAATGAGTAACGAAAAGAAGAAGAAAGACAATAGAAAGATGATAGAAATGATGGTCAACATTACAAAAATGCTTGCGCTCATATATTATCAACAATTAAACCAAACCATTTCCCTTCGTTGATTTAAACAATGCACCGTTCTAAATGCTATTAAATACTTTTTTATTTGTTTGAAATTATAATTAACATTTAATTAAATAAAAGTGAGATTAATAGTAACACATCTAAAAAAAAAAACATTTATAACAAATAATTTATTCACAAGTTAAGAGCAATATATTCTCGTAGCTTGCAAACAACAATTTCTGCCAATGTAATATCAGTTTTTATTTAATAGGCTGTATCAGATGAATTACGTATTAACAATAGGTCTCTTTTTCTGGTGAATTAAATAACCCAAAGAACTTAGATGACGTGAAACAGACAATGCAACTCATTCATTTAGTGGAAAATAAATGGAACGACCGAAAAGTTCCTTCTACATTATCTACTAAACCGGGGTGTGGGACTCAGCGCCTTTATATTGTTCCATTGAACCTTGATGCTCAGCTTGTAATGCTAAGTGTTCAGCAAGGAGACATCAACTATCATTAATTGAGTCTTTTCGATGACTAGCGAGAATTGAACCCAATCCCCCGTCTCATAAGTGCACTCTAACCATCATGCCAAAACATTCTCCTATCCCGATGACTCATTTGAACGGTGTATAATCTCATCTATACTATAAACTTGTGGGTTCGCCGATGAGGGTCACACAACTGTAGAGCTTCGTTAGGGTTAGGGTTAGGGTTATCAAAATCAGCCAGTGGAAGAAAGTTAAGGATTGACGGGATGAGTTGAGGTTGAATACAGAATGAAGCCCCCCCCCCTTGCCTAAGATCACCCCGTTGAGTATAGTGGCTTAAAATGCTCACTGACGTTTTCCGATTATCGATCAGGCTTTCAGAAACATGCACAACAAGTTCCCTTTAAAGGGTCAGCTAAGTGTGACTCGTATCGATCCGAACCGATATTTCCAAGGAATTTGTTCCAGGATTGATTTTTGGCGAGAAAAAAGGGACCAAAATGATGCAAGCATGAACTGTATAAATACATTGTTGCACATATGTGTGCTTCTCTGAATGTTTTAATATATATATATATATATATATATATATATATATATATATATATATATATATTTGGATTTTTCACTTAGAAAATAGATTATTCAGTGAAGACCAGGGTTAGGCCAATTAAAAACAAGCTCGATGATATTCGATTACAGGGTACAGAGCATTTATATGTGATTTTTTTAAGGCTTACCAAAGCATTCCGTTCAGGAGCCCAATCACCACCACAAAAGACTTTCATTATTTATTATTTGAAAATGATAAATAAATAATCTTTGACTGAAAAAGTGTTTTGTAGTGTTGATT
The DNA here is from genome assembly GCA_963556195.1 of Sepiola atlantica. Taxonomy (NCBI): domain Eukaryota; kingdom Metazoa; phylum Mollusca; class Cephalopoda; order Sepiida; family Sepiolidae; genus Sepiola; species Sepiola atlantica. Next base: position 103,513,578 of record OY744523.1, on the reverse strand, counting down.
GGGCTTTTAGACGGTATGCTTTGGTAAGCCTTCAAGAAATTACACACACACACACACATATATATATATATATATATATATATATATATATATATATGTACATGTATATATATATATGTATATGTACATGTATATATATATATATGTACATGTATATATATATATATATATGTACATGTATATATATATATATATATATGTACATGTATATATATATATATATATATGTACATATATATATATATACATGTACATGTATATATATATGTACATGTATATATATATATGTACATGTATATATATATACATATATTTATATATATATATTTATATGTATATAAGGTATGTATGTATATACATGTATATATATAAGTGTATATATGTATATATAATTAAATATATATATATATATATATATATACATACATACATGTATGTATATATATATATGTACTTATATGGTAATATTGAGTTTTAAATTTATTTCACTTTTGAAAATATGTGTCTGCGTTCATGTATGGATATATATATATATATATATATATATATATATATATATATATATATATATATATATATATATATATATATGTGTGTGTGTGATCAAACGAGAACCGGTGAATCAAGACATGCGATGTTGAGCCTGGCTGACCACTTGAGAATACCAGCCGCTCGGAGTATGAGGACGCCGAAATCTCACCGACACAAAAAGATTCAACCCTGAAGCTACATTTAGTAAGTATTTCAGTATAACCTGCTAAAACCATACATATGTTGACACAATGGAACAAACGTACTCTGGGCGAAAGTTATGTTCTCAAGCATGTAGCGAAACTCTCTCTCTCTTTCTCTCGATATGATTTTTAGCGTAAAAGGTGTTAATTGTGCGATGTGAAGCTCATCTTAGAGATCTTAAACTTATCTTATGTGTTCATATATTAGGTAGTACGTAAATGATAACAACGGATCCGATTAGCTTCGAACTCGGCACCGGCGATTCCATAAGACACGAAAGGTCCATTAAGGTAATCACGCACTCTCAACGATAGAACGGCTGACCTGTTGGACGAGGAAAAATTAAATTGATAAGGAATGGCTTCCAAGGGCGCCAGTTTGGAGGGTGTGGTAATATGAGGAGGGTGGGTTCTTCCCTGTCTAATTTTGACTTACGACTTCTCAATAAAAACGCATTGGTTCAGAACAAAACAATAAAAGATATGAAGAAAGCGACGAAAAGGCAAATAAAAAAATGAAGTCGAATGAGTCAGACGAAGGGCGCGTTGGTGTGCAGTGACTTGTTGAATGGTTCAAGATATGCCTCAACACTTCGGCGTACACTGAGATTAGCACGACACGTTACTTCTGATTGAATTATTGCATCTTTCTTGGACATATATCTGTATTTGACGTCATTATATATATATATATATATATATATATATATATATATATATATATATATATATATATATATATGAGAAAGAGAGAGAGGGACAACACATATATTCCTCTTCTTTCTCAGTCGACAGTATTTGTATAAAGTTAGGTATATGTATATGTTCAGATATTTGTATGTAAAAGATTCACTCCTAAATTAATTAACCGATTATTATGAATGTTGGACCACAGCTGCTAGGCGTAAAAGCTTGTAATGTTGGTGATACTGAGTTTCATAAAAGTAGTGTAAAAATTGGGCTCATGTCGGGGCTGTAAATTGGACTAGATTCTTAAGTCTTAATAGTGAAACTAGTCTAGGAGTAGGAAAATATCAGGAATAAGGCCAATATTGCCTCACGGATCTGCAGCCATTAGGGTTAGGACTCTGAAGTCTCGCTTTAACTACGGGACATTTTTAAATGTGTTGGCGTATAAGGACGAAACACGTTTCCGTGAATAATTATATTTTATAAGTAAAAATATATACGCTCCTCAAATATAGGGGACGACAGACATCGAAAGGGAAATAACTCTCCCTCTGGCATTTAGGTAATTCATCACACAATATCAAGCTGTCATTATCGCAAAAAAACAATTAAAAAATCCCAATCATTAAAGCGCGTTACAATTGATCATATTCCAGGAGAGACTTCCGCGGCCTAACAGTAATGGCTCCCGACTGCAGCCTCTGTGGTAGAGGTTTCGAATCTCGCTAAAATCAGCCACGCTGATGAGTCCTATAACGACAGAGCACATGTCCGTTTATAATTATATATATATATATATATATATATATATATATATATATATATATATGAAATGAGATTTAAATGTTACTACAGTTTATAAGCGCCGTTTGGAACGATAACTTTGGAATTTTAGAATCAGTAAACATGACGCGAGATTTTGTTAAACAAATGAAAATGAAATATTTATTAAATCATTTCTTTTTTTTATATCCAAATTTTCTCTTTTCAAAAACCTTATTCATGGCACAGACAATGTTTTCCCCTTTTTATTTTTTCATCTTCTGGTGTTATGAAGATACTGTTTTTTTTTTATATGTCCGATCCGTAGTTTCGCGCACTGAAACGCATGTGTACAAAATGATATTAAAATTTTACTACATTTTGTACACATGCGTTTCAGTGCGCGAAACTACGGATCGGACATATAAAAAAAAACAGTATCTTCAGACCACCAGAAGATGAAAAAATAAAGAGGAAAAAAAATTGTCTGTGCCATAATTAAGGTTTTTGAAAACCGAAAATTTGGATATAAAAAAAAGAAATGATTTAATAAATATTTCATTTTCATTTGTTTAACAAAATCTTGCGTCATGTTAGCGTATTCTAAAATTTCAAAGTTATATATATATATATATATATATATATATATATATATATATATATATATATATATATATATATATATAGGTGTGTGTGTGGATTTTTATCGATTATGAACACTGGTTTCACGCTGTGAATGATTCGTCAGATGACTTTAACACGTTTTTATACTTGTTCTACTTCCGGTTCTATATAACCGTAGCGCAGAGTATTGCTGCGGTTCAATTGAGTCATCTAATTTTGGAACAATATATATATATATATATATATATATATATATATATATATATATATATATATATATATATATATATATATATATATATATATATATGACTTATCCTGCTTTTGAGTCAAGGCTGATTATAATGACAATAAAAAAATCCTGAAAACTGATAGTCAGGTATTAAGCTTGGTTAGCATCACGGGCAATTTTATGTATAACTTCGGTTTCTATTTCTGGCCATAAAAAGACAATAATACAAACTTTTGCGTTTATTCCGATAAGATTTTATGCGCATATTCCCCTTGTGTCTTCTTAAACGATCTGCATTTATATGTATGTGTCTAGTATAAATCCATATTAATAATGTCACTTTACATTGACTCACCTTCTATCGATCGGCCGAGGAATGTCTGGACGCGTCCATAATTCCGACGGTCTATCTTTTCATGCCGAATGATAATTAGGTTCAACGTTCATATCTACCTTCTTTAAGTATGTATAGCTTTAACAGATGCGTCCACACCTATATAAAAACAGTTGGTATGTATCGTTTCAGTTGCTAAATGTAAATTTCTATCGCTAGACACGCGAATTTAACAGACACATCTAACTTTATCTTTTTAAGAGGTTCGGTCTCATTTTATCGGTACGTCTGTCACGGTTGAGCTTTAAATAGGTACAGTCGTATTTCTGCCTGTCACGCTTAAGTTGTAAACAGCGAGGATTGTCTTTCGGTTACCATTAAGTTTAAAATAACGATGTTAGTCATTCTGTCTGTCACGCTTAAGTTGGACGTAGCGAGGTTCGTCATTCTGTCATGCTTAAGTTTAGAATAGCGACTTTCGTCATTCTGTAAAGTTTTAAGTTGAAAAACATTATCATCGCTAAACGCGCAGATTGAATTGACGCAACTTACATGCTTCGCAAAATTTATATAAGAAGCGTCCACATATCTCTGTAGGATGCTCGCTCTTCTGCATGTGGAGCGATCAGCCACGCTTAAGTTTCAAACAGGGTTTTCTGTTGGTCTGTCACCCTTAAGTTTGGAAAAACAATTTCATCGCCCACCGCGTAGATTGAATGAACGCATCTTAAAAATGCGTATACTTCTTTAAGATTCTACGACGAGTGTCGCTCAAGTGATCTATTAATTTAGACAGTTATCAGCCGTTGACAGACAGGGGTCAATGAGGCTAGCGACTTTTTACCTGAGATGCCAGGATAGTGTAGGCAACGATATATATCGAAAGAGTCAACTCGATATGTGACACGCGGCTTGTCCCGCGACGTATTAAAATCGGCCTTCTCTCATTACAATCTGTCTATTCGCCATCTGTTAAATGTAAGTTGGCTATCAGCTGATCAAACTATTTTTATGTCTCGTCTCACGAAATATAAACCTATAATATTCCACGGTTTTTGTCTTAACGCTTCGCAAACGGTGATAACAAAAATGTTATGAATAAAAAAAAAACATGTTATCTGCTTTATTTATCCTTTACTAGAGAATACACCCGGGTTTTCCCGTTAGCAATTATTATATACTTTAACGTGTGGGAGAATGTTTCATTGTGCACTAGCAAAAGTACCCGTCATTGTACGGGTGCAATTACTACAAATTGGAAAGTGCGTGAAATTGTTTTACTAAGTATTGGCAAAAATACTCGATTATGCGTGGGGACTTGGAAGTATCAGACGAACTTGTCTTATCTACTTGCGAAGATCTTCGGCTTTTCGGGACAATAATGACTGTAAACTTGAAAATATGGGAGAATGTTTTATTTATTACTCGCGAAGATACCCGGCTTTCTGCGGGAGAAATGACTGTAAACTTGTAAATACAGGAGGTTGTTTTATAAACTAGCGAAGATGCCCGGAATTGCGTGGAAACTATGAATACAGAATTGTAAATATGAGACAAAATTGTATTAACTACTAGCGAAGATATCCGGGTTTACCCGGGAAAACTCACTGCAAATGTGTGTATCTATATATCCTTACATTTTCAGGTTGATCTCAAGTTAGTAGAAATGTATATGTATATTTAAAAAAATAATGAGCTATAAAAATAAGAACAAGAAAGATATAATGGACATTATTTAACTTTGTCTTTAACTGACCCACTACATAACAGGTAACTCACCAAAATTGGTGATATAAATGCAAGTCTCCAGATGTGTTCAACTATTCTAAAAGATGTAATATTTGTAATTCGTCAAAAGAAGCCGCCGCCTGCTGTTAAATAAATTATTACCAAAAGAAACAATGGATTGAGTCTTTTCCATGCACTCTTCTTACTAATATTGCTCTGTACATTACATTGAACTCTCTACCGATGATATAATTATATATATATATATATATATATATATATATATATAAAAGAGATTCAAAATGGCGGTTTGATTGGCATTGTTTCGTCATATAATACAGAGGGTCACGCGTAAGTGTTATCTGCTTTCTGTTTTTTATAACCTTTCTGCGCGATATGATATTTTTATGAATGCTATTTATTTTGGTTTCTGAAGAGCAGCGTGTAATTGCGTATAATTTAAGCATATTGTACGTTGCGAAACAATTGTAAGATAATCGTCAATTCTGTAATTGCAAAAATAAGTGATATGAGTAAAGATTGAATTTTGTTCATTGGAATTTTAAATAACAATTATATATTTATATATATATATATATATATATATATATATATATATATATATATATATATATATTTGTGTGTGTGTATATAAGTGTTTCTAGATAGAAAATGGCATTTGAATCATGTTTCAGAAAGTAAACTGTTTATATGTATAATCTCTTTTTATCATATGAAAGGATATTAAGTTTTCCCTCTTCTTTGTATGTTGGAAAGAATTCGTGTGGATAGCTGAAAGTTAAATTTTTCTAAACAAGTTTTAAATAAATTATTTTGATTATATATATATATATGTGTGTGTGTGAAAAAGGCACATTTTGTGCATCACGACACTTCATTTTTCATGAACTATCGTGTACCTTACCCCATATATATATATATATATATATATATATATATATATATATATATATATATATGTATATGTGTGTGTGTGTGTGTGTGTGTGTGTGTGTGTGAACCTTTTTCATCTATCAGGTGTATCTTCATGATCAGAGATCTGAAAATTTCAGCATAATTGTATATATTTAGATAGTTGCAAATGTGCATATGTCTCTTTTTAATGCGTCATAATATAAACATGGCGGTGGCGTATGTCATAATACAAACACGCTGACGGCATATGTCGTAAAATAAATATGGAGGTAACATATGCAATAGTAGGTGTATAAAAAAGGCATATATCAAAGTTTAAATAAGAAAGCAACACATGTCATAACACAAATATTATGATTTCATCTGTCATAAAATAAATACCTGTTTCTAAATAAAATATGTTTCTGTTGAAATAGTTAAGTACTAATTCATTTTTACTAACCAGATTACCCGTCTAATCCGGATAATGTATCATAACTATACTAGTCTACTAATCACAACTCTTAGTTTTCTTCATTAATTGTATGTTAAACTAGACTGTAACATCTTCGATGCCTATTACTTTGGACATGTAAACACGTTTTATTTCTAATACGTCAGTGTAAAATCGACCATTAAACAACATTCAATTGACATATTGATGCATATTGAAATACTTCTAAAATTTAAATAATCGATTTAGTTACTTTGTATTTGTTTACCACTTCGAATATTTCAAATGAAATTGAGAAGGTTGGAATCGAACTAGATATTTTCTTTATGAACAGAGACCGGTATTTGCTTTCAACCTTATACCCCCCCCCCACAATCTATCGTGATAATATAAAGCGAATTGTATGTAAAAGATCAATCAGTTCAAGAGATTAAAGATGACAATAAAATATTGTATAGATACAATATTTATGAAGATATCAGAAGTACAATGGGAGTAATACTTGCAGTTACATCAGCGAGTTTTTTCTTCTGATGAAAAGAATTTATTTTTGAAAATCCATGGATAATGAAAGTTATTGCTTTTGACCTTCTGATGTCTTAATAAATATTGTATCCATACAGTGTTTTATTCTCATATTTCATCTCTTGTATATATATATATATATATATATATATATATATATATATATATATATATATATATATATATATATATATATATATATATATTTGTGTGTGTGTAAGTAGATTTCGCGTACAACAAAATTGTAGGTTAAATTTCAGAAGAAACATTATTTAAATCTGGCTCTCTTCAGCTTATGTTGGCAACATAAGCTGAACAGACCCAGATGGCTAAGTCCTTCTGTGCTTGAAACCGACGGTACGAATTTTGTACTAATTTTTCTGTACCAATATATATATATATATATATATATATATATATATATATATATATATATATATATATATATACAGATGTTTTTGTGTGTATTTTTGTGTGCGTGAAGGCGCGGCATCTATGATTATATCGATACATACTGAAGTTATAATAAGTAATTTAATTTTATAAAGCATCCATTTTTGTCCTGAATTCTCCAGTTAATAAAGTAATTCGACAATTTACAGGACCCACTCTCACCCAAATCTGAACGCGATGATTTACCTTGAAATATTTGCTTCACTTCTGCCTGCATCCTTCGCCTCTCTTTTCTCTTTCCTTTTCAGTACAAAGGTACAAAAGGGAGATGAAAATAAAAAAAATTAATCTTTGGAGATCATGCAGGGCTTGATTAGATTTTGAAAATAGAATAATTTTCGCGTAGCGGAATCCAATTTTGAGTCCAAGGCGAACGTTTTGATTGGCAGTAACATTCGATAACGTCTAGAGTCTGGAACAAGGACCCTTTAAGGGCGAAAACTCCATGAATATCTATGCTTCTTTATAAATTGTATACGCCTAGTATATTTAGATTCCGGAAAATGGATTTCGGTTTCGTCTTTTATTTGTAAGAGATATTATTGATAATAAAACGAACAAAAGAAATGGCTATGGATGCGAGGGTAAAGGGGTTTTACATACGAATAAATTCATTACGATGTGTTCAAGCGCGGTTTTCTGATGAATGGGTAGAAAATATTACATGCCGAAATATTCATGTATTTGCTCTTTTATTACGACTGGGCTTAAATAGATAATAGAAAATATATTGAGTTTAAAACTACTTACAGAAATGCGATTTAATACGGATTTCTTTTTTCTGTTTGTTTTTTTAGAATGATCGAGTCAAGAAGTTGATTAATCAAATTATTTGTTTTTTTCTTTTCAACAATAGACTAGCTGATTCCAAAAGTTTTCATCAGAGTTAATACTGTAAAAATATAGTATGTTTACTTTTACCTGTTTCATTTACATTACCAGCTCCCGAGGGAACTCAATTCTAATTACGAAGAGTAATGCTATATATGAATATAATGATTACATAAATTACACGTTGTTAATCAGTCATGACCAAAAGTGAGTGATTCGTCAGATGACTCTAACAGCTAAAAAGGTCTGTAGCTATCCGTATATATAAGGATGATATTCGGCTCATTATAGTAATAGTAACATATATCGATTTCAAAAGTGATCGATACTAAATTAGTTATAACTAGAGCTAATGTATATATATATATATATATATATATATATATATATATATATATATATATATTGTTTCAGGAGCACTAACACATATTTGCTGGAACACAAGAGAGTATTAATTTTATCCTCTCCAGGAGTTAGGCACAAGGCCAGTTTTTATCTTACTCCCATAAGTAAGATGTGACCCAAGGTCGGGTCGGGAAAGTGGGGTTTAAAAATTGCCTGGGCAGCCCCGTCGGCATTCCCCGGTAGGGGTGCCTCAGGCAGTAAGCAATAAACTTACTCCTCCCCAAAGAGGGGAGGCGAAGACTGGGACGGTGGACCTCCTAGAACAGCATAGGACAGACCCATAGGCCGGCGTATATCAAGCCTCGAATGCCAAGACAATACAAGTCTATGGGGTGCAGTATCAATCGGAACAGATACTACACTTTGATCTTAGCCAAAAGCCAAAGAGAGTAACAGTAATAAAAATGTTGACTGGTGCTTACTCTTACTTAGGAGACTTTGGACATTTATTTGATGCTGTTGCCTATTATATGGAAGCGATTCTTTTCAAATACGGTCAACTATTCTGCACCGGATTATTCCACAATAAGGATAAAGAGATAACATTTACCAGTCATTAACCATTGTATTTACTTTCATCAGTGCTTGCTGTTTTAGTGTGTATTCGAAACTGCAGGTTAGTGTAGTGGACCCTCCCGTTCAGCGTAATCTCCACATAAATTACTGCTGTACAACTCCATTTATAATACAATGCTAATGCAATGACTCCTTTCCAGAACACAAGCATCACTTATACATATACATACACACGTATGCACATCCTTTAATACACATAGTTGTGAGGTATTTATTCTGGTGTGCGTGTAGATACCATACCGAAATAGTTCAAGTCTAGTACGATGGTAGGCAGCTGTATTTTAAATCGTCAAACATTCCAGTATCTTTCTTTCAATCAAACATTTCCTTTCCTTATTATCTATTCATTGATTGATTGACAAATCAGTATTTCCTTTCGGCCATTTATCTTCTATCCAATTGTAACTCTCTGTAAATAACAGACATGAACAGCGCATGCGTGTGGACTTGCGCGGTTGTCTCCATTTTGTACCGGGGACCCTAATTTCATTTGATGCGTTAATCAATATTTACTCTTTGCTTTTGTTTTTGCCTCAGTGTATTTATCTTTCCCGCCACACACAGTATAATATATATATATATATATATATATATATATATATATATATATATATATATATATATATATATATATATATATATATATATATAATGGTAGCTGTGAATATTGGCTTTTAAAACTGACTCAAGCTTTCGGATTTGCTCTTATACATACTGTCGCTGCCATCTTAGAAAGCGCGTTTTAATAATTGAATAAATTACGCGTTTATTAAACGGTCATGACAAACGGTTTCACGCCCTGTGCGGTCATCAGAGTACTTAAACATGAATCTGTAGTTGATTTGTGTATTTCCGGTTTCACGTATCTGTCTCTCTCCCCCCCTCTCTCTCTCTCTCTCTCTCTCTCTCTCTCTCTCTCTATATATATATATATATATATATATATATATATATATATATATATAATGTATATTTTCATATATATATATATATATATATAATGTATATTTTCATATATATATATATATATATATATATATATAATGTATATTTTCATATATATATATATATAATGTATATTTTCATATATATATATATATATATATATATATATATAAGCTCTAGTAATATAATCACTATTTACCTATTCACCCAAATTTTGTGTGAATTTAAAGAAATTGAAATAATATATATATATATATATATATATATATAAATATATATATATATATATATATATATATATATATATATATATAATATACTAGTGTAGGTATGCACTTAAGTTGGGTTTTTAAATTATCACCTGCTATATGTCGACTCAACTGGAAAAAGTGTGTGTTTACTTCCAGTTGAAATTAAACATTCCTCTTTTTAACCATTAAAATATTTATTAGAATGTACAGACTCATAAATTACTTCTCATGTTTCGCAATGTTTTACTTGAGGATTGATAAATTGTATTATTTGGATCATTCGGACTTTTACTCTCAGCATCGTTGTTATATCCACAACGTTTGGACGGATGAAACTTACGACCTTCTTCGCCTGCATCTTTTCCGATTTGCGAATCTTCTAGTCGCAGTTGGGAACATCTATCTCGATATGACGTACAGGTTCCCATGTTCGACTCTTAGGCTCTCATGTTCGAAAAGATGCACCTAAACAAGGTCAGATATTATAACGACCGGTACGTTGTGAATATACCAACATTTTATTAGTTTACCTCTGACAGATGGTATATCGACAACAGTAGATTTATCTTTTTCTTGCGTTTCACATACATTTAACGCAAAATATTAAGCCATTGCCGGCCCAGATAGCTTTTTAAGGATAGTTCTTAAAATGATATCATTTTATATTAAACTCATATGCAAAAGTGACTCCCCACTCTAAAGTAAAAAATATTGATGATTTTTTTAAATTTATTTTTCTGTCTACTTATTCAGGTTGTTTCAGTAATTAATATCAATTAAACAAATTAATTTGAAAATTAATTTAAAAAACAGTAGAACCTCATTTTTTTATTTGTAAGAGAATTCGCACAGAGTGCAAGGCTACAATAATGCCTAATAATGTTTATGAAGTCCGAAAACATCCCTATAATCTTGAATACAAAACAGCCAAAAAATAAACTCGCGAACCGGTAAGAGTGATACAACGGCACCCCCTTCGTGGCGGAAAATATATTAAAAGCAATTTATTTTGGCTTATTTATTGCGATGTTGGATTGATATGATATTCCTCCGTGTTTGGAGATTAATATGATTCGAAGCTCACTTTATCAAAATAATAAGCAAAGAGAAATCCAAATTTAGATTCGTCACGCAAATATAATAAATAACCTCCAGTGTTTTTTTGTTTTTTAAATACTTTTCATGTTGTTATTCAATTTATTCCTGCTAATTTTTACTTTCCCTTGATCATCTTCTGGCTATTATTTTTCTTCCGTCTCACTGAATGTTCACATCTCTATTCTTTCCGCGAATTTTTTTCTTTTTCGTATTTTTCAAGCCCTTTTCCTACAAGGCGACCTTTTCCCTTGTTTACGACCCTCCTCCCCTTCCTTGGCATTTTCATATTTGCTTTTGATCAAGGGCACGTATAACTTTTTTGCCGCAAAAATAGCGAGCCCACGGCGTTATAATTATTATTAGGATTATTATTTATTATTATTCTCCTTTTTTTTTAATTCTGTCTTCTCCTCATCCTTCTTCTTCTTCTTCTTCTTCTTCTTCTTCTTTTTCTTCTTCTTCTTCTTCTTCTTCTTTTTCTTCTTCTTCTTCTTCTTCTTCTTCTTCTTCTTCTACTTCTTCTGCTAATACATCTTCTTCTCCAACTACTTATTCTAGTCCTCTTCCACCTGCTCCTCATCCATCTTCGTTTTCTTTATACTCCTCTTCCACTTCCTGTTTCTTCTTCTTCTTCTTCTTCTTCTTCTTCTTCTTCTTCTTCCGTGTGTACCCCCTCCCCTCTTCTTCTTCTTCTTCTTCTTTTGCTGCTGCTGTATCTTATTTTCTTCCCCGTCTGTCCAACTTGCTCCTTCTTTTTCGGCTCCTTTTCTTCTTCCTATTCCGATTTTTCTTCTACCTATTTATAGTCGTCTTCTTTTTCTCCTTCTTCGTATTCTTCTGCTTCTTCTTTTTGTAATTGTAGACGTTGGGTTTTGTTGTTGTTGTTGTCATCATCATTGTTTCCTGTGGACTTCCTTTTCCGTAATAGAAAACAAAACAACAGAAATAATTTGTTTGAATAACCGAAGGAAACTAACAGATATAGAGTAAAAAATAAGATATATTATATCCATACATTTGTTTTAATATTAATTCTTGAATTTCTAAAGTTCTTGAAGAAAGCGTGATATTGTTAGCACAAACATTACTTACTCTGAGTTTCACACGAATCATTAGCAGTGATTGCTCCCTTGTAATAACGAGTGGCGTTCCCTGATGTCTGACTGAAAACAAGGTTCCCCAGATTTTCAGCATTCTCCGTCTCTTCCGATGACCCTCGCAAATCACTTTGTGTTATTGCAGCAGCCGATTACCATTTTCGCACTTATAACGACCGTTGGCTTGCTGTGGAATTTAAGTCGCAATAAGCCTCTCCAATGTTCCAGTACTCTTATCTAGTAACGGTCTAGACGACGCACTCCTTACCCAATCTTTCCACACTTCTTGACCCTTCACGATCATTTTGTGTTGTACAAGCCGATGTTTGTGCCCACATACTTATGGGGGCAGATTATTGGATGGGTGACAGTTTCAGTTCACTTGTATACGTGTAATGCTGTTTCTATATTTTTTGTTCTATTTTCACTTACCTGCGGTTGGTCGCCCTTACTTCGTTTTATGTTAGTTGGTTTCCGTACTCGAAGATTTTTCTCAATACTTCGGCTATTTTTATCGGTGCTGTGCGTTGTATGATGTCAATACTCCCTTTGATTCCAATTTCTCACAGAAATATTTTCTAAGTTTTTCGGAACTCTTCCTAGTGCTCCTACAATTATTAGTATTACAGTAATTTTCTGCATTATTCATATTCTTTTTAGGTATGTGGAAAGTTCCATGGATTTGCTTAGTTAATTGCCCGCTTGATCTCCAACCTGTGACCTGCTGGGACGGCGAAATAGACGATTTCGCAGGTTTCTCTCTTCTTAAAGTCATTATCGTTACCGGTTTTCTTGTGTGGATGAAATTCTCTGCTTGTAATTCTATTTTCCAGAAGATTTTATTATCTACATTTTCCACTACTGTCTCCGGTTCGGTTCTATACCATTTGTCTACATGTACAAAGTGCAGACGTTTGCATTGTTCCCAGACCCACTTGGAGTTTTCACACGAGTAATTAACAATTGTTATTGAGCTTGTCGTTATGTTTCCAATATTAATGGAACATATTAACGCGCGCACCATTTTTTTTTACTTTTTTTGTTGTATATTTTTGCGGTTGTTTTTCTGGTTCGTTGGCAAGGCCACGGGTAGCAACTCTTTATAAAAATACTTGCGCGGCGAAAGTCTAAGTCACGCATATTTAGTCTGTCAGTTTTCATCGTGGAATAACATATTCCTATAATTATAGGCTTTTATCAAGTTTCCGGTGACATTTTCATATTTTCCCAGTCTTACCAAAACACTGTCTTCAAGCACCACCACCGCCACCATATTTAACATCGTTCTTTCTAATATCATCATGATTGGTATATTTTTCATCATCATCAAATACTTTGGTATAATGTGTGCGCTTTAATTATTCTTACATATCTTATATATAAAGTAAAGTTAGTTTTTCGCTACATTGGTGTACGATACGATAAACAATGGCGCATACATAAATCTTTTCAGTTAGCGGCTTCTGTCACCTATTCGTTTACATTTTTAGAAAACAGCTTTTACTTTTGATCGCTTTCTTCGATTTTAATATTTAGTCCGGGTTAATATGTACTTTTCTGCTTTCATTAATAAATTAAAGGGATCTCCACTCCCTACTACCCCCTCGCGTACACCGATGTCGAAAATTAATAATATACATTTTTAGGTATACACCGGAAAAGTAGAGAAATAGTGCATCTGCTCAGCTAACATATATGATTCCCTCGACTGCTGAAAAAAATTACGAGCAATAATATAAATGATAACAACAGTACCTGCTTCGAAAATAAATAAACAGCCCCTTAGATTGTGGTTTACTATTAGAATTATGAAATCAATATAAATTTCTCACCGTTATTCGGAACTACTTACATTGTGTCAGATTTTCTTTATTTTTATAAACCAAGCGCTTTGGTTCTTTTGAAAGGCATACAACGTTTTTAATACAAAACCTTCGTTAATTTAGCAGTGGAATGTAATTGGGTTAAATAACTCAGTTATTGTATCTTTGTTTTATATTTCTTCGTTTTATGTTTTCCCTTAATAATAACAAAACAGAGAAATACTTCGTTTCTTTACAATTTTACAGGAATTTGTCTTTTTAAAATACATTATGCTTGTATTTTTCTCTCACTAATTTAGGATTTTACCATAATTACCTTTACATGAAAGCTATTTGATATTTTAATGGATGTTTATATAGCTCAATACAATTATTTTGGCGCCGGACATCTATAAAAAGTAAGGAAAACGTTTTACTTGCTTCCATTTATAACTTCACCGTATATAATTATAGAAAGTAAAAAACTAAGCATAAAAATAGTAATGTGGGACTCAAGAGCGGGAGCAAAAGTTTGTTGGGTTAGTCAATTTTCCCGGCGCATTTATTAGTTTATAAACGTATCATGTGATAACGAAACAATGAACAAAAGCACATCATCATCAATTGTTAATATCGCCTCTATTTCCATAATAAAAAATAAAAAATAATAACAGTAAGAAGGAAAAGAATAAGATTAAAAAGAAGTTGGTAATAATTGTCAGTCTGATATTATCCACGTACCTAAGATGAGCAATAGTTTGATATTAAACATTGACAACGCTATTCAAAATAACATAGTATTCAAAGCCCAAATAAGAATCCCTCAGTATGGCAACAAACTGGCTCATATCAGGAATGACGGATCTACTCTTTGCGATGTTACATCAAGCAACAGCATTAAGCTGGGTACTCCACAAGATCAGATAAATTATTGTCCTTGAATCCGACAAGATCAAGATAAGACCACACGAAAGATAAACTATAACATACTTAAGTGGTCGATGTAAAAAGAGGAAAAGTAATATTCTCCACTGCTTTACTAACTCTACTACTTTGAGAGGTTAGGGAGAATGATGAATAAACTCTCGGATATCTTTGTATCGCATGCGAGGATCAAGTGTTAGATCCAGAAAGGGGTCCCTTGATTTCTGAGAACTTACATAATAAAATGAAACAAAAAAAACTTACATAATAAAATGAAAAAAAACTTACAAAATAAAATAAGACAAAACTACTTCGTTTAAGGAACAAATTTGATAATGATTTACAAAATGTTCATTTATATGAAGAACGATGTCAACATTTATATTTCCATGTAAATATGTACAAATGTGTGTGCATATGTAGATTCAAGAGAATATACAGAATATGCACATCATGCAGGTTTTCAAGCATAATAATTTACGATGATTGTGTGCAATGCTAGCAAATTCACGTTTTGATTTCTTCTTCATTATTTTTATTAATATTATTATTAGTAGTAGTATTTTTATTAATATTAACATTATTATTATTATTATTATTATTATTATTATATTATTATTAATATTATTATTATTATTATCATTATTATTATTATTATTATTATTATTCAGACGTCGAGCAGTATATAATGGCTCTTAAAGAAATAAAAAATATGTTATGCTTATTTTTTATAAATAAAAAAAATTCCATAAAAAGGATGTGCATGGAGACTGCTGCATGTTCCATGACTTGGAAACACGCAATGTGTCTTCATTAAGACTTCATTCAAAGTAGATTCATATATATATATATATATATATATATATATATAAAGGGAATAAGTATTGAATATAAGCTAAACTTTTCCTTCGACATTCGTTGGTTAAAATTTATTTGTATAAAAGCTTATTCACTTGAGTTATTTCGTTTCTTTTCTTCTAATTTTGATTTCCTTAAAAATTCAAATATATTATAAAAATATAAATCGCATATAACATTGAAAAATATCCCATATCTGATTTTGCGGTTAAAATAAAAATGATAAGGCGAATTTAAAAGCGCCTATTTTTCTTTATGGTTATGCGAAAGGCTAACGAATGTCGGCGTAAGTATATGAAAGTCGGCATCCATTAGTCTCCCGCTGAGGTCGAGTGGATATATTGACCCAAGATCTATCGGCACTCCTTCATTTGGGAGTGATGCAGGCGTCAGCTGACTGAGAATTTTTAGTTGCCTCCTGGAGATAGAATATGAAATTCCTATTTATTTTGAACCTAACGGATAGCAAGGACTCCAAAATTACAAGTATATATATATATATATATATATATATATATATATATATATATATACTTAGAAAACGTGACCCGTTGAGTCACCTATTGAGCTCGAGTTTGATGGTTTAAATCAGAAAAAGTAGAGATTGTAAAGCCAGATAAGTTAAAGAAATAAAAGACAAAACAAGTGTTTATGCAAGCTGCATAACCCTTTCTCTCTATTAATCTCTTTTTGGTTCTACAGTTCAAAATTAAATAGTACTAATAATTGTGATGCTATTCCCTATTGCTTATAATTAAATATTCTAATCTTCTCTTTTATGGTTGCTTTTATATTTATATCCTTTAAATATTAATAAAGAGAGAGAGAGAGAGAGAGAGAGAGAGAGAGAGTGAAAGAGGTTGAGAATGATAGACATTGCATGAAATAAAGGCGATGGTCGAACAACATACAGGAGGTGAGAGTAATAGATATAATTAATCTAAAAAAATATATGGCTGTTTGCAACTTGCACATTATGGCTAGTTAGAACAATTGAAATCATTTCTCCAACTCAATTCCCCAAAATAAGGAATATTTAAGTATATATTTTTGCGATTAAATAATAAAAAAAAGTCTTAGAACAAAACTTTGATGAACTCATATCGTAGGTTACATATATATATATATATATATATATATATATACATATATATATATATATATATATATATATATATATATATATATATATATATATATATATATATATATATATATATATATATGTATATATATATATATCATAAGAAAAATATTATCTGAACAGTTTTTCAGTGTTATAAAGCTCTCCCTTGAATAGATACGCAGTCTTCTCCCTTTAATAAGCTCAATTTTTGAATTTATATTAACCTGCATCTCTAACTATTTAACACTCGAATAGGTACACTTCATTTGGAGCAAAGGGGCTCAGCAGTCACACTGGACTTTCATAAAAAACGAAATACAACGTTTTATTTCATTTTATATCACCTGTAATTTTTAGAAATTTAAAGCATGAGAATAGACACGTTAATAAGACGTTCAGAGCTTAGAACAAGCGTGTACAGAGCTCCTCATTGGTTTTTTGATAGCTCCCTGAGTTGAATAAAGAGTATAATGTTATCGCAATTCATGTCACATTACTTATATCCTCCAAACACCCAAACTAATGATGAGTACATCTTTTTCTTCCACCTCAAAATGCCCAAAAATTCGAATTAGAAGTAATCTGGTGTTACGGGTTGACCGCGAAAAGAAGTAGCGTCCTTCATGCAATCTCTGCGAACGCTGGATTGCCCTACTAGTATATTTAAATGTACAAATTCGAAATTTCTTTTCAATTATCCGAACTATATTTATATCAAAACACCTTTAGCTTATTTAATTCAATTGTGGCTTTAAATATGTTCAAATATCTGAAAACTGTGCAAACAGTTATCTACATACTTCATTTATATAATAATTATATAAACAGTTTTGAATAAATTAATATTCTGTACGATTCATTTCTAATTTCGTTCTCCTATTTCTTATATACGCAATAGGTTGTTCATATTATTATTAGTATTAGTAGTAGTAGTAGTAGTAGTAGTAGTAGTAGTAGTAGCAGCAGTAATTTGTAGTTTTCACCAAAATTGCAAAAATTTGAAATAAAAATGCTTTCTTTGTTTCTCTGTAAAGAAGACTATTGCCAGATTGCTGCCCGGAGGGCGGGTATTTTTTGCTAGTATATATATATATATATATATATATATATATATATATATATATATATATATATATATATATATGTTAGTGTGGGTGTGCATACGTGTTCGCGTACCTGTGTAATTAAATGCACGCTTGGTTTCATGTAGGCGTAGAGCAGATCATTGCTGTATGTAAATAAAGTAACATAAACAAAAATAAAGTTGTTTTTCTTCTAAACAAAAATAAGCAAAAGCCAGAAAACAACCCGGTTATGTATGCATCTGGGTTATGATTTGAATCTTAATATAAGTCGGCTCTTCTCGCTCTTGTTGCGTTTTTTACCACCTCTTCTTACTATATATATATATATATATATATATATATATATGTGTGTGTATATGTATATATATATATGTATATGTATATATATATATATATAGTAAGAAAAAAAACGCAACAACAGCGAGAAGAGCCGACTTATATTAAGATTCAAATCATAACCCAGATGCAATATATATATATATATATATATATATATATATATATATATATATATATATATATATATATATATATATATATATATCCCGTGATAAATCATTGAGGAATAGCCGATCATATGCTAATGTTTATCTGAACAACAACCGAAAAGATCCCTTAAAAAGAAGACATACATAATTTATATTTCGTTTCGTCCTGATGTATATACAATGCACAAACACACTGGAATCGAAATCAAAAATGTGTTTGTGAAAAGTTGGAATGGCAAACGGTAATCGAAACGTAAGCATGGAAAACGTACACAGGTTATTTCTCCAATGAGTAAACATAAAACGGGTTCTCATTTAAGCATAGTCTTATGCCATGTTTACCATCTTGCAAAGAAGATTAAATATACACGCAAAATAATTTATTCCTGAAAGATTTTTTAAAACATCTGTGCATGCGTTTGTTTTTCTCGCCTCAACGTGACTTACACATAATTATTTTTATTAGCTTTTTATATTTTATACTAATGAGCCACAACTCACTAAGGCCAAAAGCCAATCGAGGATAAGGGTTAAATAGATTGTCAGTTGGATTATGATCAACACTATGAGAGGATTAGAAACGATGGGCAGAAAGAGCTGGATTTGATTATTTAAGAGGAATGCTCGACAAGAATTTGGTGACGTTGGACGTAAAGACAACTATGTTGTAGTCAGCAGGGAAACAGTTTCGTAGGATTGTGTTTCAAATATGAAAAGTTCTTAGAAACAAACTCTGTTCATGGAAGTTCCATTTAGATTTCGGTAAACAGAGGAATAAAGGAAAGTTAGTTGCAGTGGTTGTAGCTAGACGAGTTATTGATATGAATGTTTTACTATTAATCTGTTATTTGTTGAAAGCAAAATTGCAATATTGTAAAGTATTAAAACGAACCTGTTAAAAGTCCTCTTAAAATATGTTTTCTCCTAAAACGATCTGCTCCTATCGGAAGAGTATCGTTAAAATGTAAGTGCAACTGCGCATGTCTGTAAAATTATAAATACTATAAAATACAATAAAATCCCATAAAACCTTTAGAGAATATATAATAATGAGATCTTACTTTTTAAATGACAAATAAAAGCGGATTCATTTTTAGTAAACTGCATCGTGAGTAAATTTGTTTTAAACTAACATTCACCAGAAGAAATACATTAGAATGTTAGTACATATATAAAAAAATATATGTAACATTAAGACAAGCGGATTGTCTCCTTTGGTTCCAACGGTTTACAAGTTACCCCTATTCGAGTGGTCCAAGTACTTCAAATCGACTAATACTGAACCACTTGAATTGGGACAAAGTGACAAAGTATCTGTACAATCGTCTTCTTCCACGAATCTCGGCTTCTAAATACCTGTTATTCTTCGCTGCTTCATAGTTGCAGAAAAGAATGAAATTGAGTCAACGCCTACGGGCGTTAAACTGCTGAACATCACTTTGAGGTATTACTACAGACTAGTAGGCCCCGTGGTTATGGGGGTATTTCTCCGAAACTCTTGTATGAATTTTTTACCTATTCACATTCTATAGACATCCATTGTTAGAGAGAACATATACTAGATTATGATCCCAGCTCGATACCCACGAAAGTGTATTTTAGTTCGAGTTTCACGTGTGACACAACAACGACATCAGATGAAATTAATTTCTTTTTTGCATTTCATCTTGGGCAATTAGGTTATCCGATCTTTAAAAAAAAATGATGAAAGGTGATAACTTACGTACGAACATGAAATTGGCATGACGTATATATATAGATAAGAAGACATTTATTTTAGTCAAGCCGCAAAGACATTTTGTCTACAAGGAATATTGCATTACTGTATATACCTCTTGTTATTTTATGTTACTTATCGCTCAATTTACGACCAGGTCCTTATTTTATTTACTTTTCCAGGAGGTTAGACAAAAGCCAGATGTTAAGTTGAAAAGCCAGCGCACTCTGGCCTACAAAAATGCCTGAGCAGCCCCGTTGGCATTCTCTGGTCGGGACGCTTCAGACGAGTAGCGTAAACTAACCTCTTCTCAAAGAGAATGTTAAGTCTGGGAGGGTAGATCTTATACTGACCAGGGGCATACTTCAGCAACAACGGCAATGTCGGACCGATCGTCGAGAACAAATCTCCAACTATTACGAAGAGAAAAGTACTTATACACGAAGATTGTTTATTTAATCAAAGCTTTGTAAAGATTGTAAAAGATTTAGAGAAGAAACAATTTTCTACTGTCTACACTACACTGCATTACAAAAAATGTGACAACGGCAAATGTAAATCGACGTCAAAACGACAAAAAGAAAAGATGACCGAGCATAAATCAAGCACACGTCTATATTTATTGGCCTACAATATCAATAATTTATTGACCAATAATTTATTGACCAATAAGAATAATCCCGTCAATATTATTGACCAATAATGTATTGACCAATAATTTATTGAAGAAGAATCGAAGAATTAAATCTAAATTGAATTGAAATCTGATTGACCAACATTGTCAATTATTTATTGACCAATAATTTATTGACCAATAAGAATAATCCCGTCAATATTATTGACCAATAATTTATTGACCAATAATTTATTGAAGAAGAATCCAAGAATTAAACCTAAATTTAATTGAAATCAGAATTAAAGAATTCCAAGAAGAATCCCGTCAATATTATTGACCAATAATTTATTGACCAATAGTTTATTGACCAATAATTTATTGACCTACTCTACAGGAAGTTAGATGCAAAATGAGGTGGTGTTCTGAAAAGTTAGCGCGCTAAGTGAAGTGCACTATGGTCGACAAAAATACCTGAGCAGTCCCGTCGGTATTCCCGCTTGATTAGCAATAAACTAACCCCTTCTGAGAGAGAAGGCAAAGCCTGGGAGCGTCACCACCATATGACTGAACAGGCTCACGAAAACGTGCAGCAAACAGGATTATCTAGCAAATGATGACAACATTTAACATATGTTCTCTTTTCCTGTACCTTCATCTCTCTCTTTTCTCTCTCCTTCTCTCTCCGATCCGATGTGTTCGTCTTCGCCCCTCATTCTCTCTTTCTTTTCGTCTCTTACTTACTTTATCTGGTTCTCTCGAAAGCTATATCCTCTTTCTTTCTCCTTCTCCGTCTATCACTTACTCTTTCTTCATATATTTCTTCGTTTTTTTTTCTTTTTCTTTTATATTCACTGTTTTCTATTCTTTTCCTATTCATCTTTTCACATATCCCCGTTCTGTCTCCGTCGAGCAAATAATGACCAAGATTTTGTATCTTTTCTCTTTCTCGATCTATATTTATGTATTCCTCTTTTTATGTACCCCCACCTCTCTCTCTCTCTCTCCCGTTTTATTTTCTCTTCACCTCTCTTTAGCTCTTTCTTGTAGTTTCTTACTTATTTTCTTTTTTTCTCTCTTAGGCCATATTCTATTCCTTACTCTTTCTTCTATTTCCATCTCATTCCCCCTCTACAATATTTCTATCTTTTCCCATATCTCTTCGTCGCTTTCTCCATTGTTGATAAGATTTATGCAGCCTCCCACACCCAAACAAACTGCAAATATATTTGATGCACTTCCAATGCTTTATAAGCATCCGCGTTCCCCTTCTGTAGACTAGGTTATTCGTTATCGGCCAATTACGCGTAATTGCCCTGACAATATTACCAGCTGTAGGACGAGCAAAAACTTATAAATTGATAAAAGTAAGGGTGCCGTTCGACAGTCCGAGCTGTAACGATAAGACATCAACGAGACGTGGACAAAACCAAACCTATGTCCATGCAAACATTAAATAAAGAATCAGCCTATTTTGTAAGATGATTCTATAACAGTAAAACAGACATGTGTTTGTATGTCCGTTCGTTCCAATTCTGTTTTTTAAGTTATTTGACATGTGAACGTGAAATACATTAGAGAATGTCCTTAGATGAGGTTCAAAGCCAAAAACCTCGATACCTGAAGTAGTCACACCATAACATCTCTCATTCTCTCTCCCAATCTCTCTCTCTCTTTCTCTCTCTCTCTTTTCTCTCTCTCTCTCTCTCTCTCTCTCTCTCTCTCTCTCTCTATATATATATATATATATATATATATATATATATATATATATATATATATATTTATATATATATGTAGTGTAGTTGAGTGGTATGAGAGAAATAAAAAAATAGTGCTCAATTACTTGTGTAAGAGCATATATATGTTGATTCAATGGGCACTATACATTTTGCTGATTATCTATCTGTACCTTCGGTTTCACAGAAAAAGCTATGCACTTAACCCGTATGATTAAAGATACCAAATGTGACTGGGTCATAAGTCGTTGTAATGACATTGTGCACTCACAATGATAATTCTCTGTCTGTGAATATATATATATATATATATATATATATATATATATATATTGATGTGTGTGATTTTGTAGCATTCTTTCTGCTGGAGTATACTTTTTTTTTTCAACTTTAAGAAATAAAAAATGGTATTATCTAGTAGAAAAATTATGTCATGTTTAACAATATATATATTATATTACATTATTATAGTATTGTTTCAACCTCGATGATGTGCGCTTAGCACAGCCACGCGAGTAAACTTGTGTTTTAATGTTTATATAATTTGTATTTCCTATATATTCTCACGAAATACATGCTAAAGCTGATCCGGAAGAGATGAGGTGATTAATTGAAATTACGTAGACTGTCGAAAGGTGTTTGGTAGCCTACATCAAACCGCCACCCCGTGTCACTTTCTATCTTCGTGGACCGGTTGATAAATACCGACATCATAACCATAATGTGGTAAACAGCAATGTGTTAGATAAAAGGGAATTGAAATTAAATTAATAATATTAATTGAAATAAATCTTATATACTTATAGTCTCTAATCCTGTCGAGACACACCCGAGAATAAATAAGGAACGGTCTGCCCCTTCTCAAAGTTCGGAATCCGTTATTAACATTTTTATTTTAATCTTAATTTCTATAAGTTTCATGTTATGAATAAAATAAATTAAAACGTACTATTTTTATGGACGTCAAGCGCAAACATCAACCCACAATGACGTCGTACTCTTTTGATCAAACTACAATATACTGCGTGATGTAGGTACAGAATATATATATATATATACATGTTAAGTAAAGTACATCTGAAGAAAAATAGTAGTTTCTGTACCAATAAACCCAAATTAACTACTGCTTATATATATATATATATATATATATATATATATATATATATATATATATATATATATATATATCATTTATTTGTTTATTTTGTTTGCGATACGTTTGCATGAAAAGCGCTTTACCTAAATGCCAGTTGAGTATCATTATTTCTTCACCAATGCCCTGAGATAGAGAACGACATATATATTTTTTAATTGAGAGACTATATTGACATGGATTAAATTTATAGAGATCGAAATCATTCTGGAAGGAATCGAGTTTCTTACTACATCGGTAATGGAAGCGATTTTGAACTGGGTTTTTGCACCCTGCTTGTCTTTACACTTTTTGGATTTTTTTCATAATCATTGTTGAATCATGTTTTTCGAGTGAAAGACGAATGGACATTTGATTCTTCTTATTTCTCTATCTGCTGATAGTGTTTGGCTTACATCTTGGCTCTGAAGATAAAATACTAACTGGACGTTTTGTTTACTATGCAGTAGTTATCATAAAATGATATTATAATATATTTTTTATTTATATATATATATATATATAATATTTATTAAGTAAATATTAAATAATGTTTGCCTACAGACACCGGCGTTTCAAGCATTTCTTAGCATCAGTGTAGAGAGAGAAAGAAAGAGATGTGTGATGATGACGTTAAAGCATATTTATCAGGATGTTCGATATATTTCAAAATTCAATTTGTGATTCTTGTATGATATTTTTTTCTTTATTTTCTTTTTTCTTCTAGGTAAGTACCTCTTAGTTTCTTGATCCGTCTACAACGACGCCATTTTGTAAATAATAAAGGAAGGGAGCGAACACAGTTTGACGCGTACTGTCTCTCCGTTTCGTGCGGGTAAGTGGCACTTATCTTTGACGTCTTCCATGTTTTCTCTTCATTTACGGAATCTGACAGATCGTGTTTTCGTTTCATTATCAAATGATAAGCCGGGCTTTCACAGAATGAACGATACGTTTTCTTTTCTTTTTTACCCACGTGACTCCGGGTTGAGAACGAGGCTGGTTACGATAGCCGAGTTTTACAGTTCAATTTACT
The DNA here is from genome assembly GCA_963556195.1 of Sepiola atlantica. NCBI lineage: Eukaryota > Metazoa > Mollusca > Cephalopoda > Sepiida > Sepiolidae > Sepiola > Sepiola atlantica. Next base: position 103,488,401 of record OY744523.1, on the reverse strand, counting down.
CTTTTCATTCGTTTTCACGTTCTATACGCTACAAGCATTTATGAATGAAAACAATTTTAATGACGGAAAGCGCTAATATTCGGTAACTATAAGTGAAAGACGGAAGATATAGTAAGCATTGCTTGCTTATGGTGGAAAGGTCGAAGTACAGTGACATTAACTGAAATAAATTTCCTTTAAGTTCCATGAAATCTATTAGAACTTTGTGCACTTGTATTTTGAGCCCTGAACGCCATATTATCATTTCTATTCTTATGTTTTCATTTCTATAATTCTGTGTCATAAATACAATAATGTAAAACGTCGTATTTCCTTAGTATTATTTTGATTATTCGGACTATTGTTCACATCTTGGTTGGCATTCTTACAACGTTTCTGCCAATGTAACCTCCGATCTTCTTCAGATGTGTCTTGTCGAACTCGGGAATTTCGAACGGAACCTTAATTTAATCCAATGGTGTAGTTTGCTCTCGTTCCGTCAGCCATAACCGGATAAAATAATTCGGAATGACCCGTGGCGAAACGGATAAGCCGTCTTAGTGCTAAGCAGTTCCAAATGACAGTCTTCTGGAGGTTGAAGGTCCAACGATTCAGTACTGGCGATTCTAAGAATACAATTACGTATTACTTAAGACATCTACCCAGCCATGGCTGACGAAAAGTTCGAGAAAGGTATGAACCAGCTGTGGTTACAAATAGCAACTTATCTTCAATTTGTAGTATACGAAATATTGTTTCTAATAGGTATTGTATACGGCATCAAAAAATTAAAAAGGGGGTGATATGCTGTAAACCAAACAAAAACGGCCTTATTTTTATTTTGAAAAAACCTTTTTGAATAATCACCTTAATTAAAACAAAAATCTTGTTCCAGTATTAGAGGGTCTTCTGTGAAACTTAATACGTATGGGTTTGATAATAGCACCGCTATTATGTAACAAACACCAACTCTCCAGTATAATAATATTTTAGTATTTAGCATTCTGTTTTCTTTATACTTTGCTCACCCTCTAACCACTTCTGCTACCCGACTCAATTGTATATTGTTTTATATTGTTTATTCTCTGTTTTTCAATCTTGCCATTGTTTCCCAGTATAAATCCATACTTCGCCCCCATTATAAGCTCAGTGCATGAAACAACCCTTCTTTTAAGCAGACATCTCCGGATATGAATTAATATAAGACGAAACAATTACCTTAGATACAGAAGAACGTTGTAATTGTTTTCCTCATGGTGACAATCAAGAAATTTTCGCCATATTTCCTCAAATACAAAGCAATCAGCTTCACGATTTTTTCTCTTTTGGCGGGAAAGTTTGGGATCAGGTGTAAGAAGCGATTGCTTTGTTCGTTTATCAAAACAACTAATTTATCCGCTGTTCTCCTCGCTCTCTCTCTCTCTCTATATATATATATATATCTATATATATATATATATATATATATAGATATATATATATATAGATATATATATATATATATATATATATATATATATATATATATATATATATAGCGCTCTTTGTCTTTTCTCTGTTCTATTCTCCCCTCCTCTTCTCTTTCTTTATCTGGTTTGATTTCTTTCTTTTTCTCTTTTGCGCTGTCTGTGTATCTCTAACTTTCTCTCTCGTGGAAATGCCTTGCTCGCTTCTCTCTTTTCTATTTGTCTCCGATTGTTTTCTCTCTATCTCTTTCTCTCTTTATCTCTCTCCTCCATTTTTCTTCCTGACTTTCTCTATGTCTCTATCGAGCTATTTCTGCCTCTCTTTACCTCTGTCCGTCTTCATATACCTTGTGTATTTCTTCCTATAACTACACCGCAATGTTATTCTCTCTCACATTGTCGACATTTTCTCTCTTATCTCTTTTAGCCTCTCTGTAACACTCTATGTTCTTTCACAGTTCCTCCTCTTCTTCCTCCTCTCTCCCTTATTTCTCACGGATTTCTCCCTCCCTATTCTCTATCTCTCTCTCTCGAACGTCTCTCGCTCTCTCATATATATATATATATATATATATATATATATATATATATATATATATATATATATAATCTTTCGGTCGATCTCTCTCTCTCTCATGTTCTCAGAAATGTTTTTCGGAACTTTTTGTTTTAGGCCGGCTAAGTAAGAAAGATACCTTATCTCTCCCATCGACATCCATCTATATTTGTTTTTTTGGTCAAATTCCTGGCTATTTCGCTGCTTCACATTTGGTAGAATTAACTACTAAACCTAGGGAAACTGCGATATTGAGTTCATTTTCCATAAGTTTTGGTACAAGCGAAAACAAAAAATACAGTAGAAATCTTTAATTTCGATTAGAGTGACTATATTGTCCACAATATATTCTTTAGTGGTAGGAGGGCGTCCAAAATCTGACATTTCTTTTTATTTATGAATTCCAAACAACAGAAGGCCAATCGCTATCTCCCTTCTTCTCGGTAAACATATGTCTTAGTCATTCTCTCCCGCTCTTCTCCTTCTACACTCTACTCTATTCCCTCATACACACTCACACACACAATTACGCTTTATTTACCTGAATATGGGGTCCCAGGTGTGAAATACAATTGCATTGTTTAATTATAAAACTATTCCTCTCGCTCCTTTCCACTTACTTTTCCCGCTTTCTTCCTCTTTCCTCTGCCCTTTGTCCTTATGTATCTGTTGTCCTCTTTCTTCGCTCACCTCTCCTTCACTGTCCCTTGTTTCCCTGTCCTTTGTGTTTCTGACCCTCTTTAAAATCTATTCTTTCTCTCCTCCTCATCATCTTCTCGCTCCCCATCCAGCTTGCCATGCAATTATTATCAATGGATAAATTCTTATCAATCATCTACACATTTTTGATATCACTATTTTTTTTATTTATTCAATATGTTATGCGCCAGCTGCATATTTATCACTCTTGAGTTTGCATCATTCTATTATCAACTGAGAAACCTTATATAAATCCATCTGTTCTCTCCTCCACCCTCCAGCTATGATTGAAATAATAGAGTAGACTAGACTCTCAAGCGTTGATAGAACAACTAGTCTAGTAGAAGAAAATCTTTGAGATAACACCAGTCACTTAGTTCTACCAGAGCTACCATTCCATATCACCCTCCTTGAGAAATATGTCATTGAACGCATGAATTGCTAACGATAAAATTCCTTGGACAGGTATGTATTCAAACCTAGAATTGTTTAGATGTCACTATAAAGATTGAAAAATTACCTCAAGTATTATAATCGAATGCCCATATTTTCTCGACTTCACATAAGCCATGTATACGTAAGTCACTCATGTCTACTTAAAGAGGAATATTCTCCATTCTGTAATGGATGACGTACTCGATTTACAGTGGAACCTATATTGGTGAAATGCATTCATTTCTATGAAATCTGTTGTAGGCATTACAAGGTGGGTTACATGAAAGAGTTTGTAGATTCCAAAACGAAATAAGAGGACACAAAAATATATAAATATTTACCTGCTTTGTGTAAACTACCCGTATACAAAGATTGCTGAAAAAAATCAGATATTTCTACATAAGCGGAATAATTATTAACTATGATTATTCTATTTTGTACATTTGTTCAACATTAAATGGTTCACTGGGGTTGACATGCCGTAAAAGACACCTTACTAAAATAAAGAATAGTAACAATTGTAAACGTATGGCAGCAAACCTACCTACTTATATATATATATATATATATATATAGAGAGAGAGAGAGAGAGAGAGAGAGAGAGAGCGAGAAAGAGAGAGAGGGGGGGAGAGATAAATATAATGGTTGTGTGAGAGAGAGAGTAAATTGAAATAAATATATTTCTAACACATGTTTATATCAGTTCAATGAATTCAGCATCAACAACTTTTGTTGGAGTACGATCATTTCCAAGACAAAAGAATGTTTTTATTAATGGAATCAGTGCTGAGGAAGAGACTTATTAGAATAAATAAAATAAATTATTTCGTCTTAGAAACGATCGTACACCAGAATATTTTGGTTATGTTGAATCTATGGAATTGATATAACAAATATGTTATAAACATATTTATTTCAATTTACTCTAGAATAGTTATTTTTGAACTGATTTTATTCTTACATTGAGCTGATTTTATTCTTGCAGTATTTTGAGTATAGAATGTAACAGATTTGACTTAACCTCCATTATCTTCAAGGTTGGGTTGAGTACTTGTCCATTTATACTCTTCTTCAAGTCTTTTCCTGTTCTAATATATGAACCGCGAAGTTACAACAGACGCGGACAATACGTCTAATAACACACAAGGACGTTTTACCGATAAACAAAACTAAAAAAAAAGTTTGTTTATTTTTATGAAAAAAAAAAAAGAACAGAATCTCTGAAGATGAAGTTTATCTCCGAAATTAATAAGATACATGTCAAAAAAATAAAAAATAAATAAATATATCTTGCATTGTAAATGACTTTTATTCTCAATTTAATACTTATTCCTCAATGCTTATAAAAGAAAACTGTTGAACTACCAATATCCTATATATATATATATATATATATATATATATATATATATATGGCATCAATTTATGTAAACACAATTACATGATCAATTTGCATTCCAAGAAATCAACAAACAACAGAATTGTGTACGATCGTTTCAGAGACTATGTAATTTCATTATTACTATCAGATCTTATCGTCACCACGGGGTATAGATACTAAATTAAAGTAATATAGACAGCATCAACGGTCCAGATACTGACATCCGTAATTACACAACAAATTAGAAACAAAGAGATGAGTTGATGTACGAATACGCGTCTAAAGACCGGGAGAATTTATTCCCTGAACAGAACAGTGTTCTACCACTTTTATGTCCCCTTACGAAGATTACAATCAAGACATAATACCGTTAAGCCTTATGGCTTGAATCCTTATTCTAATTTTGAGCAAAATCCATTGCATGATTTTGATTCTAGAATATGTCTAAAATTTAAGGTTTCAGCTTAAGGAGTCTTAAGAAGAAATAGAAATTGAGGAAATCTTCTTTAATTGTTGTCTAATGATTATAGATATAAGCCAATGCAAATCTGAAATATTCGAATGTTTTTTAAATGAGAGGTAGTGCCTATACTATGTCAGCTTAAAACCTGTTTGATTACCTGTTTTGAAATACATATTAATTGATGTCTAATATTTATTGATAAAATCTTACAACAATCCGAGATATCTGAATTTTAGCGAAAGGCTTCCGCCTCTTTTACCCCCACTTGCAGAATACTAAATTAATGTAAATATAGCCCACAGCTGGATTGGTCACGCCTGGCAGGTGTGTTCCAAAATTCATAATGATCAGTTAGTTAATTTAAGAGTTGATCCTGTATATACGAAAATTTGAACACACCTAACTCATATATATATATATATATATATATATATATATATATAATTAAATATTAAAGTGTGTTTTACCTACATACGATATCGTTTCGGGCTTTTTGCCCTCATCAGTGCAGGAGCGGCGTGTAATGTTTGGATCTGTGTGTACGTTGACATTATAATATATATATATATATATATATATATATATATATATATATATATATATATATATTAATATATTAATATGTCAACGCACACACAGTTCCGAACATTACACATAGTTTAATATTCCTTAGATAGAATAGTCATCTGTTGACTCTCTCTTTCAATTGTTTCAAGCCTTAAAAAAAATGCTAAACAACTTTTAATAAATACATTTCATTATTCCAAAAAAAAAAAGAATAGTTAGATGTCGTATCTCCTGTAAGTTAGTACTTATTAAAATTAGTTTAACGTAAGTCTTCTATATTTATCGAATGTTAACATGATTCACATGAGAAATTAGTCGCCACATGAAATCCAATGTAATATTGAAATATGTGAGGTGAGAATTTTATCATCTCTGCTATATATATATTTTAATTCATAGCATTGAGCATTCTATTAAATAATGCTAACATTAATAGCATTGCATACGTATTTAAAACGTAATTCATCTATTCTCATTGTAAATCTTTAAAAAATTATATGTAAAACTGAGGTGTATTTTCTGACACCCCCAAGAGGGCGAGATGTGACTAGAGGTCGTTTATAATGCGAGGTGTGCAGCGCCTTTCAACGCGAAGAGCAAATTGCGGAGTCATAGCCCCAATACCGATATTAATCTCAGTCGATTATAAAAACTCTACTGGGTATCATAGGTGTATTAATCATGGAAGTATAAATGGAAAATTGAATACGTTATTGTGTGCCAACGTCGGAAATGCATTATATATATATATATATATATATATATATATATATATAGTTTTTGTTTCTTAAGAAAGAATAATCTGACAAGATGTACGTATAAATAAACATAAAACTGGTAAATAAAACTGATCGAAAGCGGAACGCATGGGGGCATAAAATTGCCGGACGAAAGTTTAGTGGCGAGGAAATAAACAAGCATTCGTATAAAACTTTCAGTTTGTGGGGGTGTCGGGCTCGAATGGGGGCTCATCCAGAAAGGTGGGTCCTGATGGTAGCGGGGTTGCGGCGAGATGCAGTAAAGAAAGTTCGAGCGGAAAACAACCGGCAAATACAGAAATAAATACACTTTGAACGGGTAAAGGGGGTGGATTTCTTTACATTTTAATCTTATATTTTCTGCTCTTTCTTTTTTCTTGTTTCTTTCTTCTCTCCACTTTCCTTGTGTTGTTTATTTATTCATTCCCGCCTTTTTTGTTTTTATCACTATTCATGTCCCGGATGTCCAATAAAATGATAAGGAAGCCATTGTGGTTTTTATATATGGGTCTTCTGTTTCTCTGATTTTCTTCTGCCGTCTTTTTGTTAATTTTTCTTTTATCCTTTTCTTTATTCCGTATTTTGTTGGTTCGTTTTTGTGATTTTTCCGTGTGATATTTTCTTTGTTTTGTTCTTTTTGCGAAAAGAAAAGTAAACAAAAACCAATCTGTTTCCTTTGTACCGTCTTGTTTTTCGTTATTTGCATATCGTTATCTGTTCATTTTTTTTTCTTACCTTGTACTAGCATAAATTCGCCCAGAGAAGGGTCCTTAGACCATCTGGTGCAGACGGCTGTTGGGTTTCTTAGTTAAGCATCATCATTAGTATTCTTAATGTTATTAAATTTGGTGTAATGCTACCCAAAAGAGTTTAGTAGTTATAGTAGTACATATAAGAATATCAGTAATATTAGTAGGAGTAGTAGAATTAGTAGCATAATGCGTACTTATTATGAGACACCTGGCATACCAAAAGCATTTTATACCGATTTTGATGACCTATTTCCAGTAGATTCGAAAACTATATGTGTTTGTTATTTTATTATTAACAGTTGTTGTAGTAGTAGCAGTAGTAGTAGTAGTAGTAGTAGTAGTAGTAGTAGTAGTAGTAACATCCTCTCTGGTACCTCTGCATTTAACAGAAGCATCAAGCAAGATTTGGTGCAAATCTGTCAAGGGATTAAAACATATAAGATGTAATATTGTAGTAGTAGTAGTAGTAGTAGTAGTAGTAGTAGTAACATCCTCTCTGGTACCTCTGCATTTCATAGAAGCATCAAGCAAGATTTGGTGCAAATCTGTCAAGGGGTTAGGACATATAGATGTCATTTTTGTAGTAGTAGTAGTATTAGTAGTAGTACCAGTAGTAGTAATAGTAGTAGTAAACGTAGTAGTAGTAGTAGTAGTAGTACGCCCCTCCCTATGACATTCGATATATTGAATATGTTTCATGTCAAATTTGGTACCATTCTGTCGAGTACATTTGGAGTCTAAATAACAAGCAGACAGACAGACAAAAACTGCGCAAATATAATATAGGTGTATCCTCTTTCTTTTATTCTGCCTCTAGCGTCTTTTTCTTTTTTTCGTTTTTTTTTTAATTCTTTCTTTCGCAATACGCTTGTTTTTATTTGGGTTTTTTTTATCGTTATTTCTTTCATTTCTGTTTTGTTTTATTTGTTATTTTGTATTTCCTGAAACTTTTCTTTCGCTTTCTGATTGTTTTCTTTCTGGTTACATATTTTATTATCTTATCATTTCTTAATTTATTATTGTATTCTCTGTTTCGTTTTGTGATTCCTTCTTACTTTTTTCTACTTCGTTACTTCATTCTTCTTGCAAATTGCCTTTCTTTCATTTACTTCATCCATTCTTTCTTAATGTTTTTATTCTCTCATTCCCTGTTTCGTTTTCTCATTCACACTTTCTTTTTTTTTCTCTCTCCGTTATTTCATTCTTCCTGAAAATATGCTTTCTTTTATTCATTCGCCAATTTTTGTTGCATCCATATATTCTTTCATTTTTCGTTTCATTGTGTCTATCCAATATTGCTTATCTCTTCTTTATTCCACAAATACAGAAATAAATACACATTATCATTTGTAGTTTCTTTTCTAGCTTAACTTTCAATATTCTTTTATATTATTTGTCTTTGGACTATTGGATTTGGCGATGGCGTAATGCCTATCCGTACAGAATGTTCGAGTTGTGTTGATGATATTGCATCACTTCAAATACTATCCTTAGGAATTTGTATTAATCTGTATATCCTTAAATTATATGGATTAAATAGTACGGTAGACTGGTTGACTCTGCATTAATTCAAATTAACCTATCTCTGGCTAGGTCTTTATCCCTTTTTCTCTCAAATCCTTTTTTATCACTTCCTCCTATATTTTCCTTGGTCTTCATCTGTCAACTGACCCTGTTACTAAACTTTTCTACATCTACTAACCTAAGAACTCTCATTCATTCTGTCAATGTGACCAAACCAATAAAGTCTCCTTTTCTGCATACCCCTCTCCATACTGTCCAGATTTAATCTTCCTCTGATGTACTAAGATGTAAGTCTGTCTTTAAGACTGGCATTACACATCCATCCTACCATTATCATACCATTTTTAACCTCATGCAACACGTATCCTCAACTGTCA
>OY744523.1:103471944-103476944 GCA_963556195.1 Sepiola atlantica | reverse complement strand
TAAATTTATTTATTTATTTATTTATTTATTTATTTATTTATTTGCCCTGTTTGTTTTTTTTGTTTTTTGTTTTTAGATTTTTTAGATTTTTAATTTGTAATTTTTTAACGGCCACACTTTTTGAAATGTTATATTTCTTTTCTTCTTCTTCTTCTACTCTTTCTCTATACCTCCATTTAATTCTCTCCAAATATGATCTGAGGTTAAGATCGGATTCTAACTCTGTCTGATGAGATCTCAGTTTATAGTAACTGTTGATCGATAACATAGACATGCCAGTGTCGCAGATTTTGTACATGTCTGTGTAAATAAAATTATCATATATATATATATATATATATATATATATATATATATATATATATATATATATATATATATATATGAGTCAGAAATAACCGGACAGTCTCGCGATCGTAACCGATTCAAATTTCATTTAGAATATGTCCCATGCAATAGTGAAACAACTCAAGCAAAATTAATGTGAATATTTTAAGCATAATTCTTATGTAATAAATATGAATGAAGTCTTTAAGATTTGGATCAAAATGGCGCTAGTCTGCCCGCTTAAATATTAGTTCATGTTAAATTTGTTTTTTTAATGTTTCTGTAAGATTACAGTGTATCATATTATTTCGGATTGTTAAATACGATGCAACCTTAGAAGTCTGATACCCTTACTGGCAGTGTACCACTTGTTTTGTTTTGTGGCTCCTTGGCCTAATATTCTCCGGATTATTATTGAGTTCAGTGGGTTTTTTTATAGTGGTGTCACCTCACAGGCGAATTAATCAGATGTGTATCTAGTGAGTTAGCTGTACCAAAGAATGTTTATTGGTACTGTATCCCAGTGGCCTCGTATATCGGTATACATAATAGACTCCGTAATCCTTAAGAGTTATATAATACACGTATTAATGTTGGGGGATAAGTTAATGTAAAATGTCAGCTTCTATAACTGTGCGACTTGTAAGACCAGCAGTCGAAGGCGACAACCGTGTCAGATGGTGTCTCTTTGGAACGCACAGGTTCGAAACCTGCAGGAGTCTCATTTTTAACTTTGCGGTTGTCTTTATTCATTCGCCGCCCGTGAATTAATTTAACTGCTTATTTGATGATATTAACGACGCAAACTCGAATGTCAACGTCATAGCAACGTGATAAATTATATACTAATTGAAATTAATTCCAATATTTATTATATAACATCTACCTATCTATCTATCTATCTATCTATCTATCTATCTATCTCTCTCTCTCTATATATATATATATATATATAGAGAGAGAGAGAGAGTATATATATGTAAGAGTTAAAATTAAATATATTATTCAAGACTGAACATATTTCATTGTTCATTTTCTTAATATGTTCAGCTAAAAATACATTTTCCCATAAAGTTTAGCTTGTCAAAAAGCATAAACCCTAAGCTTTTCAAAAAGAAAATAAAAGTTTTTGTGGTATGAACGAATAACTTCTAAAAGATCTTTTTAAACATTTAAAAAAATATTTGAAGCATCCTTATATTAAATCAAAGGGCATCTTATCCCTCTGATTAGAAAAAAAATCTGTTTTGAAAAGCCGAGGTTTAAAGGAAATTAAACTCTTACTTGAACATATTAAGAAAATAAACACATAAATATGTTTAGTTTTACATAATATAATTGTTTTCGCTTTACTATATCATCAGTTAATGATATATTTCCAATATGATATATCTACTATCGGATTAGGAATGTCTATGATATCCTTGGATGCAATCCTGTAGAATATCTTTCAAAATATAATTATAAAAATGTTGTTTATTTTTTATATATGTTTTCATCCTAACCATATTGGTCTGAGGGAAATACTATTTAATCATAATTTTGCATTTTGATTTTTAAGCGCAGGGAGAGCCTGCCCAAGAAAAAATCCTTGATATTTTGTATATGACGAAAATGTATGTTATTGGGAGAGGCAGAAACAAAAAGTATTTTTGTTTAATATATAGAAAGTTGTTTACTGAATTAATTAAAGTCTCATATGATACTAAATAAAAATATTTAGTCGTACACTATTAAGCTATGACTTGAACATTTGTGTTATCGAAACTTATACATAAAAACTCTTATACATGTATATTTTTGTTTCATTTTCCTTCAGTTGAAGTTCTCAAACATCAAGGTGTCCCTGCCTGCGGCTAAGACATGATCTCTATATGAGAGACATAGATATTCGAATATTCTATTAAAGTTCTCCTTTACCTGTCAAATGTTGAGTTAGTAAAGAAGTAAAGAAAATAAATATTCCTCTCATCAATTGACCGGTCATCTATGTTATAGTATATCTTTCTTGTGGTCGCTTAGTCTTACCGGATTCCAAGACAAGAATTAATTTAGTCTGGTGGAGGATCCAGCTAAGGGCTGTTACTATAGGCTTTGAATACCATGTGATTTTGAATATTTGGTCAGGGTTTACATGTATTTATGTCAGGTTAATCTGACAAACCCTTCTACAGAGAGCCCGAAGGCACTCAGGGATGGTGCCTCGTAGGTAAGTCAAACTATCTTATATATATATATATATATATATATATATATATATATGATGGTATGGACTTTTAAAAAACTTAGTTCACCCTCAAACAAGGCAAGTTGCGACTGTAGATGTACGGGGCTACTGAAAATAAGGGTGAAAGTTCTAGGGGCATCCTTAATCAGGAGCTATGCAGCGAGATGCTTGTTCACATGTGCATGTATATATATATATATATATATATATATATATATATATATATATATATATATATATGATATTTTGTTATGTGAATAATTGAACACAATTTGATAACAATTTTAAATTGAAGGGATTCAAAAAATTTATACTCTCGGGGTTGAAACATACGCAGATTAAAAGTACGGTCAAGCAACAAACTCTGGTCAAAATTTCCATAAATAATTTATTTTAATCATAGAAATAAAAGTGACAAAATAAGTTTAAATTGGTGCATGTATGCTTGGTAATATCGTGTTGTCAAATTTAAGGTGAAATAAAATAAGTTAAAAAATGCGCTGGTAATGCTTCTTTTGTATTTCGCATTTTATATTTGTTTTCTTTAATACTCTGTGTTTCTTCTATAAAATCAATTCTTTATTTTTTTAAATTCTATACTCTCTCTTTCTCTCTCTCTCTCTCTCTATCTCTTTCTCTCTCTCTCTCTCTGCGTCTCTCTCTCTGCGTCTCTCTCTCTCTGCGTCTCTCTCTCTCTCTCTCTGCGTCTCTCTCTCTCTGCGTCTCTCTTATTGTCCTCTTTGTTTTTCCCTTCTCGTTAATTTAGACAGTAAATTTACGGTCTTAATATTTCCGAAAATAAAGTCTTCGGTGATGACTGTGTATATTTTCATTATCTGTTGTAAGCTAGATACATAATATTCCGAAGCAGGGCGCATCTGATTCGATTTCACATTGAAATAAGAAATTCCTTCTGTTTAAAGACGGAAACATATATGTTTCCTTCATTTCCTGAATCGGAAGGATTCGAGTTGTAATACCTATCCCAACACTATTTCAAAACTGAGTTATTTACTTCCCTCCGGTGAATAAATGTGTTCAAGGTGTTGACACCTTGCGAAATAATATTCGACTGACGAGCAAACCTCTCGTTATTTTGAAAACAGTTTTAGTCGGGTGAGTAATATTTAAACAATTATTCTGCCTCGTATATATGTTAAGATACGATAAATTTGGTGAGCGCTGGCGATTGCTATCATTGAGAGGTAACAAAGATAAAGAAAATAGAAGGCTTCCCTCTGAGAAAGAAGGTAAAAAGGTTTGCATCTATGATTTTGTGATAAGTAGGATTTAGTTAATACAATACTATAAGTTTACATACACATAGAGAGCGAGAGAGAGAGAGAGCGAGAGAGAGAGAGAGGGAGAGAAAGTGAAAGCAAGGAAGTGATACTGTGAGTAAACGGGAGATAGAAAGGGGGAGAGAAAAAATGTCATGTGTATACCAACTGTTCTACGTAATGTATGTATATATATATGTATGTATATATATATATATATATAATATATATATATATATGTATAATAATATATATATATGTATAATATATATATAATATACACATATATATATACATATATATGTATATATATATATATATATATATATATATATATATATATATATACGTTTCTCCTTTTGTTTTATTTTACTTCAATCAAAGTTCTCAGAAATCTTGGAGCCCCTTCCTGGGGCTAACACTTGCTCTCTATATGAGATACATAGGTAATTCCAACTCTCCTAAACCATGTATTTTCTTAACTTTAAAAATTTGATTTCAGTTAGTTTCAAGAGATCAAGGGGGTCCTTCCTGGAGCAAACACTTGATGTTCTCATGATTTAAATTTATATTCGAGGGATCTTTTAAGGATAGACGTTGTCCCTTTTAGTAACATGTTTATTTAAATATATATCAACTGAAAAGTATATATATATATATATATATATATATATATGTATATATATATATATATATATATATATATATATATATATATATATATTGTGTGTGTGTGTGCGTGCATGTGTTTATGTAATGCATTCCTATATCTGTGTTTGTTCATATAAATCTGAATTTTCGCAAACTAAAATAATATGGTTGGCGATAAACGAAATGAATAAGTTAATATATATAAATACTAATGATAAACTTATTTTTTCTTCTTCATCTCTTCCGCAAGCACCTCTATCGTCCATTTTTTGAACGATAGGTGGGGGTGTTGGTACCGTGTCTATGGAACCAGTTGGCAGGTTTCAAGTACAGGGGTAGATAATTTATGAGTTTACGTTGTGAAAGAATGCACACTCAGATGGAAACTTCTGGAATAAGTTGAGCTAGTCGTGGGACATTTGGAGGCGGAGGGCAGGGCAGGGCGTGGCGGGCTCGGATATGGTAAACGCAGGTTTGCCCGCCAAAAGAGGGAAATAGTTGCAAGTCTAGTATTT
>OY744523.1:103464444-103466944 GCA_963556195.1 Sepiola atlantica | reverse complement strand
TAACAGACTAGTTAAAATATGGAATAGGGGGTAAGCATCTTAACAGACTAGTTAAAATATGGAATAGTGGATAAGCATCTTAACAGACTAGTTAAAATATGGAATAGGGGGTAAGCATCTTAACAGACTAGTTAAAATATGGAATAGTGGATAAGCATCTTAACAGACTAGTTAAAATATGGAATAGGGGGTAAGCATCTTAACAGACTAGTTAAAATATGGAATAGTGGATAAGCATCTTAACAGACTAGTTAAAATATGGAATAGGGGGTAAGCATCTTAACAGACTAGTTAAAATATGGAATAGTGGATAAGCATCTTAACAGACTAGTTAAAATATGGAATAGGGGGTAAGCATCTTAACAGACTAGTTAAAATATGGAATAGTGGATAAGCATCTTAACAGACTAGTTAAAATATGGAATAGGGGATAAGCATCTTAACAGACTAGTTAAAATATGGAATAGTGGATAAGCATCTTAACAGACTAGTTAAAATATGGAATAGGGGGTAAGCATCTTAACAGACTAGTTAAAATATGGAATAGTGGATAAGCATCTTAACAGACTAGTTAAAATATGGAATAGGGGGTAAGCATCTTAACAGACTAGTTAAAATATAGAATAGTGGATAAGCATCTTAACAGACTAGTTAAAATATGGAATAGTGGGTAAGCATCTTAACAGACTAGTTAAAATATGGAATAGTGGATAAGCATCTTAACAGACTAGTTAAAATATGGAATAGGGGGTAAGCATCTTAACAGACTAGTTAAAATATAGAATAGTGGATAAGCATGTAAACAGACTAGTTAAAATATGGAATAGTGGGTAAGCATCTTAACAGACTAGTTAAAATATGGAATAGTGGATAAGCATCTTAACAGACTAGTTAAAATATGGAATAGGGGGTAAGCATCGTAACAGACTAGTTAAAATATGGAATAGTGGATAAGCATGTAAACAGACTAGTTAAAATATGGAATAGTGGATAAGTATGTAAACAGACTTGTTAAACTATGGAATAGTGGGACGGTGTCAACGTGGTAGTGTCAGGGCTATTCCGTTGAGAACTTCGGTTTCTAGTAGCGCTACACAAGGCGGATAGGTCTGGCACCGTCTGCTATTACGGCCACAATCCGGTCAAAGACGCTTTGGTAAAAAGTCTAAAAGTGTCTTTTCCGTAAACTGGCAGCTTCTGCGTCTGCGGGAGATTCCTCGACAACAGGTCGTTTCGTGTATGCGGGATTGTTGGGGAACGCTTGTTGCCCCAATATTCCCACGAAACTTCTCTCTTCTCTATGATGACAATGTCAAGTATGGAACAGAAGTAACGATAAAACATGTGTCCTTAGTTATTGAAAGATGGGTCTTTTTGTCACACTGCTAAAACACACAAGTTGCGTTGCATCAAATTGTATTAAAAAAGCCCATGACCAAGTCAGTCACAAGACATGAATTCAATTTATGACATTTATTTGCATAAGTTCTACACTTAAACTTGTATGTCTTCGTAATTTAAGGAGTTTTATTCAGGCCCGTGTCAAATCTATAATTATTTAAACACACCATTAATAAAAAGGATAAGTAAATGTTGGCATAGTAACAGTCTAGAACAAATTATCAATAAATATTGCAAATGTATGATTTTTATTAAATTAGTAGATTTAATCATCCGCTGTAGATTTTCATCTCCCAAATATAATAAGTGATAAATGTTAATTGAATAAGCCTCCACGTCAGATGCATGATTATTTGTAATTGAATGACTACTTATATTCATGAAAAACGTGTGTGCAAATATACTAGTAAATAAACGTGTGTCGGTGTTCATAAGTGAACAAGTCAATTTGGATGCACGCATCAAAATAAATATGTTCTATCTTCACTTCCTGCCCAACACATTATAAACAATAAAAAAATCACTAAATAAGTAAATGCATGAAACTTTAATTGTTTAATTCTTTATCATATGTACATTTCTATTGCATATATATATATATATATATATATATATATATATATATATATATATATTTATATATAGTTATCCACATACAGACTGTTTCGCTGTTTCACAGCTCATCATATATATATATATATATATATATATATATATATATATAGAATATGAGACTAAAAGTATACTTTTAGAGAATTGAACCTATAGTGAAATGGTTTAAGCTCAATATACGGGATAGAGCAATTACAAAGATAAATGAAGGAAGAAAGATAAAGATGTGCGAATGACATATCTATTTTATCTTCGATTGTTCAATGCCGGGTGTACTCGATAATAAAAAACATGTTTATTTTTCTTTCCTTAAGCATGACTTTTATGAGATTAAAATTTTATCATCAGGGGAATTACATAGATTGATAAGTTTGCAAGGAAATAGCACAAAATTTGAAAACATTAAAAAAACAATATTATCTTATTTTGTTTTTTTAATTTTTTCAAATTTTCAATTTTGACTATTCCCTTGCCAACTTATCAATCT
>OY744523.1:103446944-103459444 GCA_963556195.1 Sepiola atlantica | reverse complement strand
ACAGATTGTATAGGTATAGAGATCAATAATAACACAGTGCATAGAACAAAAATAATTAACACCAAATCTTACTTATTTTATTTCGATATTTCGTTTCATTTACGAAACGTTTTAAAGAAAAGCTTTATTGAAGAGAGAGTACAAACATACATACACGAAGTTTGAAGTAGTGATTAAAGAAAGGAATGCACACATGCAGGGTGGTAAAACTAAAGGATTGTTTCTTTCGTTGCTTATTACGCTCATCCCTGTTTATTCTTATGGATAGTAATATATATATATATATATATATATATATATATATATATATATATATAGGGGTGCTGCGTGGTGCTGTCTTCTATTTTGGCCTCAAGCCGTAATAAATTTATTTATTTCAATATTCTATTATTTCTGTTTATTTGGCGTTTTTTTTCTGTTTCTATTGTGATAGCTGTTATCATTTCAAAGATTTTATTTACGGAAGGCTTCGTTTTTTCCACATTTTTACCATCGAGGGAACGAATCATTTAAAAAAGGATAAATGATAGATTACTCTCACAAAAAGAAAATGTATGATTTTTTTTCCTTAGTTTAGTTGCTACTTGTGTGCTTGCCCATTTTTATTTCTTATTTCGTGTTATTATTATTATTATTATTATTATTATTATTATTATTATTATTATTATTATTATTATATATTTATTTATTTATTTATTTATTTTCGTCTTTGTGTAGCTCTTTTTCTTTGCGAGTCGTTTTTGATCGAACCGCTCGAAATTAGATATTTATCATTCGAAAGAATCGCCTGGATATTTTCCCGCCAAAATACCCCTGTGTATTGAGTTTTTTTAGATGTCTTAGTAACTCTACGAGACGCTTTGTTTGTCAGTAGGTGTGTCATATACGTCATAATCACGTTAACACACCGGTTCTCGCTAGATCAGCGAAGTTAAGCGACGTCGGTCCGGATCAGTAGCAGATGGGTGACCATTTTGGAATACCAGGTGCTGTACGTGAGAAGACGGGGACGTCCCCCTGTAAAAAAAAACAAAAACTGCAAAAACGAACGTCACTTAACTCAATCTCGCGCGACTAGGAGCCACTTGTGAATTTTATATCAAATACTTATATTTGAAATAATATTTTATTGGTCTGTCAGCCTTAAGTTTGAAATTACATTTTCATTTGTCTCTCATAATTTTTTTTATCGCTTAACGAGTTGTATTTTGGATGCCTCTAAACATCTGCATAAAATGCTGTTTGTCGGCCATGTTTAAATAGCCGATTGATTTCTCGTCGGTTGGTCTCACTGAAGTTTGAAATAACATTTACTTTGATATGTCACGCTCTAATTGAAGTAGCCTTTTCATCAATAAACGCGCCGATCAAATGAGCATATCTTAAGAATACCCGTTCTTTCCTGTTTTTTTCTCCTTTTGTCCTTTTTTTCTATTTGTGTCTCTTAAACTCCAATTTTTATATATTGCTTACTAATATGGTTTCATAGATGTCATTTGCATAAGGTATAATTATGGAGGTTGTTGACTGGTTGCTTTAGTCACGTGATATCGAAAAGATTTTGAAGTCAGCCTTTTAGGTGCGATTTTAGACATTTGTTAAGACACATATGGCGCCAAATCCTGGTACATGGGAGCGATTACACACTTATTTTCTCCTCGGAAATTATCTGGAATCAACTTATAGTTAGCGAAATAGTTACTCACAGTTGAGCTTAATAAAGTCATCATCAGCAGCAGCATCATCATCATCCTCCAACTCTTCACAATCATCATCATCATCATCATTATCATCATCATCATCATCATCATCATCATCAATTTAGCCTCGTAAATGTTAGTGCTCCCTTAACGTTCCGTTGCTCTTCTACCTTAACGAGTAACAGATTTAACATCAAGATTTCTTGTCTTTAAAGGTTTTTGGAAAGGTATCGGGACCGTGCCATTTCCAGTAGAAGACTTACTTTCTGGAGGTAGTCCGATAGATTCGTATCTATCGCTAATGTATTGAATGTGATCAAATAGCCTTGCCAGACTTAAACATGACATATTTTTTTATGCGGCAGATTAAATAAACCAATTAATTTGTTAAAAGAAACACTTCTAACTAATGTAATGTTTCAATGTTTACAATTGTTTTGGTGTGTCTTTTTATTTGTCTATCTGTCTCTTTGTCCTTGGTGTAGTTTAAAACAAAGCCCTATGCAAAGATCAAGCACTTTTATCGAGTACATTTTACGAGAAATCCAATGATGGTATTGATTTTACGTTAAGATGTTTTTACAATAATATCGTGAAGTCTGCGTTATAGGAATTTTTTTAAAGTAAGAGTAAAAGTCGTTTCAGGATTGGATGAAAAGATGTTTCTCATTCATTCCTAGGCAACGCCAGTGATGCCTGCTTCTTATTAATAAATAATAATCACGTATATATTTTTTTGTAATTTTGTACATCAGATTTTATTTTTGGAAAGTGCCGTAGATTTCATATAGCTTAGAATCTCAAGAGGGGGTTGCCCGACCTTGTGTATGAGCTTAAAAATAACCAGGATTTTATCATATCCAACTTGGAGGTGAATGGTATCATTTTTAACAAGATGGCGTGTGTTTTATTGTTTTACTTATCAAGATCGAAGTAATACAGCTGTAATTGCGTCGTGATTTAATCTACAAAATCCTGGAACCTCCACAAACGGAATATCCTGTTAAGCTAAATGGAAAAAATGCAATAATCTGAAAATAAATTGGTAAAGAGAAAAAAACAACAGATATCATTATCCCCATTTGAAAAAAAGAATAAATAAAAGGAATGAATGAATAAATGACGTGTGCCTGTAAATCATACGATTAACTTACGCTGTAAACTCCATTGGGAAATATAAAATCCTCTATTCCTTTTTCTATTCAGGAAAAAAAGACAACACAAGTCCTAACGTAGGTATTTTTTTATGTGTTTGTTAGGTCTCTGAGCATCTTTCGTTTTAACCACCCTCTCGTCTTAACCAGTAAAAGAAAATGTGTAATGCTAGCTGCACCGACCCGGTGTGGCCCGGTAGTGTATTTACTTTTTTATATACTCACCGTTTATCAAAGTCCGAAGGCCACTCAAGGATAAGGGTTAAAGAAATTGTCAGTTGGTGATAAACAACGCCTTTGACAGGATTGGAAGCAATTGATTAGAATTTGATTATTTTAAGTAGGTGGCTCGACAAGAATTTGTTAACATTGGACTTAGATTGAGCATGTTGTATTCGGCTGGTATTTGTTTTGTTTTCCTATATTTAAAAGTATGCTGGTTTCTTTTTCAAAAGTATTATTTTTTCCAGTTTAAAGGGAAGTAACTGTGTATGGACGAATACAGGATTTCGATCCTTTTTTTTAAATTGACGGCTATTTGTAAATAATTTTGACACGGACAACATATTCTCTGGGGGAAGTTAAAATGAAAACAAAAACTATTGAAACTGATGCTACAATTGTCGCGGCTCCTTCAACGGTGAACTTTTTAATATTTGAATTGGACCTGTTCTGCATTTTTTCCCCCGCTTTTCTTGTTCTTTTTATGTTTACATTTACCTTAAATAATGCATTATCTTTCCAAATTTTAACTTTGGTAACTCACTTACTAACTTATCTCTCTGTATTTCTCATATGATGAGAATTCCATTCTTTGAAAAGTTATGGTTTTAGGAAAAAATAAATCTCTTGTTTTGAACAACTTAACACGTAATCGATTTTGTATTTTTGCAATTTTTATTCTCATCTTTTAATTGTCTATCTTGTATATCGAGCATCAATTCTTTCATGATAGGTTATAATTTAAAGGTATACATAATATATTTATTTTCCTTTACTCCCCCTCGCTCTCTCTCTCTCTCTCTCTCTCTCTCTCTCTCTATATATATATATATATATATATATATATATATATATATATATACATATATATATATATATATATATATATATATATATATATATATATATATATATATTCATCTCACTCTCTGCTACTGACTGACTTCTCGCAGCTCGGGTCTTCGTCCAGCGCCGTTAGTAGCCACGGCTACTACTTTTCCTTATCCACCCATGATGTCAACCCAATATTTCGATGTACTTGCATGACATTTTTCTTAAAATTATCATGCTGAGGAAGTCTTACAATTAAGACGAAACGTTGATTAATATATAGAAAATATCTCTTGGTTTTTCCTTTTTCATTTCCCATTACGTCGGATTACTCTCATCCTTCCTTTCTCATATATATATATATATATATATATATATATATATAATCTTAAATTATATAAATAGCAACCTATTTTGTTCACCGCTTGTCATAATCCATATTTTACAATACACACTTTGTGACAACGAATTCCTCTCAACAGGAAGTGACCTACAAACATTTCCAAACTGGACTCAGACTACGAGATTTGTGAAGTAATTTTCATGTAGATTGCATTCATAATTCATAAAGGAATATAATTCTCTTTACTTCTTCGCATTTTAAATCCCAAGATGATACATTCTAGTCAGAATACCATGTCTTAAAGGATATGTTGTCACTACCTATCTACATACCTACCTACTTACCTACATATTAAGTTACCTAAATATGTGACCTTGACATCTGGTTCTAAAATCATGAAAGAATGTATAGTTATTTTAAGTGAATACTTCTAAAGTTCGTGCTAACTATCCTGGACTTGCATATTGAGAACATTTATGCGTAAGCTCTCTGTTCTGGTGAGAAAACTGCCTAGACAGTAGAAAATCGACTTCACAATCTTGTAGGTTATGATGCCTTTTCTTCTATACAGCTTATTTCTCACAGAAGAAATGTTTCGATTTTTTAGACTTAGTTGTTATTTCCATGGTAGGTACTCGACTGTTCTCCAATCACTGGTTTCCCCGTGAAAAACACGCATAGCAAAAACGCGTCTTTTACCAACACTGTAAAGAATTTTCCTTTCTTCTTTTGCGTACCTAAAACAATTTTCTATCTGTGGAACACGTTAGTTCGGGATTGCTTCTCTGCCTACTAAAACATTGATGCTTTCAAGTCTTATGTCAACAAATACCTATCGAGCTTAATTTTGTCCATCGTTTTCATCATCCATCTTACAATATCATCAACTCTTATCGTCGAGTGGCTTTAAGCATTAGTATGTTGTGACACATTAGTATGCTGCGACACATTAGTATATTGTGACATATTAGTGTGTTGTGACACATTAATATGTTACGATACATTAGTATCTTATGACACATTAGTATGTTGTGACACATTAATATGTTGTGGCACATTAGTATGTTGTGACACATTAATATGTTGTGACACATTAGTATGTTATGACACATTAATATGTTGTGACACATTAGTATGTCGTGACACATTAGTATGTTGTGACACATTAATATGTTGTGGCACATTAGTATGTTGTGACACATTAGTATGTTGTGACACATTGATACGTTGTGACACATTAGTATCTTATGACACATTAATATGTTGTGACACATTAGTATAAAAATTCTTCTTTTTCTTCTTGGTTGTCCGTCGTTCCGACAATGATAATCCTGCTTTAACGACACACGTTTTTGGTGGATTCAAAATATGACACTCATGAGTAGAGGAACAGACAGCTGATGTTTGAATGATTAATTATCACGCCGGGTGACAGGAGCGCATAGTCGAAAATTAGAAGATGATAAACGTAGTGATTGACAATTAAAATAAATTCCCAAAAAGTTTTTCGTAGAGATACTCGGACATGTTTAAATTACAACGCGTCTAGCGATAAGAATGTTATTTCTAACTTAATCGGGAAAGACCGATCGACCAATCGAAGACCGGATCAATCTTCTAACTACAGATATTTGAACGCATCTCTATATTACGTATTTCCTTAACGATTCATCCACACATGCGTCCGGTTTGATTTCACTTAGATGTTTTTGCTTTATACTGTAATTCCATTTAATTTTACCTAGATATTCTGATGAATCCATTAAATATATTTTACACACACACAGATATATATATATATATATATATATATATATATATATATATATATATATATATATATATATATAATAATCCAGGTAAATCATCCACAGGGTAGTAATCCAAAGAATTTCAACCGGGTTTATAAAAAGTGCTCAATATCAAATAGAGCTTTTATATAAGATTATTTTTATTTACACAGACATGTACAAAATCTGCGACACTGGCATGTCGATGTTATCGATCAACAGTTATTATAAACTGAGATCTCATCAGGCAGAGTTAGAATCCGATCTTAACCATAGATCATATTTTGGAAATATTGGGCTTCCAATATTCCATTTTAACTCATAGCGTCGGATTTATTTTATCCTTTTATTGTCACACATGTATGTATGGGAATTATTGTGTTTCGTTATTTTACTTATGCTAATGTTTACACAAGTACTATTACAAACAAAATATTATTTTAGTCTACGGGGCTGGAGATAAACAAATAATACCAGAAAGTGATAAATGAGACTCGTACGGGATTCGAACCTGGGCCTCATAAGAGGTATCACCTACTGCGACCGTCGTCTTAGACCGATTGGCTAATGAGTCAGCACTTCTAGAAAAAGCCGAAATTGTAGAAACAACTCATTTCCCAAGCTCTGCGATAAATCTTTGTTTCCGTTTTTACTAGCAATGTAACCATATTTCCTTGCTGCATAACGCGAATGAAATGGGATTAATGGGTTATATTTTTAATATTAGAAATGATTTCCGACAGTAAGATAGATATTATGCTTCACTTTTGTTGATGCTAATTTTTTCACGTGTGATATTACTAATTACAAACAAGTGATTTTAGTCCTGTGCCCCAGTAATGAAATTAAACGAACTCGTCTTCGAAAACACCGCAACGAACACCGAACGATCGATCTGAATCTCAATCTCAATTTCAAATGTTTTCTCTGAGCTGTCCCAAAATCCAACTGCCGCCTTCCATTTTAGCCCTTCAATTTATATTAGCTGATTTCCACATATGCTAATTAGTGTCAACTACAAAAGACTACATCTCTTAAGAGACACCCTGGCGGATGTACAGTCCCGACATGCGAAGCATCGTATACTCTTCTCAGCCGTAGATGTTTTTCTATATTGTCGCAAATCCACAGGACTGATTTGTACAGGATTCGAAACTGTGGCTCAGATGAGGCCGCCGAACATGGTCATCGTCTTAGACTGCTTAACTAACGAGCCAGTACGTCTAGAGAAAGCTAAAATTGTACAAATAATTAATTTCCCAAGCTGTTTTCGACATTGCTTGTGGATTACACTCCCACGAGCTCAAACCAGATGGTCCGTCATCGTTTTAGTAGGTTTGTGCTATGCATTTTGACAGTGCAATAAAACAGTTTCGAAACCGTATGAAAAGACAGAAAATCTTGGAATTTAAGTTGTTGGCAGCATGATGTCAATCAAGCTTACGACTATGTAATCAAGTGACGATGATGGTGATGTTGATGCTGATGGTGATGCTTTCCGTGTTATCGATTTGTTGCTAGATACAACCGACGTCATTACTCCGTAACTGGTACTGAATACACAAATGGATCCGTCTTTATTGCGGGCATTGTCAATAAATTGGGATGCTGATCAAGACGGAAGAGGATATGTTGGTGCCACACTTGCGACAGCAATTTAAATAATGCCAAAGTAATAAAGTAAATATTTTCTCTCTCTCTCTCTCTCTCTCTCTCTCTCTCTCTCTCTATCTATCTATCTATCTATCTGTCTATCTATCTCTACCTCACGTGCTCTCTCTCTTTCTCGGTCTATCTTCCCCCCCTCTCTCTCACTTTCTTTCTCTTCTCTTTCTTTCTCTGTGTTTCTATCATTGGCACTTTTGTCGCACATTCTTTCTTTTTCTTTCTTGTTCTCTCGTTCTCTCTTTCCCCTCTCCATACCCTCCCTAATTATCTCTCTCTCTCTCACTCTCTCTCTGTCTTTATCTATATTTCTCTCTGTTTCCATCTTTCGCACTTTTTCTTTTTCTCACTTTTTCTTTTTATCTCTTTCACACATATTCTTTCTTTCTAGCTTTCCCTTTCACTTTCTCTCTTTTTCCTACTCTTTCCATCTGTCTCGCTCTCTCTCTTTCTCTCTTTTGCTGTTTCTCTTTCCCCCCTTCCCTCCGTCCCTCTATCTCTCTATCTCTCTTTCTTTCGTGCCTTTACCTTTTTTCATAAAATTACTCGCCAGTCAGAGATTTAATGACGTTTTTTTTGTTAACAAATCGCTTTACACACGTTTCGCCATTTATTTCAGAGTTTGCCGATTATTTTGACGCCAGTTTAGGACGTGGTTAATACGAAGATGCTGCGTGGACATCGATTAAAAGTTCATTATTTCATTCATACGTTTTTTATGTGTTGAAATAATTTCATTTAAATACGTTTCTCTGTTCGGTCTGAGTGTTTTACTATGAAGGTTAATTAAAGATTCCATGGTGAAAAAAGTTATTATCTAGACTTGTAAAAGTGAATTACTCCGTGTGAATGCCGGCAAGGAATATTGGCTTATGGTCTCAGCAGACAAGATGTCTACCTTCAGAAATGGCATGTATTTAGAATCGGTTAACCTCCCTATTGTTCCTAAATCGCGTTGATCTACCAAATGAGATGACTTAGTTTTTCAAAGAAATTGATAAATGTGGTTCCAATCTATGGTTCCACTCTGTAAAACATTCACAACAAAAACTCGTCTAGCAACAACCACTGTCAAAATTTCCCTTTCTCTCTCTCTCTCTCTCTCTCTCTCTCTCTCTCTCTATATATATATATATATATATATATATATATATATATATATATATATATATATATATATATATGTATTTAAAATTAAACGTAGCTTCCATGAGAAACGTTTATTTCCTCGAACTACCTAGCGGACTACAACATGGTCGTATTCAAGTCCAATGTAAACAAATACTTCTTAGTTGGTCCTCTTTAATAAAATGCTGTCCAGTTTCACCCTTCGTTACCAATCATCACAGTCTTGTCTAGCCGTCCACTTGATAAACCCATTAACCCCTATCAATCCACGCTGAACAGTGTTGCCCATATTCAACAACAAGAGACTAGTAATAAAAAAAAACAACAACATTGTCGTCCCATGTCAATTCTGATGGACAACTACCAGCAAGCTGCTACTGTTTCTACAAACTCTCTCTGCTTGACAAAGCTAGGTTCTAGCGATGATTCTTGTACAAATCTCACAAAATGAATAATGTTTCCAAATCGTTTCAAATAGAACTGTATGGTTTTCATTTTGATCCATGTTGGCAAAAGAACATTCTTTTTAGTTGAGTCAATTTAAAACATTTAACATCCCAAAACTATCAAATTAACTTGATATTTTCTCCAATATTTTCTTCCTTCTTCATTTCTATTTATTTATTTAATAATTTTTACCAACAGAGTCTCTTCGCACAACTTGAAACGATGTTTTCTTCTTATTTACTGAAGTCACAGTGTGTTTACTCTGCCTGTTACTTTTTTCTGTTTGAACTGATGAGTTGATATTCAAGAATACATTTTTACGGTATATAAGTGTCGATCTTCAGTGATATACTGCAGTGCTTGCTGATTTTCCGTACTTTAGAATCATACCAGTTATAATAGTGACTCCAGCTTGAGACTAAATGGTCGGAGTTGCCCCCTTAATACTTTTATTTTATAAATGCTCTATTTATAAGAACTCCAATCAGCTTAGGCAAATGAAAATGTTCCATGTAACCCGCTCGCCGTTTAATGAAAGACCTTTATTGATTCTTATTATGTATTCTTTTAGAAAGAGGTAAAAACTGAAGAGAGTCTCGGAATATTTCCTCATTAAACTGTAGGGTCAATATTTTGAATTTCTAAACGGTTTAAGGTAATCCAAAAAGTTTAAGGTAAACTTCCTAACTATCGACTGCCCTCTTTTTTATGATTCTTCTATGTATCCCAGTTAACCAGGTTTC
The DNA here is from genome assembly GCA_963556195.1 of Sepiola atlantica. Taxonomy (NCBI): domain Eukaryota; kingdom Metazoa; phylum Mollusca; class Cephalopoda; order Sepiida; family Sepiolidae; genus Sepiola; species Sepiola atlantica. The sequence continues at coordinate 103,449,421 of OY744523.1, read as the reverse complement.
TATGTATCGCATGTGTCTCATGTATCCCAGTTTCCTGACTAACCGCATTATCATAATAAAGAAGACGATCGCGCCTCTTTTTTTGTCCTCTCTCTCTCTTTCACTCTCTTTCCTTTCTCTTTCACCCTCTTTCCTTTCTCTTTCACACTCTCTCTCTCTCTCTCTCTCTCTCTTGTTATTATCTGTGGCATGCCCACAGTTAAAATGGTTGCAATAAAAGGATAAAGGACAAAAGGAGACACATAGTAGTTAAACTGAGGAAGGTAAAAGATGACTCACCCTTTGACATTAGACAGATAATGTAATTCGCTTATAAATATTTCAATCATAAAACGGGGTGTACTATAGATTCGTGGTGTTTGCAAACGCCTAAACGCACGTTTGCGTGTGTTTAAATAAACGAGTACATGTTTATTGCTTTTTCAGTATTTTCCCGGAAATAGGAGGATTGAATTAAGTCATCACCAAATGTATTCGACCGCGTTTGTTGAAGTCGTCAAAAGATCAATGCAGTATGAAATCTGATTTTAATCTAATATAAGAGACGTTGTCTTAACATCAGCGATCTTTTATTGACATGTTATTTCATGCACATCTTGCTAGTGCAATTTCCTTGCGTAGACATCCTCACTATGATAGAGAGTTCGTGTTTTTGTTATACTTGTAACAAGCCCAGACCGGTATTTAATCCTCGGTCGAATCATACTAAACATTTAAAAAATGGTAACTGATGCCTCTTTGTGAACAGGAAGCCTTCAAGTCCCGCTCAACTACATTCGATGCATTTATTCAATGTTTATAATATTATTAACCGACACGAGAGATAATATTTAAAAATAACATGGTGTTCTTATAATTATATCTCACAAAGACAATTTCTACATTTGTCTTTCTTTAGTTGGCGAAATTTCTTAGTTATTCCCGAAGTCCTTCCCTTAGTCTTTTCTTCTTCCGAAGAAACTGAACACTCGAAAACACAAAAAAGATTTTTCATTGCTTACTTTTGTTGGTGGTGTAATTTAGAACTTATCTTTTTCTCACACCGGTCTATCCATATAACGTGGGTGTCTTGTAGGCCCCTCAAGGACAGCGATCACTTAAGATGTCCTCGTGATCCGGTAAATTTTTTTTTCTCAGACTTTTTCGATTCCAGATAGTGCTTTTTAAAATCGTTCATGTTTTCATGCATTCTTTATTCCATTAAACAACTGATACTGTTTATGTTTAAAATGAACTGTCACCTATTGATCTATCAATTCACATTCGAACTCCAAAAGCGCATTCCGACCCACATTCCAATGTTAACCTATATTTTATTCGCCAACTTGTGTAAGTCAATCTCTTATCAACGTAATATGTAGTACTAATTATAATTATCATTACAATTATTATTATAAATAGCACTATAATTACTTTCTTTAACTTCCCATGGGTACTCACATCACAACGGGAGTTTTTGTCAACAACCCAAATCGAATATAACATGTCGTGTGGTTAGTTCACACTGGTACAAACTTTCCCACCATCGCCAATCGCCTGATTGCTGGTAAAATTTAACAATATGAAAATTATCAATCAATTAAGGAATTTGGGTTTGTTTGGAAGTTGCTCTGAAATTTTCAGCAGTCCCACAGAGCTGCGAGAAAATCTATGTAAAAATGACTAAGATTATGATGCAACGGAAGATTATTATCTGAGGCGACTGCTGTCATTTTATTAACAGTGATGTAATAATGTTTGCTATTATATCGGCGTGTGAGAATAAGAAGTGCTCGGTGTCGGTTGTCCCTGTCGGTATTGATGCGATCATAATTGGATTATTGTAACCTCTGAACGGGTGGAAAGGTTAAGAGAGACGCCAAGCGCGGGGGGGGGGGGCACGCCGGCTTTGCAATCCATCTCCTCTGCGGGTCGTATGCTCAAACAAGGGTCCTTCTCGAGAGGACAAATATGAAATGGGTTGAAAGGAGACGTGAAAGACGCGAGCGGTCTTGGAGGGCAAAAGGAAGAGGGTGATTTGATCGTCGTTGAACGCAACGGTGTCGGTGAAGGTCATATTGATCCTTAATCAAGGTGCAAGGAGGTAGAAATTCAATGGAACGATGGCGACGACGATGACGACCACGGTGGCGGCGAAGCTGAAATAAAGAGCGGTGCGCTGAGGATTCTTTCAAAGTCCATTGAAGGTAAAAGGAGGAGAAGCGCTTAGACGTCTTCGTCTAATAAAGCCGCATAACTTTATACATTATTTCCGAGCCCACAGCAATCTTTCGCCGGCTTTCCTGTCTCTATTGGCAAATAAACATGCTATGTATATATATATATATATATATATATATATATATATATATATAGAGAGAGAGAGAGAGAGAGAGAGAGAGAGATAGAGAGAGATATACATATATATATATATATATATATATATATGATATATAGAGAGATATACATATATATATTATATATATATATTATATATA
>OY744523.1:103391944-103441944 GCA_963556195.1 Sepiola atlantica | reverse complement strand
ATCCTTTTCCTATTCTTTTTCTTTTTCTTCTTTTTCTTCACTTCTTTTTCTTGTACTTGTTGTTGTTATTATTATTATTATTATTATTATTATTATTATTATTATTATTATTATTATTATTTAATTTTTCGGATAGCCTTTCCTCAATTTTTATGTTATACTTGTCTTTCCCATCCTTGTTCTTGTAGTAGTGTTCCATCTTCTACCTCTATCTTTAGATTTTCATTCTTCTTCGCCTTCTCCTCATCTCCCCGCCATCTTCTCCACCGTAAAAAATGATCTTCTTCCTCATCCTTCATCATCTTCTTCTTCTTTGACTTGTTCATCTGTGTACTCATCTTTTCCGTCATCCTTTTCCTTCTTCTACTTCTCCATCTTCTTCATCGTCGAAATCCTCTTAATCATCGCCCTTCATCTTCTTTGATTCTTTCTCCATCACCTTTCCCATATTGTCTTGCAAGGTGGAGGTTTTGTTAAACTTTTTCTAGTTAGCATAATAGTATATATATACTATTATGCTAACTAGAAAAATGGAAAAAACTCTACCTTACAAGACAATACGGGAAAGGTGATGGAGAAAGAATCGAAGAATATATATATATATATATATATATATATATATATATATATATATATATAGAGAGAGAGAGAGAGAGAGAGAGAGAGAGAGAGAGGGGGAGAATATAGAAAGAAAAATTCACATGGACATTGTAACTGTCAGCATTTATAATTTATTTCGACTTGCTAGTCCTTTCAGAATGCTAACGGGACAGCTACATATTGGAAATTACGTAATTTCTAATATATAGCTATCCTGTTAGCATTCTGAAGAGACTAGCAAGTCGAAAGAAATCGTAAATACTGACAGTTACAATGTGTATGTGAATTTCTTCTTTCTATATTCTATTCTGGCTCTGTTTTCTACGTTGAGCTCTCTTACTCGGATTTCTTACCAAAATTATTCACTTTAACATATATATATATATATATATATATATATATATATATATATATATATATATATATATATATATATATGAGGGAGAAAGAGAGAGAGAGAGGTGGAGCAATGTATTGGAGTAATATCGCATGAAATCTAGATTTTGTTTTTAATGTACTTTAACTGTTTCCAAACCATTTTACAGTTCTACTTTCCTCCCCTGTTTCCTAAGTTTCCGAACGACCGATAAGGAATGCCCATAAACAAAAGTTCCGACTTTCTTTTCTTCCTTCAGTGAATTAAAGTTATTTGCAATTTTTAATTTATCCTAGCCAGAATTTATTTAGGCGTAAACTGCATAAAACCATTGAGATTACAAACGCGAAAACCGAGACGGAAGGGGTGAGTGGGGGCGTCTGCTCTTTAAAAGTAATAACACCGTATGTATTCATAAATGTCTGTACGGCAACATAAATACGGTGGTTTATGAGATAATCTTCGAGAAGGTTACCCCAGACGAATTAGCCATCCACACGTTAATGAATTCTCTAAACAAAGCCATTCTTCAACAACCGTTCCTCCTGCCTTCTTCGGCGTGTGCCTCCTTACGTCCCCTTCTTCGTTTTATGGCCGACATATACGGATCAATTTGTTCGTGTCATAAACAATTGAGCTTAGACTTTTCTGACTTTGTTCTTGCTTGTTAAATTTGACTTGTTTCTACATTTTTATTTTCTTTAAATCTCTGAAGATTATTTAAACTTTCTCTTCAAGCATTCTTAATCCCATTATTTTTAGAGAATCCACTGCCTTTTTTTCGTATAATCAATCCACGCATGCGCACAAACGAAGAGAGTTTTTGAGATGATGATTGATAATTTGGATTATTTGGACACTTATTTTCATTTTGGATGTTATTCTCATAACCTTTCAGCCGATGTAACCTTCGACCGTCTTCGCGTGCGTCTTGTCAAACTTGGGAATCTATACGGAATTTCGAACTGAACCATGGGAGGAGATTGTCCTCGTTCCGTCAGCCACGACTAGGTAAAAGCCTTAAGTATTTTTTTTTCATTTATTTCTGAGTTAGTAACGCTTGAGGATTGAACCTTCAACCCCCAGAAGACTGTTACTTAGAACGGATATGATAACAATTTTATCCGTGGCGCCACGTGTCGATGTTTGTGGATTACATAAGGTTTTCAGTATAAATTCTGTATAGATGCCCGAGTTCGACAAGACGCGCCTGGAGACGGTCGGGGGTTTACATCGGCCGACACTTTGTGAGAATAACGTTTAAGATAAAAATAGTAGTCCGAAAAATCGAAATAAAACAAAGAAAAGTTTGTCTTAAAAATAATTCATTCTATAAATCACACCTACAATTTCCATATATCTACTTATTCTTTGTAAAGTTGACTTGCGCTAAAAGTAGTTTGATTTTTTTTAATTGTTGCCTGTGTATCCAGTCTTAAATATACAAACTAAATCATATCATTTCCTTTTTATTTTAGTCGTACAAATCGCAGTTACTTGTCTGACGAAAATAGAAACTTAACTGGATTTCACTAGTATATTAAATTGCTCATATGAGTAAAACTTTAAATCCCGTAGAATTTGATTTTGCTATTATCATTATTAAATATTAGTAAATTATTCGAATTAATAAGAATAAAATGTTGCATTGAGGAAATGTGTGTGTTTCGTTTTCTTTACTAAGTCATAACTTATCAAGGCCAAAAGCCACTCAAAGATAAGGCCCAAAGAGATGGACTCGTTGCCAGTTCAATGATGAAGCATATAGCGAGAAATGTGTTAGAATGATTTATTTTTCATGCAAGAGATTATTAAAAGCAAATACTCTTCAAAATAACCCCTTCGAGTGTCTATCAACGACCTGCAAGCATTCAGAATTGGTCAAAGTACGCATCCTTGTTGCTTTGAATTTAAAAATTATGGACAGAATTCTTCAGATTTACTGAAATACTCATATCTGCGCCCCTTCCTAAAGTGCTGAATAGATCGAACTAGACGGTATTCAGATGGAGTAACATCTGGAGTATAGGGTGGATGCGGCAGATCTTCCACTTCGTCCAATTCTTGAATCTTGTTACTGATCTTTTTGGCGGTATTCAGCTTGGCATTATCAGAGCACAGTTACAACGAACAAGACTTGAGTACTTTCCGAATAACTAATCATAGACTCGATCAAATTGCTCGCAGTAAAGTTCAATGTTTATGGCGCGACTATTAGTCACAAGTTCAAAATGCAAAATTCTTTCGACATTCCACCGAACGGATATTAAGATTTTCTTTCTAAATTATTTAAACAGGACTAATGGGTATTTCCGTCTCATTAGTATTTAAATCAAAGAATTTAGTTTTAACATAATAGTTGAAGCAAGAAATGCGTATGAAACAGCAAGTTACGCAGTTTTTGACTCGCTTGAGTCTGTATTGCTTGTGTTTGGTTTACTATATATAATCAGGTACTCACTGAAGGGTCTAACTGAAGGTTGCCAATATATAAAATGTAAGCGATGTTAAGAAAGCGATATCGCTGCTATAACTCTGAGCCACTAGTCCACGCCGATATTCACTTCAATTTTGATAAGATAACATCCTCAGTACGAATTGTGTTCAGTTACTTTTTTCTTAATCTTCTTGGATTATATGGATAATTATTCGTTCTCTCTAAGTGTTTTGTATCCAACCGTTCGCATGAACTCGCTACCTTAGTTGTACTAATTTAACTATACGTATAAACAAAGAAAATGCGGTTTCCCAAGAATATTTCGTTTGATAAATCAATACTATGATTTTCCAAACTTTGTCGACTTCTTTGACAAGAGCTTCCTTGGCCTTTTGACCAGGAGTAAAGTGAAGTATCTTCTCTGATACTGCATTTTACTCTATTCTTTTTCTGATCAGTAAAAGAGACATCCATTTAGACTGAGGCAACTTAAACTTTTGTCTCAATCCAAAGTGCCTCTTATTGGGGAGCTGACTTTTCCCCAGATTAAAAAATGACCTTGTATCTAACGTTGTCCTTGCATGAGGGTCAAGTAAATCAAGACAACACTCTGCGTACGATAGGGTATTTATTTAGTTTTCTCTTAATCTCCTCGGGTCATGTGGGTCATTGTCTTTCTCTTTAACTATTTATTTAACATTATTTTTCAGAAAGTCGCCGCTTTAGTTTCACTAATTAATCCATGTCTGCGTAGAAACAAAGAAAATGCTGTTTCTCCAAAATTATTTCGTGTAATAAATCTGTCTCTCAAACTTTGCTGACTTCTCTGACAAGTCGACTTTCACTAAAATTACATTATTTATTTGTCCCCTTTTTACTCGCGCGTCTTAACAACATTTCAGGACAAAATATACTTGTTTCCTGTTTCAGATTTTTTTTAGATGAGGATTGATAATTTGGATGGTTTGGATCATTCGAACTATCATTCTCATCTTGGTTGTTATTTTCACGACGTTTCGGCCGATCTAATCCCCCACCTTCTTTTTGTATAGTTTCGAACTTGATAATCTTTCTGTCGAACTCCGGGAACTAGTCGGAATTTCGAATTGAATAAGTTATGTTATCCTCTTGTACCCGGTAACGGCTGACCGAACGAGAACAATCTACCCAGGTTGATTAATTCAAGAGTTCACTTCGAAATTATTTGTCGATAATATTCGATTTTGCTTGTTAAAATTATGTTAATTGTCAAAAATATTTACATTTCACCCTTTGATCATCAATACTTATTGTTTGCGTATTTGCGCGATATCTAAAAATCGATACAAATTTATCGATGTATTTGCGACATTTACATTGGAATAAATAAGACTAATGCAATATATAATACGTACATAAAAATAATACATAAAGCATGAGTTATCTCCTCTTGCGGTCACTACTTGATTCATGTAAACACCCATTAAGTAGATATTTTGTTGAATGTGGGAGGGGGTGGGGGACTGATGAATGTACATAAATATATTTCTAATAAAAAAATCAGTTTTCGTCAATGGGAGAAGTGGTAAACCGGAGGGTTTTTTCTTTCCTGTGGTCAGTAGGACTTGTTTTGTATAAATAATTGTTAATCCTATTTTTTTATATATATTTTTAGCAGAAAATAATTAAATAAATTTAAGATATTTCCAAACATTCTATTTGGGAGATTTTAGCCGCTAGAAGGCAAACCAGATTCACCCCCGCTCACAAATGCCCAGGGAATTCGTTTGTGGTGTGTGCTCTTCTGATGCAAAATTAGGTGATGCACAAGTGAAATACTTCTGAGAAAATCCAATCAATAAACTAACGGATTAAAGGAATAACGTAATAACAGATTAACGGAATAATGGAATCATAGAATAACAGATTAACGGAGAAGGTCAGTGACAAAAACTGCGACTTCCAGTTTGCATCGTGATCTGACAAGCACAAAAATAATAAAATGTATTCAATAAATACTCGAAAATAATAATAATATTAAAACCTTTTTACCTTTAATTATATGTGGAATTTTTCTTGTTAACAGTAATCTGACTATATAATGCAACTTACAAAAATGTTGATAGTGTATGTTGTTTAAAATAATAAAATGTGAGTTTGGTATGACTCGATTGATCATCTCCTCTTTGCTCTAACTATTCTGCACGTGCCATATTTATCTCCCCTTCATTATAACGATTTGAGCCACCGTACACTATATACATATATCTCTTCTCGGCTCCATATTGCAATTGTATTAGAGAAATTTAACTCGGTGTCAGAACAAAATCAAGTATATCTGCCTATATTTCTTTGCTGGCGTCTCCAAAAATTGAATGAATGCTAAAAAGAGTAGTGTGGTTTAAATAATCCTGACCGTCGAAATTTGCTGAGTTCTTCACATTAAAAAGAACCTTGTGACATATCCTACCTGAGTGTAATGAGCGTTAGGGGCAGGGGTAAATATCAACTGTTTCTCAAAAATAGCTAAATAAACCTTCTATAGCTAAAACCTTGGTTTCATTTATATTACAAGGGGTCTTAAGTCAAAGAATAGTTTCTTTTTTTAACTCCCCTCTAAATGCTGTATATCTTGTAAAAGAAAATAGCTGTTTATTTTCAGTTAAATGAACGAGATAGTTCTGGGCCGAACATGAAGAATGCATTAAAAAAATGAAAGGAAAAGTTTTCAGATAAACAAAAAATGCGATATTATTTTGCGCGTTTTATCACGGGAATTAACCCGACGATTTTTTATAAACAAGTTTCGGTATTTTAGGAATTTTTGATGATCAAATTCCTCCTTGGAGTCTTCATGCACGAAATAATTTAATCTCCCCCCCTCCCGTAACCAGTCTTCGAAATATTCACATGATGCGTGCACCGTGTTGTGCTATGAAAGAAGAGACACGAGAGTCACAGGGGGTGGATGTTGCCTATATTATTGGTCGCGAAGATTTAACAACTGAGACATTCTATGACTTAAGTTACTATTTTAAATTCTGAGTCTGTTTTTCCATAGGGCTTCGTATTTTGTAATCTATTCCCCTTCCCCACGCAACGGAAGAAAATGTCTTTGATGAAGCCACAGGCTTTCTGTTACGTTGATCGGGTGCCATGCTGAGTTATTCCTCACTGGCAACGATACGACGCGGCAGCACTCATCCCACTCAAAGTAGCATTCTGTTCTGTTTTAAGAACGTAATCGTTAATTATATCGCTAGGTAGCAATATGGTGAATTCACCCCACAACATGCCTGTGGTATCGAGACGGTGGCATCGATAACTTTCCAAATGGCATTTGAGAAGCTACACTGAACTACACATCAGTATCGGAAACAAAGGGGTGAACATGGATTCAAATGACGTTTAATATATACTTGAAGGCTCAATGTGTTTAGAGCTATAGGGTAACTTTATCAATAGGTAGAGAAATCCCTCTTAGTCTTACATAGTCTTACATATATATATATATATATATATATATATATATATATATATATATGTAATAGGAAAACAATGGAGTATATAAATACAAGTGTACACCCTCTATCAAAGGTGTTCTCACTCGCTATTTATCTAGATATTTTAGTATAATAATTTTTCATGTATAAATTATTATAATCATTTCTGCTGACTTAAAGAAAGAAAACATCCACCGTCAACTTTTTAATATAGAGGTGATGATACTTTTCCAAATTTATTTCAGACAAATTTATTCAAGTCTAGGTGGTTGTCTGACTTATAGTTTGCTTTCTAATCTCCCCTCTCTACTTGAAATGGTTTCATTCGGGAGCCAGAAAAGGGGCACGTATTTTTCTCGCTAACTTTCGCATGACGGGATAGAAGTACACATATTTATTAATATATATAAATATATACACATTGATATTTAGATAGATAGAGTGGACGGTAAATAAAGGAAACAATGAAATATTTATATATTATGAAAAAACTTAATATGATTATTTCCCAAGTTGATTTAATTGCAAATGTTTTTAGCTGAGAAAGTTATTAACCAAATTATGTAAAAGGAAAATTTGTAGAACTAAAACTAAATCTAAAAATGATACTTGTACATTTGATATAAAACGAAACTGCCACCAAAGATTGTTCTTTCATAGTATTAAGGGTCTTTCACACAATTAATTTCAATGAGGAATACCACCGTGAAATTTCCACGGGATCTCGGTAGTTTATATAGTCCTGTGCCTCTTTTGACTTTCGTATGTATAAACATTATTGTGTATGTCAAAGTTAAAAGGACTAAATGTTTACGCACGTTTTACTCATAAATATCTGACAGTCGGCGCTCATAAACGTCCATTCCCTTTATCCTATCGGATTGGCTGCCTTCGTAAACGATTTCAGCAATAAAATATCCCCAAAACAAACCATGGACTGAATCTCATTTTTGCCCCTGCTCGTTTTTACATACAGCATTCCAGAGTCAAATAAACAAGACGACGTATAATGCCAGTATCTTCTTTTATGTATTCGTATATTGGCCATCGGGATCTTACACGTATCTTGAGAAAACTGTGTCCAGCTATAAATTTAAAGTAGAATTAGATAGTGCTAGATAGCGTCGATAAGGAAGCGGTTTTGTTTCGATGCTGTCCTGTAGTCTTGCATTTTAGGTGAGGTGGTTAGTTGACTTTTACCTAGTACAAATGAATTCCGGGTGTTTTCTACGGCTACACTCGTGTTCGTTCATCTGTGGCTGGTCATGGACAGGAAGCGTTTACATTTATTTAATCAGAATTGATGTATACTTCAAAGTTCTGTTATGCGCGGATCTACAAGAAAATAAAAAGGACACCGATTTACCTGATGTTATATCTCCCTGTCCAGGATCTCGTAAAACCGTACTTCTTAATCGGCCGAGAGTAACGTACTCCTAGCCTACTCTCCTCGCTGTTTTTTGGAAGGGGGTGAAGATCGCCACGGGTTTTGAATACACGACGGCTGTAGACGCTTATTGGTGAAAAAAAAAACGACCGACCTTTATTTTTCAACTTCTTTACATGACTTCACTCACGAAATGTCGTCTCTCTCTCTTTCTTTCTCTCTCTCTCTTTCTCGATAATTATGAGACAATAGATAATATGTCTCTAGTTTCCTATAGTTGTCTGTTTCAGTCTGTTCATAGTTACCTGTATCCACAGGATTACAAAAATTGAATTATTGGCAGCATGTGAGTATACAAACACGAACACACACACACAAACACACACAAACACACACACACACATATATATATATTAATAATATTAAATTCTTTTTTAATATTTTTTAATATCTTTTTTCAATATTTTTTTAATTTTTTCTCTCTATTTCTGTCCTTTTCTTTTAACCCAACATTGTCTTCCTTTTATTTACGTCCCATTTATCCTTCTATTAATGTCATCATCTTTTTCTTCTTCTTCTTCTTCTTCTTCTTCTTCTTCTTCTTCTTCTTCTTCTTATTTTTCTTTTTTTTTTTCTTCCTACTAAATTAACCACGTGCGTTCCCGTCATTTATAAACCCTCCTTTTACTATCAGATATTTTTTCTTCTTTTTTCGATGAGTTTTATTTTCTTCTTCGTCTTCTTATTCTTTTTCTTCTTCTTCTTCTTCTTGTTCTGCTTCTTCTTGTTGTTCTTCTTCTTCTTTGTTTAGGATCATAGATTTTCTTCCGTTTTCTTTTCCCACCGTTTATTTTACCTCTCGATTGTCCCTTGTTCAGCTCCCATGTTTGTTTTCCCTCCGTCATCTCCCGCTCCTCTTCCCCGCCCCCGTCCTCCTTCTACATCATCCACTGCCTGGGACCAAAATCTTTTAAAACTATCGCAGATAAGTATCTCCCATTAAAGCCACGGGATGTCACGCACATCTCCTCCGAATGGATAAACAAGAAATGAAAATTTAAAAAACCAAATAAATAAAAGTGGGAACTGGATTTTCTTTTCTATAGCCTTACCTCCGCTCCTTAAAAACATCCTTATGATGCGTCTATTCAATGTAGGCGTTTAACGATTGAAATGCTATTCCAAGCTGAAGCGTGACAGACCGATTAGCATATCAACAAATGGATGGAACCTATAACAATGGAACATGGACGCATGTGAAATGCTATTTTAAATGTATATATGACGTATGATACTATTTCAAACGTAGTTGTTAAAGAACGGATATTCTTAAGGTGCGTCTATTCAATCTGCGCGTTTAGCGATAAAAACGATGTTTCAAACTTAACTCTTAAAGACGGACTAAAATGCTATTTGAATTTAAGCATGAGATGAAAATAGAAATGTTATACGTGACAGATCGATGAAAAGTCTTAGGCTCTACAGGCCTACGAAAATGTTATTATAAGCGCAAGCGTGACAGACCGACGAAAATGCTATTTAAAACGTAAGCGTGACGGATCCGCGAAAACGCTGTTTCAAACTTAAGCGTAACAGCCCGAGGGAAAATATTTACAAACCTAAGCGTGACAGATCAAGGAAAATTATATTTCAAACTGAAGCGTCAGCGACAAATACAAATGTTATTAAAATAGTAAGACCGGCGGACATACTATTTAAAGCTTAGGATGACAGAACAATGAAAATGCTGTTCTAAACGAAAACGTAACAGACTGACGAAAATACTATTTAAAAATTAAACGTGACAGACAATGCTATTTGAAACGTAACCGCGACTGGCGGACAGAGCCTCCTCTCGAGATGCTTGGACACCTCTAAAATAAGATGCATCCGACCAATCTTCGCTTTTAGCGATATATAAAAATGCTCATTGAAACAGGCGTTACAGACCAACAAACGAATGGACGGGCGGATATCGCCTCGTATAAAGATGCGTCGACGCATATAAAAATCGATAACAATGCATGATTGAAAAGGCCTGGCTAGTTCAATCATAAAGCACTTCTGAAATGCATTTAGAAGGAATCTCTGAGTATATTATTTTCATGGCAATAAAGTATTAAGATATCTTCGTGCAAAAGTCCTGGGAGTTGTTTCTTTTGTGTTTTTTCCCAGAACTTTCTGAATACACTATCTACGCTGGGCGATGGGTTATAAATATTGTCATATATAAAGCGATACTCACACGGCTGACACCAGAGTTCGAACTTGAATCTCTAGATGATGGAATTGGCGAGAGAATTAGAGGTGCCGTCTAACAGACGGTTATTACAAGCTTGTCTATTGTGTAACAGATTATTGAAGTTGAGTGCCACCTGTTCCAGGGCGATCAAGAACAATTGGCATTTCTTAGTAACTCTATGCAAAACTTATAAGTAACCAATGATAGTTCTGCGATTGTTCAATATAGTTAACAAGAAAATAAAGGTGAAAAAATAAAAAAAACAAATAGACAACACATAACTGTTACCAAACGCAAGAAATGTTTCTTTTCTACTGACCTGTATCATTTTTACGTGTGCTTACTGATTGTAAGATTTATTGTCAATACGTTTACTTAGCCAAGTAATTTGATAACATATAGAGGCGATTGGCGGTCATATTGGAAAGCACGTTTGCTTGGCTAAGTAAACGTAACGATAGCAAATACAGAAATAATAAATCTTACAATCAGTAAACACACGTGAAAATTATACATGTCATTAGAAAAGTAAATTGTATTGCGTTTCATAAGTTATTTGTTGTCTATTTCTTTCACTCTTTTTTCTTGTTAACTATACTGCACAATCGCCAATAGTTTAATTGTCTTTTGTTTTATTTTTCTTGTATTTATATATTATAATTTTATAATTAGATTTTTTATGAAATACTTATGTTCTACATTGGAGTTATTATTTAATTACTGCCATTGCATCCGTCCGACGTCACAAAAAAATGTAATCTTGAAAATTACATCTTTCACATGTCTCATTATTAATTCATTTAACTGAATAGTAAAACAATACTATAACAAGCAAAATACAGCATATTTATACATGTTAAAACTGATATATCTATTTACTACTAAAACTCTGTGAATCTCTTTTTTATCTTGGAGTCTTGTTGTTTTGTCCCCGTGCAGTGCCACTAAAGGATGACACCATCCATTCGAACAAAGATGGGGTTTAACCGGGTACAGTGGACGAGGTAACAAAATAATGACGTCATAAAGAGAGAAAGGGAAGAGGTCCTTTATTTAGATTATCCGTGACTCGGAGGTCTATTAGAGGAACAACTAGATACATAGAGTCGGTAGTTAGTACTATATCAACTATTTTACATAATATCTGTTATTATATTTATGTACAGTGTTGCTCAAATTATAATGACCGATTTTCTAGAGCAAATCAAAATTTTACAGCTGTGAGTAGAGGTTCAAACAGCTGATTCTAATGCGTAACACATCAGGAGATTCCATTCTAACTTCATACTAGAGCGAGTTCCAGATCAGTGGGCATCTCGAATCACGCTTGTTTGGTTTATAAAAATAGGAGATGAAAGCGCGATAGCCTGATAGCCCTAGAATACGAGAAATCAGAGAGCGAAATCAGTCTATCCCACAATCTATACTACCCGACCTATAACTAACTTCCTTCTCGCTCTATTTGCCCACCATTAAAGTGAAGCCATCCGAAATCGTTAAAATTATAATTAAGTTTAATACCGGCCCTCTGTGTACGGTGAAAAGATCATTCGAATTCAGTATTAGAAAAATATGTCTATCTTCATTTGTTTGTGCCCGAGTGTAGTAAAAAAAAGTTTACTTTGTAAACGTATGAAAACGACTAATAATGAAATACATACCTCGATTTATATGAAGTTAAGTATGTGCCTATGTTTATATATTTCTCTATATAGGATCCACTCCTAAACTAATTAACCGATCATTATGAATTTTCAAACACAGCTCCTAGACGTGAGGGGTCAAATGTGGGCTATATTTAGCTTAATTTAATTTTATCAAAAATTCAAACACCTTTGATTTTTGTAGAAATTTTAACATAAGAATTAGACATCCATTAATAAATATCCCTCAAATGTGCGTTTCTTTGAAGAATTTTAAGGGGTTTTAATGGGTATGATATGGCCACAACTTTCGATTTGAAAATTCACATATTTCAGATTTTCATTAAATTTAATTTAGAATCATTAAATTCCAATTAAGCAGGATTCCATGAATTTGATTTTCTTTTACGCTTCAGCCTGAAATTTTAGACATTTTTTTTAAGAATCAAACTCATGTAATAGATTTTAATCAAGATTGGAATAAGGATTCTAAAA
The DNA here is from genome assembly GCA_963556195.1 of Sepiola atlantica. Taxonomy (NCBI): domain Eukaryota; kingdom Metazoa; phylum Mollusca; class Cephalopoda; order Sepiida; family Sepiolidae; genus Sepiola; species Sepiola atlantica. The sequence goes on along the minus strand of OY744523.1, from coordinate 103,429,282 downwards.
TAAGGTTTAGTATCATTATATGTTGATTGTAATCTTCGTAAGGGGACATAAAAGGGGTGCCAAATTGTTATGTTCGGTTAATTATAGCTATTCACTTGGTTGTTTAATAAAGGCGTATTAGGTTTTCTACGTTACGGGAAACCTGAGTATATACGTAACTAAGGAATTTGGAGTTTATCATGAGCAAACTCAATCCAATTCGGATTAATCAGTAAATTGCGATATTTTACTTGCTTAATTGTCATTTGTTGGTATTTATTTCCCTTGTGGAATCAGCTCCTCCTAGGAGGGGCCACGTGAAGGTTGCAGACACCTCGAGTAGAAATTGTGCAGGACTTGAATACGGTAGATCATGTCGTCAATCCCTGCCGATGTCAACTTGACAATTTTTATCTTGCAAGCCACAACTGTTCTTAATAGACCATACTACATTTGAACTCGACTTGCCGATTCCATAATCTGTGTCGTTAACCACGGTGTTAGTCACATCTCAGCTAGTAAATAATCTTATCATCGAAAAGCAAAATTTAATCTAAAAGCCACCATGGTATGTTTATTCATTTGTTTATGTTTTTAAGTGTGTTTTTCTGTGCTTAAATGTTTAGACACAAGCGTCTCCTAATAGCTTAGCAGAACAAGAGTTTGTTGTTCCTGTTAAATAAGCCAATGCGATAAAGAAAACTCAACGTGATCGGTTTTCATGTAACGGGAATTTTATTGCTTATCTTCTCCTTTATTCTCGATATTTGGCTTTTGACACGCGCCTGCGCACAACACACCAACCAATAAAACTGCAGACGATTTCCGGTTGGATACGCGCGCGCATTTGTAGCCACCCACTTCATAAAAAAATATCTCAGTTTTTAGATAGAACAATGTTATATGTTTATGCTAAGATTAGAGATGTTTATTAAAGTTAACTTTTAAAACGAAATTTGGTTTTATTTGTACGATAAAAGGACTGAACTTTCTGAGAAAAAAAGAAAACGAAAACAAAATATTCAAATAATTTTTTAAACATTTTCGAAATTTAAATACGCCTTCCTCGAAACAAATGACAAAAGTTCATTTAGACGTCTTTTTAAATCGCATATATATATACTAGAGATATGTTTTGTGTAATACACGTCAAGCCAATTAACTAGATTTTGCAAAAATCTAACTAACCTTTAGTTTATAACAGTATTCCAAACATTTAGATCATACTGCTATAAGCACGTTGACACACTGGTTCTTGTTAGATCTCCGATATTAAGCAACGTTTTTCGTGGTTAGTACTAAATTGGTGATCATTTGGGAATGCCAGGTACTGAGTGTGAGGGGATGACTTTACATCTAGGGGGCCCTCCCTGCCAAAAAACTAACGTTGTCATGAGATTACGAACTGACACGCACACATAGAGGTTATTCACTACATAATGTACATATTTCGCGTTTGAAGCTATAGTGCACATCGTATATAAAAAAAAGTAGAAAGTGAATTTTAAAAATCATTTATTTCTGTATAGATGCGGTAATTTTCACTACAATCAGATAATTTCATATTTAAGGATTCACTTGTTTACATTTAAAATTGCAACGTGATTCTGGATGTTCACAGATGTTTTACTGATCCAAATATTTTAAGGATATGTCTTCTGAAGCATTACCCGTCTTTAGAATCAACTGTTTGTTCCTCTACTCACTTGCTGTTTTCTAAATCATTCAACATTTATGTAGGCTTAGTCTGATGTAAGATCATTCTTGTATTTTTCAATTACAGTAAGCACTAATACGTACATGATCCCCAAGAAATGGGAATGGACACGAGGGGACATTTTATTCACATGCGCAAGTTGTCAAGACATGTCTGCTGGTGTAACTAGTTGCCTTTTTCTTAACATCGTTAGTGTCTTATCGACGATATTTTGCGATTTTACAATTTACTAAATGGTAGAAAATCGCATCACACGTCCCTGTAGACATCGAAGATGTTTGCGTGAATTGCGTTTGAGAGATATTTTTTGCATATAATTAATTTTAAATTGTTGCATAATATCCGGGTTGGGCTACTTTGTTTCTCGTTTTTTTAACTTCTCTCTCGAAGAGAAATTGCCATCATGACTTTAGAGATCTATCTCTCAGGCCGTTTTCAGGATCTTCAATTCAAATTTCTACTTTTCTCAGATCGGTGTAAACTATTATTTTATATATCGCTTAAAAGAGTAACAACTGATTCATACCTTAATCCTATGATATGAGGTTTAAAATTAAAAATATACGGTTGTTTCTCTCAATAACTTTAATCACTACAACTCTCGAAAAGAGATCCCTTTGCTGATTTTCAAGACATGTCAACCTGGCGCATCACAATAATCCATACGTATTTATTAACATTGAGTTGTCTTAAGTCAAAGCTGGTAAATATATATATATATTAGGAATAGAGGGAAAACTTCAATGTTACTGTTGTCTATTAACGGCTAAAAAGTTCATAAAATAGGGGTTCACATAAAAGAGAAGCAGACAGAAAAAATAATCTCCTTAATCGCGAAACCCCATTTTGTGTCCGTTTGACAAGGAGCCAGGTAAAGTTTTATTTTCATAATAGCGACCAGGAATTATATGTAAATGGAATTAAGCCCAGCCAATAGAACTAATTCCCGTTCGTTAAACATACAAAACCTATAGACACGCGACACTTTGAATGAATGTTATTCGAAAGAAATCTCAGATGAAAATCTTTATTCTTTTTTTATAATGAAATATAGTATACTCCTTCTAGTTCTATTGGCAACACATATGCGTCTGTAATTTGTAGGCCAGTCATTAAACGAATTTACGATGTACAGAAAAGACAATAACTATCACATAATCTTACTATAATCAAGGTTTGAAATCTGTATGTACGTATGTATACATCTATTCATGTATTACGTATGTGTGTGTGCCTGTGATCGATTCAAACCTTTGAACAAGCCGAGTTATCGTTACCAAATTCGGCACTTGTGTAAACTGGATCAATATAAGAGGAACTGACGTCATATGTTTTTGAACCGGGTGCGTTCAGGTTCCACCAGATCGAAAAATTTGTAGCTTTTGTACAAAGGACCCGCCAAAATGCCACCCGCCACCCGCCACCCCCAAACAGACAAAATGCGGATTGTAGTTAAAAAAAAATTGTTTTTCTTTAATTCCTAAAGAGGATGGAATACATTCATGTCATTTAGTATTTGGATTAAACAATCGTTTCACTTCTATTTTGGCCTTCACATAAACTCCCACAGATAGGTGTCTAGCATACCGCGATACGTTCCACAGTGGCATTTATTCCTAAATTTGTACAGCCTAACTTAAACCTAACCCTAACCTTACCTAACCCTAACCTTAACCCTAAACCGACCCATGCTTTGACATGACTCGGAGAAGTAGGTCAGGAGCGTGTGCGCGAACTGTGAATACATGATGGGTTAGAATTTCGTCGGGAAAACTTACTTCCCCAGTAATAGTCGGGCTCGTCTATTAAATATTCAATCAATGTTTTCGTTTAATAATATACTATTGTCAATAATCGTAATGAAATGCGATAAATTAAAGCGGTTGATGCTTTAACCCCTCTCCAACAATGGACTGGCTTTAAAGATTGTGTAAAAGACCGTTCTTTTTTACCCATCTCCAAATACTGATTAAACAAATACTACGATAGCGATATTTTTATGGGTAAATATTACATTTAATTTTATACATGCAAATTAAACACATAATAACAGATACACATGCATATGCATATATATGCATATACGTATATATGCATATATATATAGAGAGAAATACATGCATATATAAATATATATATATATATATATATATATATATATATATATATATATATATGCATGTATTTCTATGCGTATTTCTTGTTTTTTGCTGTAAAACGCGCGTAAGACGAAGAAAAATTATTTAACTTAGAAAGAAAAAACATTTAAAAAATAAAATATAATTATATAAAAATATGTTTTTTGTGAAACAAAGAGAAAATACAGATATTCGCCGATATGTGAAAATAAAGAAATTGAAAGAACAGATGAAAGTTATGGATTGATTGTTCCTATGGTCATTAGAATGAAACTATAAAATATATATGCTCTGAAGCTTGTAATGCAACTTCATTGAGCTTGCAATTAGGAACATTTTCAGATATTAGAAAGAGTATATACTTAATATATACTTTTTGTATGAACTTTATATATATATATATATATATATATATATATATATATATATATATATATATACTAATGAGTCACCACTTATCAAGGTCAAAAGCGACTCGGGAATAAGGGTTAATTAGATGGATTGATTGTCGGTTTACTGATTAATTATGACATGATTGAAAATGACCAATACAATGAACAAAGTTTGATTACTTATCAATACGGTTTATGATAAGAATTTCTTGACATTTGACTTGAAGACGACCATGTTGTAGACTACAGGGAAGCAGTCCGGTCAAAAGTGTTCCACCGGTGTGATGATATTGGAAAGAACTCTGTTGATTGAAATTGCGCCTGATGCTAAGTACACGAGGAGGTGAAGTTATTTTCAGTTGTGATAGAGAGACAAATTCTTGCTGTGAATCTCTTACAAGGAGAAACTAGAGATTGAAGCTCAGTCGTGTATCTTCCATGGAAATAACGATAGAGTAGAAAAAGACTAGCAACGCTTTCTTGGTGGAAAAAAAGGCTTCAGAGAACAAAAAAGAAGCACCTCTCATTTGATTGCGAAGTTGTATTCTGTGAAGGATATGAAGAGTGGTATGACTGGTTTCTCCCGTGATTCGGCAGCAGTACTCCATCTTAAAACGTATCTGACCTGTATATAAGTAAAGAATTGCATCATGAGCTATTACCCCGAAATATCGTTTTAAAATATAATAGCCACTTAACATCTTGTTACCGGGTTTCATTTTCAATATATGCATTGATATATCTTGCAAGACTATATAATAATGCCAATTTCCAATTATTCTTATAAACATTAACATCGAACTCTTATGTTTCTTTACTTATTTTTGTGGGGTACTTTTCTTGTGAGACGTGTGACAGACGCTGTCGTTTCTTCCGATTGTTTGTGTTTTTCGTTCTTCTTGTACCTTATTTTGACAGTTCGTTTTGTACGAATGGGCAGAGGCGACCAGACAGTAACTTACTGCTTCCTGTATACAAACATGTCAGCCGGATGTCAGATTAGCCGCGTTTCGTCTCAAATCTCGTATCTTTTCCAGTCTGATCAAATCTCGCCCTTTGGCCCTGGAAGCCCTTGTAGACCATAAATAAATCCAACCACACAAAACAAGAACGGATATTCTTAAGATGCGTCCATTCACCAGAGTCTTATGCGATGCTATTTTAAACATAAACGTTTCAAACTGAAGCGTGACATACCGACAGACAAAGTATATTATAGAGGTGATTGGACGCATCTTAAATAATATGTATACATGGATCGTGCTGGTTATGCAAGTAAATTGCTATTTCCAACTCGATCGTGACAGACGAACAAAATTCTATTTCCATCAACCGTGACGGACTAATAAAACTGCTCTTTAATCCAAAGCGTGACAGCTAAACGAACATACTCTTGAAGCTGAAGCGTGACAAACAAACAACAATTCTATTTCAATCAAGCAGGACATACTAACAGCAATGCTCGTCAATCCTAAGCTTGACAAAGTAAAATGAATTCTATTAAAGCTAAAGCGTGACAGACTAGCAAATGATTTTTCAAATAAACGTGACAGACTAACAAAATGCAATCCAAGCTCAAGTGTTACAGACTTGCAAAAAAATATTTAAAACAAGCAGGACAGACTAACAAAAATAGAATTTTAAACTGGCCTTTTGGCTAAGATCAAAGTGTAGTATCTGTTCCGATGGATACTGCACCCCATAGACTGGTATTGTCTTGGTCTTCGGGGCTTAATTTACGCCTGTCTATGGGTTTGTCTTGTGCAATTCTAGGAGGTCCACCCTCCCAGGCTTCGCCTCCTTTCTTTGGGGAGGAGTAAGTTTATTGCTTACTGTCTGAGGCGCCCCTACCGGGGAATGTCGACGGGGCTGCCCAGGCAATTTTTAAACCCCACTTTCCCGGCCTGACCTTAGGTCACATCTTACTTGTGGGAGTAAGATAAAAACTGGCCTTGTGCCTAACTCCTGGAAAGGAGTAAATTAATACAGACTAAGAAAACTGTAATTTCGAACTTAACTGATCGACCGACAGACAGCGCCTCATATAGAGATGCTTGGACGCATTTTAACTAAAATGCGTCCAATCAATTTGTTTTGAGATATAAATGTTATTTTAAACTTAAGCGTAAAAGACCAACGAAAGTCATATTATAAACAAGCATGACAGATTGACCGACGGACAGATTCAATTATACAGATAATTGGACATATCTAAAATAAGATGCGTCTTTTTTAAATTGCGCGTTTAGCAATGGATATACTATTTCAAACTGAAGCGTGACTGACAAACAAGACATCACATAGTAATGTCGTGGACCCATCTATCGACCAACAAAAACCTAAAAAAAATAATGGTGAACAAAGGATAAATAAAATGTAAATATAAACCAATGATAAAAATATCGTTAAAGTTTCTGTCGGTTCATAAACTCGGACTGTGTGTGTCAGGCAATGGAGACGTAATGGCCTATCCTGCCCACATAATTTTGGTCCGTTTTGTTTTTTTATTCTAGTGTTCTTATCTTGTTTTTGGTTCCGTGAAAAAGTAGGAATCATCGAACAGGAAAGCGAACAGAAACACTGGTCTCTAAAGAAAGCAGAAATCACTGCTTGGAGCGATCTATTTTGGTTTTAACAGAAATAACATTAATCATTAAAAGTGGGCGTGGTCTTTTCACCCCATGAATAAAGAAAAGGCTTACTCCGTGATTTCCCATCTTCAGACGACTATCCACAAAACAGATTTTGGATCACATAGGCATTGTTTAAAAAATTATTGATTCTTTAATCAGTTAAATCTTCGATGTCTACAAGGTTCGTTGTAAGACACCCACGGACCTTGTTTCCCACCAAAAAATACTCTTCCTTCAATTGATGAAAGTATTTTCACTTTAAATAAAAACGCTGCAGGGAGATGAAACTTTACGAAGACAAACTAGAGGTACAATTGAAAATGAATACTCGAACGACGACAAAAACAACTCTTTTTTTTCAAAATTAAATACTAGATATATTTTTAAATCATTAAATTTAATTGAAAAAACAAAACAAAACAAAAAAACAATAGTTAACTTAATGAAAAGACATCAGAAATATTAAAATTGCCGTCTTATGATGTTAAATTGTTCGATTGATTAATGGGAAGGCAAATAATAATTAATTAATAAAATGTGAACCTCGTTTTCATTATTTATAGTGAAAAAAAGCAGTAAACTATTTTGAAACATGGGTAAGAAATGTTATTTCTTTCAGTGCAGTTTTCATGAAACGGGAAGTATTAATTAACTGTTTCTCTACAATAAAATGTAGTTTATTTTAATCTTCCTTAAAATAAAAACTTACTTTTCTACTGTCTTAAATGTCTTGGCATTTGACTTGGGTGTATAAAAATAAGATTGAAAATGGAAAATTCAACATGACTTGAGAATAAATAAAAAGAAATAATTGTCCATTAAAGAGTAAAGCTACGTGTTCAGGATGTTACGCCATGGGAGGGACTACGTGACAGAAAAGCGATATCGATATTGCCTCTGGATGTTTTGACTTCAAAGTGCAAGAACATCTGGTATCGATGCTGCCACCACCGCTACGAGTGTTGGCCGGGCCAATGCCTCTCATCTAGATGTATTTGCTGCCAAATGGTGTATAAAATAAAATAAATCACAGAGCAAATAATGGTGTTATTCGTTGTTCTATCTAATTACTTCCATTATTTCAGCCACAAAGAGAAAAAGAACAACATCGCTACTTCTATTACTCTCAAAACTGTTGGGAGATTACAATATGAGCCAACTACTTACGTGTAAACAAAAGAACAGCTGCCGACAAGAAGATTCCGGGTCATCTAGTGGAGATTAAAGAATTCCTCAACCAAGAGAGGAAGTTAGACGCGTTTGATTCCAAATGCCTTAGAAAGATTCTACGGATCAAATGGGGCGATTGAACTAGGCACCAAGAAGTCAAGAACCGCACTAACAAACAACTGCTATTGTTAATAATATGCAAACATCATTTAGGCTGGCTCCGACATGCCCTAAGATTTTCCACGGAGAGAATTGCTAACCAAGTACTTCAGTGGACCCTTGATGGAACAAGAAGAAGGGGAAGACCAACAATTAACGTGAAGCAAACTATCGGGAGAGATTTGATCGTAACGGGAAAAAGATGGAGAAACGCTGTGGATCTGGCTTCAGACTGAAAACGATTTTTCACTTTGACTGCCTTATGCGTCCCAGAATGCAGGAGTGTCTAAGTCTAAGTACGTCATGCAATGTTATTCCAAAGTATAATGTATTACTTATCAGAGTAATCGTTGAAAGTGAACATCTTTCCTTTATAAGTGAAATTGTGAATGATCTTCGATAGCATAAAATGTCTCTTGTTTTGAAAATTGTTACATTCTTTTTGGTTTGGTTTGGTTTTTCTGTTTAACGGCAAATCAACCAACTTCATGTTATTTAATGCCGAAATACGAAATACATTACATAAATTAAAATTATTTTACCTGCCCAAAACACCTAAGCTTTGTGGAGCCGGTTGTTTAAGATAAAAATAATTCATAAGAGCCAAGAAAAGCAGTCATACAGAAGCCGACTATAAAAAGAGGACACAACACGCTTTCGATCGAGACCTCCTCTAGCTACTATCTGGGGGAAGGGAAGGCAAACATATACACACACTTCTTACATTTAGTAAGTTTTTCTTTTGTTTTCCAAAGAAAAATAATTTAACTGTCTGAACCTACGCACATCAATGAACAATTGACACATATAAACAACTTTTCATACCGTGTAATTCTGTAAATATATAAGTATGTTGTGTTTCGTTAATTCTGTTGTTACCTTTTTTTCTTCTCACATACTTCATTTTTATATTTATTCGTTAACGTGAGTCATTATACACACAAACAAAACACTCTAGTCTATGTTATCCATACCACCGCTGGCTCTACAACCATACCGAGAATTAGGGCTAGTTTCTACTACGAAACGAAGGGGAAAATACAAATTGTCGCACGCGCCTATATCGTATCGAAGAAACAAAAATCTAGCAACATTACTACTCTGTTAATTTTCAGTCATTTGACGTCATATAACTTACCATTTGTAAATTTTAAAGATTTTCTTTTACTTCAGAGTTTGTCAAGGTTTTTAAATTATTATTAGATTTGAGAGATCCAAGAGTTATCAGATTTGAGGAACCCGGTGTGGGGAAGGCTGTACAATAATAACCTATTTATTAAGTTTCTTTCTAAATATATTTTTTTTCTTCCTGCATCCTATTCTTCTATCCTGACAGTTTTGAAAACGTATATACGTTTCGTGGTTTCCATTGAACCACGTTCGCTCTGACTTATTCATCCCACACGCATTCCTATCATTCTTACCCCCCCCCCCAAGATTAATTTCCTTTCTCTTTCCGTATTTTCTTTACCCTTTATTTCTTCACATTTTCCCCATCCTTCCAATGACAATCATTCATTATCCTTCCCCCTTCGTCATTCGTTTCTAATTTCTCGTTCTTCCACGCTTTTCTTGTTACGATTTGATTTATATCCCTAGAACGTTTCCTAGTTTATCCTTTATATCTTACTTTGGCTCGCCCCTCTTACCCTCCACCCCCGATGATAAATACGTCTACCCATCCCCCTTCTTTTTTCATTTTCCTTGCCAAGTAAATCCGTTGCGTTCAATATCTCTCTCGTTCTCTGACTTACGCTGTTCATTTCCGTACGCCGACCGCTTCTGACCGTCTATATTTTAGAAAAGAGCCACCATTGCTAATCATTTAAGGCAGGCGCAACGAAGCACACGATAAACGCAGCGAAGATTCGCCAACTTTTGTTTTTCTCTCCTCCCAATGAATGAGATCCGACCAGTTTATTCTATCACAGCAACCGATCGACCAATCATTTTACAATCTACGCCATCTTGTCTTTCTCATACTTCTCTGTATATATATTTATTTATTTATTTATTTCTCTCTTTCTCTCCTCTCTCTCTCATCTCGCTCTCTTATACTAGTTCTTCTTCCCTTCATTTCGAGTTTCTTTTTTTCCTTTTATGAAGAACAGGTATCATCGGTCGAGAAAATGTCATTGGGTGTGGCGAGTGGCGAAAAGCCGTAATTTGTACCCTATCACCTATCATAAGGAATATTTAGATTGCTAATCGACTACTGACGCAAACGACGCTTGACGATTACAAAGTCATGGATGTAAAATGGCTCCAAAATATTGAAACATGAAGCTATACTTACAATACCTATTCCCTATTTAGCTTATTTCCCACGGGAGCAAAGTTAGACACGAGGTCAGTTTTTAATGTTGAGCAAATATATATTCCCAAAATAGGATTTTTTGATTGAGACAAAAATTTAAAAAATGTACCAGTTGGAAAGGATGTATCTTCCTTTGACCGAAGGCAGAACAGATAGTACATTTTTGATAATTTACTCGTAAATAAAAAAATTAATTTTACTTAAAATTAAGGCACAAGGCTCTAACAAATGTGGGGTGTTGAGGTTGGGAGTCGGTAGTCATCCTCTGTCTATCCAAGTATTAACTAGACATATCCAGACGCATTTGTCATAGTACTCTTTCTTTCATCATTTCATGATTTGTCCATTATTTTAACTTCAGCAGTCACAACAATACAACATTTTCTCTATTTGAGGTAACCGAATTGAAATTAACTGGCCTCGTCTTGAACAACGCCACAATCAATAACGGTGCAACTACCTACGTAAGTACCTACGTACGGTATGCTCCAAAGCGGCACTTACTAATAAGAAGAGCAGATATTGTTAAGATAGTCTATTAATCTGCGCGTTTAACGATGAAAATACAGTTTCAAACTAAAGCGTGACAGACTGATAAATAAAGCTTTTTAGAAAGATCTATGAATGCATCTTAAAATGTGATTTCAAAGATATGCGTGACAGACCGACGAATATTCTATATCAAACTTGAGCATGGCAGACAACCGGAAATGTGACATACAAACGGACACTCTATAAGGAACTTAGCCATGGCAGATAAGATTACATATTATTTTAAACTTAAGCATGATTAATCAATAAAAGTTCTATTTAAAAGTGACAGATTTACGAAAATGATAGCGTAGTAGAACGGCGAACATTTTATTTCAAATTCAAGCATGACAGATCGACAAAAATACGATTTCAGGATTAAAGTTATTTAACGAAAATTATATTATACATTATTATAAGCCTGCCAAACCAATGAAGATGGTATTTAAAAATTAAGCTTGACAGACCAACGAAAATGTTATTTCAAAATTAAATCTGACGGACCAACGAAAATGTTATTTCAAAATTAAATCTGACAGACCAACTAAAATGTTATTTCAAAATTAAGCCTAAAAGAGCAGCAAAATTGTTATTTCAAACTCAAATGTAACAGATGAAAAGTTCATTGAAATTTTTAGCACGACAGATCTACGAAAATGCTATTTCAGATTTAAAGGTAACATACCAAAATATACTTGACACATTCCTTGTTTTTAAAAAAAGCATTGCTTGAAAACTTCAAGATCTTGCTATGTTTTCATTGAACAATGGCAAAGGGTCAAGCAATAGCAAGGCTCACACCCCAGTTTACATATATCAGGCATGTTTGTATATGTATGTGTGTTTGTACCATACCCAACAGAAAGTGTTTAGCCCGGGTTCAGGACAGAGCTTCGCTTCCACTTTTATGATCTGATAGCTTGATAATTCAAACTTACAACGAACTCGAAAATGATTAATTAGCATTGGTAACTTGATATACTATTGAACCTGATATAATGGTCGTTTTCAATTCCTGCATAACGAGTTTGGTAAGACACTGTTCTAAATTGATTTCATCTGTTCCTATATTGTTTCTAATATCTTTTTGAATAGCATAGTAAATACTTTTCTCCCTTCTGCTATTACATTTTTGTAAAAGAGACAATCTTAGAATGTTACCTCTGTGTAACTGGTATATATTAAATTCAGCAGTTGAAACAGATTACGTTCCACTCTATAATAAAGAGCAATGTGTATATGTATATACATAAATCTAAATTCGTCTCGTCAACCAAAGTTTAGCCAGTATACAACCTGCCTATTTTTATTCTCCTCGCTCCCGGACGAAATTATTGTAAGTGATGAAAGGAAGCGAGAAAGTAAATAGCAATGCAGACAAACCCCGCCGCCTGAAATGAATTCGGAAAGACATCCTCCACTCTAAATCACCGGCCAATGGTGAGTGTCTTTTTTTTGTTAGTTTATAAAAAATGATAATAATAATTCATATATATGAAAAGTCACTGACGTTATATATGAAAAGTCACTGACGTTATGATTGTATATGTATATTGGTGCGAACACTGGCGAAGCATAGTTTTCCGTCAGTTTTGACGGAGGATGTACACTGGTCGAGAATAAGACGGAACAAAGTAAACGTTTACACTAACTTTTTAACGTGTACATAATAGAAGATCCATATCGCGAGGCTGTTTTCAAACCGACTACAACATAGTCGTCTTCAAGTCTAATGTAAACAAATACTTGTTGAATCGCCGTTTTGTATAATCAAATCCCAAGAAACCTACTGTCCATTCTACTCATTGTTTCCAAACGGTGCCCCATTAATAAAAAGTGTCAATTTTTGTATGTATTACAGCCATTATGTTTTCACATTTTTATTTCTCATTTAAAATTATCTTAAAACGTCTCCGTTTTCTTTTTTGTGTAATAAGAATGTTGACAGTTTATTGTTTGTAAACTTTACTTTTTTATTTTTTGCAAACTTTATTCTTTGTATAAAAAAATAGTTTGCTTTTAATGGGTTCAGTTCTTTCATTATCTTAATTTAAGTATGTGTTTACCCTGTCTTGAGCGGTATGTTGATTTTCATCTTTACGTGGCTTCTACAAGTTTATAGCTAGTACAAAGAAATATATTGGTATGAGAGAGTAAGTAACTACGATGAATGTATTTACGTAATATTTTAATTGACAGAAAACTAGTGTTTTTAAACAAAAATAATTCGCTGTGAACAAATGCTGAACATTTTTCGGATTATCAAAATAATAGTCACTCAGTACAACACTACTTAAGTAAGGTTTTTATGTTATTATGTTATGTTAATTTTGTAAATTTAAAACACGTATCCAATTTTTAATTTTTTTAAGACTTACGTGAGCTTCGAACTCAGTTACTGACATCATAAAAGATACTGCCTTAATAATGTGTACTATGCTTAATCATTTTTGTCAAACAATCACACGTTTCTATTTGCGTATAAACAGAAACACTAACAAAATAACTTTTTAATAGTATATAGATGCTGTCTTGGGGATTTTATTTTCTAAATTTTGAAGTATTTAGAATTATAGTTCTCTCGTCTTCTTTATCTTCTTCTTTGTCTTCTTCTTCTTCTTTTTTCCAATTTTCCTCTTTTTCTTTTTTTATCTCTTTGTTCTTTTTCTTCTTCTTTCTTTATCTTCTTCGTCTTTTTCTGTTACTCCTTTCTTACCTTTCTTATTACTGGTTTGCTTTTTCTACTTTTTCCTCTTTTTCTTCTTTTCAATCTTTTTGTTCCTTTTCTTCTTTTTCTGCTTCAGCTTCTGTTGCTTCTTCCTTTTCCTGTTCCCCTTCTTCTTCTTCTTCTTCTTCTTCTTCTTCTTCTTCTTCTTCTTCTTCTTCTTCTTCTTTGTTAACAGTAGATACTTCGTAGTTTCACTCTTTCCCAATAATTTGGCCGAATATGGCCATTTCTTTCTACTTAACTGTCCAGTAGAATGTACTCATTCATTGGCGTACAAACGCCAGATGCAAAACCCAGTAAATCACCATCGTTTCGATCCGCTTCCGCATCCCATGTCTCCAGTAATTACGGACACTCGATACACGAATTTGAGTTTGATTTGCAAGCAGAAAACAATAAATCAGAAACTTTTCACCTTCAAATCATGAATTGTTCGACTCTGCAGCGAATTAACTTTAAAACAATTATCGATTTAATACGGAATGGAAACCAGAACTTCTGAACTCGTGTTTTGTGTTTCCCCCGTCGCATTGCGGTCGGGGTTCCAATTTCTGCTGCAACCAAGTTCATACAGTAATAAACCATCTGCAAAGCAGGATTGATTTATTATTCATGTCTTAAAGTTTATAGTGTGCAACATGTAGAAATACGTTGACGGTTTAACTGGATTATTCAGGTGTAAGAATTGACTTCATGGCAAACGATTTGGGGATTTTGTTTCTATTTTGTGCTGAAAAGTGTCATTATATTACAAATATCGTGTTTTCCGTAAACCTATTTTGTGTTATGTGTTTAAGACAACACAAAATTTGGGAGCCTGAATAATAAGTTTTTAAAATAGCGTAGCGTCAAAGACACCGCTATCGCTTTTGAACTATTATATTATGATAAAAATAACACTTGATCTAAATGACGACAACTGCACTTCTTACGCTTTTTAGTACTTAGTTATATAAGACTAGAAAATAGTTAAGCCGTTGGGTTAGGATTGTCTGGCGCTACTGCAGAGACGGGCACCACTGTTCGATCGATGGCGGCGGAAACTGCCGACTCCTCTTCGGGAGAAATCGTCCGAAAACGTGAGCGACGGAAAGAAATTTTATTTTGGGGAAGATAACTGTTGAATTGACAAATGAGGATAAGTTAAAATTATGAAAATTTATTTATTGAAACAAATTAAACATTATGTACAACAAATAAATAAATAAAACTTTGATAAACATTTGAAATTTAACAAAAAACGAAATAACTAAAACTTTGATTTGAAAAAAAAAGTAAACATAATTGACTGAACGATAAATGTGGAAAAAACAAGTTTTAAACAGGGTATTGACTGAACGTTTTCGGACGATTTCTCCCGAAGAGAAGTCGGCAGTTTTCGCCGCCATCGATCGAACAGTGGCCCCCGTCTCTGTAGTAGCGCCGATTGTCTTAATCAAGAAAAAGGGAGTTTTTAAAGTAATTATTTTCTTTTAAGACAAAATCCAAAATTAATTTTTCCTGCTCTCTCTCTCTCTCTCTCTCTCTCCCTCTCTCTCCATCACTCTCTCCGTAACAGTTTAAATAGTATTGCTATTAATGGTGATATTTTCTTTTTTTATAATAGACTAAACCAATCTTCAGTTTTAAAGTGATTGGTATTACCTTTTCGAGCGAAAAAGAACAAAGCGATAGAGAGAGAGAGAGAGAGAGAGAGAGAGAGAGAGAGAGAGAGAGAGAGAGAGAGAGAAAAGTGTGTGTTTGGTGTGTGTATGTGTGTGATAGAGTGACGAGAGAAACGAGAATGATAGTCAACGTATAAATTAGAAGGTGCCAAACAAAATAAAGTTATAGAGGGTGAAGTTGATAGACAGAAACGTAGTAAGAAATGTTGCATTTAGTGAGTTGATTAATAATCATGGATTATTAGAACAACTAAATTTTGTTAATGTTCAAACATTACTGAATCCTAAAGCTAAGATTTATTTTCGCAGATATTTTGTGTGAGTAAAATATGTTGGAAAAAATCATTAGGGAAAAACATATTGATTAAATTAAGGTTGTAATTGAAAACAAAACCTTAAATTTAATTAGATTTAACAAGTATTCTCGAGTAAAATTCTACTAAGAATTCATTGTTGCTATTAATTCACATTAGGGCGTTTATAATAGTGTCGTGGAGTCCGCGTTCGTGTCGGATCCTCATAAACAACATAGGCGCGTTGTACTCTATTTTATTTTCATGTCAAAGCCAGGTAACATGTTGCCCACAACTTTTAGGGGGATTTTACGAATCATCATCATAATTATTATTCAATCCGAGCGCTTGATTTTCGGAAATTCCGATTATCCATCGGCAGTTTACATGTGTTAGTACTAACTTGTAACACAAATTAGCGCTTGATCAAAACTATAACAAACATTCAACTTAGACTTTCTTAGTGCTACGCTATAATAACAATAAATTATGACAAGTACACTAGTCATACATTTTTAATACTAAGTTATGATAGAAAATAAATTATGCAAAAAATCTACAGCTTACTGTTCTAGTAATACGTAATAATAACATATTAGAAAAAAATAACCTATTGATTCGTTTTGAATCAGAAAAAAGTGAGTTTGCCAAGCAAGTTAAATTTTCTTTTAAATAATGATAAAATCTAAAATTAGTCCTTTTCTGCTCGCTATATCTTTTTGTCTCTCTCTTTCATTCATCAGCTACGGGTTAAATATTATTACTACTTGTGATGATATACTCTTTTGTTTAGAATGAGCTGTTCCAATCTGTTTATTCGTCTTTTTTCTTTATTATTGTGCCACTGTAAATAAACAGAGAGAAGGAGAGACGGAAGAAAAAGTTATAGATGTCGTATAAAATAAGAGCGATTGGTCAAACAAAATAACATTAAAGAGGAGGAGAGTGATAACTAGAAAGTTTATAAGAAATTGATCACTGGATGCATTAAACGCAAATTGCGGCCAATTAGAACACTTGAAATGGGAGCTTACGAAAACATGAATCAATCCAAAAACTGATGAATATTTTAGCATGCATTTTGTATGATTAAAATATATAGGGAAAAAAACTTAGGGAAACAAACGTTGAGTAATCCTTTTTTTGTCTAATAATAAAAAGTGGTTTATTTAATTATGAATTCACTGCTTTATGTTGTCATACTAAGTTCTAATAAAAGTAACGTTTTATGATATACGCATTATCTGAATTTGCAAAAACCATCACCTACGTTTTTTTACGTACCGAGTTATAAAACCGAAATCAAGATTAAAAATCTTCGACGATTTGGGGTTTTATATTTTTGGGGATACAAGATACTTACATTTTCCTTCGCTAGAAACCATTTTCTTTTTTACTTCTGACTTCTTTTTTCTAGCTTAGTTGTAATACCAACTGTAAGAGATATATTTAATAGATACTATGCCCAGTTCATGTCTGTATTACGGCGTATAAGTTTAGCTTGTTTTGAGTATTTTCATACTGCAGCAGATCTTAAAGATACCTCTGCTTCCGCGTGTACTCCCGTGCGTATCAAATTCTTCCTCTTGTTGTCCCTAGCATCGTTTCCGACTGGTTACTTTCAAAGATCTCTAAGTAACTATCGTCTTCGAGGGGGAGAAAAATCAATCGGCGGCCTGTTTGCACGAGATGGGCTCGGTTATTTGCAAGGTTCAAGCATCTGTCAAACAAGAGGAAAAGAGTTATCGATCTTTTTTAAGTAGATGAAATCGATACAGATGATAAAAACGAATCGCCGGATGCTACAGGGAATGAATTTGTCATTTTCCCTTTGTGTAGAGCAGGAAGCAAAAGATGTTAAAATGATCTGATACAATTAAGGAGAATTACATCCGGTTTCCGGGTCGCCATTTTCCTATGTCTGAATAGTAAAATACGGATAATGACGTTGCAACGGAAAATTTATCGTCAGGCGTTTGTTTATAAGAATCGTAATAGAAGCGGGTTATTTTGTAAGAACATTAAGAGCAAACCCCTAAAGGATCCATATCATCGACGAATCGTTTATTCTGTGCCTCTATGTGCACTGATATTATATGTACTAGATGATAATTGTACCGTTAAACAGAGTTATCTGCCCGTTGTCTGACGTAGTGTAGTATGATTTGCTTCATATACATATGAAGAAATAAATGTGTATTTAAAGTCTAGCTACCAGAACATTGCGGCAACACTTACCTCAAGTACGAGACCATGAAGTATAAACTGCAACAAAAGACTACTGTTAACACATCATCATATGTTTCGTCCTTCTAGGCGACCAGCTAAATTCTCCATCAATAAACTATAGAGGCTGAATCAGTTTGATTGATGATATGTAGTATTTGATTGCATAGTCGCATTAGATCATGTGCCAAACATCTGATATCTAATACACCAGCAAGTACTGGGAACATATACCAGATAGAACTGTTGGAAATAAGTCATACGCCATCTACTATGACTATATAATCTATACAGATACATACTTAGAAAACGGAGCTGCCAAATCTATTATTATTATTTTCTACGGTAAATAAACAGAGAGAAAGAGACACAGAAAGGAAAGTGATAGATGCCGTATAAAATAAGAGCGATGGGTCGAACAACATAGATTGAGAGAGAGGGTGAGAGTGATAGAAAGAAAATGTGTAAGAGATGGGTCACTTGATGCATTAATCAGAAATTGCGGCCAATTATAAAAATTAAAATGGAAGATTAGAAAAAAAACATAACTCAATCCCAAAACTGAGGAATATCTTAGCATGCATTTTGTTTTATTAAAATATATCGGAAAAAAGCCTCAGGGAAACAAACGTTGAATAATTCAGTTTAATTGATGATAACCTGATTATATGACTGATAATATGAGGTTGCATAGTTGCACGTGATCATCTACAAAAAAAAATGAATATCCAGTGTAGCAGCAAGTCCTGGGAACATATACAAGAAAGAACGGTTAGAAATAAGTCATACACCATCCACAATGTCTATACATCCCTTACAGATACATACTTAGCGAACAGAGCTGGCAAACCTCACATAGTGATATGGTACAGGAAGGAGAGAGTAGCAACCCGAGTTGAAGTCAGTGTGGCTGATGATGCTTGCAAAAACAGAGCTGTGTACGAAAAGATAACTAGATTCTAAGATATTATGTACGATATGAAAAGAAACCGTAATAATAGGAGCCATTTGGTTAATGAAAATAATTTGTAAAACTACCTGGCGAATATACGCGGTGAATCAAGTGCAATAGAGATCCAAACAATTGCACTTAAGGGGGACGGTTAGAATTTTAGAAAGATCTCTTGGTTGGAGTTTCTGATATAGCAGATGAATTCCTGACATCGGATAGGATGCCTCATCTGCAGCAAAATCAAAGGGAAAAAGAAATGTTCAACAGAGAGAAGCAATAGAACTCAAGTGCCCTTGCTTATTTGTGATCATATAGATAGGAATAAATATACTCACGCGTCTTATTCATGGGTGTAATTTTGCTAACGGTCATCCACCATGCATGTCGATTAAAAGACTTTATATTAAAGTAGCTTTCCATATCCAGAGTTGCCCGGGACTCTTTTCACTTTCATTTTTGTTTATTTGTTCATCTCCCTACCTTATTCATCTTTTTGTTTAATTAATTTCCCGTAAGAAACTATTTTCACAAAAATAATTAAATCAAGGTAGATATGTTATTAAAAAATATATTTGTTTAATAATATCGATCCTAATTCTTACGAAGTGTAGAAATACTTTCTATAATGTTACTATTTAATGTAAAAATAAGAAGCTAAAGTCACAGGTACAAAATCAGCAAGAGAGATAACGTAAGAAATGCAGGGAGGGAGAAACTGAACATGTATTTATTATCTGTAATGTGAGAATAGAGGATACTTAATATGCATTATTTTCTCTCTCTCTCTCTCTCTCTCTCTCTCTCTCTCTCTCTCTCTCTCTCTCTCTCTCTCTCTCAACAGTCGAAGGTAATAAAGAAAGGAACAAATAAAAAGTTTAAAATCGTACATTATAAACAAAACAGTATATCACCATAATATTATTTAACCGGTAACTGGAGGAAAAAATAAAGATAGGTAAAACGAGCAGAAATTAACTAATTTTTATATTAAACTGTCTTTGAAAACGCACCTTTTCTTATTAAAACAATTAAACCCTAGCTCAATGGGTGACCCAAAGTGTCAATTTCTTTTCTAGTGAAAAGATATATACAAAAAGAAACGGTTGTATAGACTACTCAGTAAGATAAAAAAAAAACAGTCCAATTTGAACAAATCTTCTTCTAGTGGGAAATAATAGCATGAAAGAAAAGGACGCCTCTCGGCTTTTATTATTCCTTAATAATTCTTTAAAATCCCTTGCCTAATGGCATTAAAACGATAGCACGAGTGAGTCGTAAAACAACGTTAAGTCTGTGTTGTTCAGATCAGCTCCTTGATGATCGACTCAAGAGATTTGATCCGCAGTTAAGAAGTTCAAGGAAGCAAATGTGTTACATTTTGAGTTCAGCTCACGGACTTCAAGTGGCGACAAATGGTAATGAGAAGTATTCCGTTTCCTTTTTCTACCCTTCTTTTCCGGTATCCATTTGGCATATTATTTGGTTTGTTAAATCATTCGCCTTCAGAATGAAACTCCCTATTCAGACTATAACGCCCAGTTCCGACGTTCAAGATAAGAGTTTTGGGGGTTTTATTTTGAAACTATCTGGAGCAAATTAACACATTATGAGTTTGAAAAAAAAAATTACCAAGGAGAATTACACACGTTTTGAAAAATAAAAAAGGGTTTTTCACTTTTTTTCTGGAATTGGGTTAGATTTTATTTTGTTATGAAAACCAGATGGGTGTAATACTAGAAATTCAGTAATTTATTGTAGATTAGTTTTACTTAATAATTTAAAAAGTGAATTCTCTGTACATGTATAAAGAAAAACCACACTGACGCACACAGATACACACACACACACACACACATATATATATATATATATATATATATATATATATATATATATATATATATATATGTATATCTGTATATATATATATATATATATGTATATCTGTATATATATATATATATGTGTATATCTGTATATATATATATATAGATATATGTATATCTGTATATATATATATGTATATCTGTATATATATATATATGTATATCTGTATATAAATATATATGTATATCTGTATATATATATATATGTATATCTGTATATATATATATGTATATCTGTATATATATATATATGTATATCTGTATATATATATATGTATATCTGTATATATATATATATATATATATATATATATATATATATATATATATATATATATATATATATATAAGGAAAAGTTAAAGTTAAAGAATCAAAACAATTGCTATATTTCCAGAACAAATAAAAACAAAACAATGTTAAAATCCAATCCTCCAGGATATATAAAATATTAGAGATGAAAATAAGCTCAATTGTTAAAATGTTATGTCAAGCAGAGCCTTCATATTGGATTTTAAAAGATTACAAAATTTATGATATAAATATTTTAAATATTATAATCACGATTTGAAAATCAGCTTTTAGCAAAGTTTATCCTTGTGTACGCACGTTTCAGAAATCATTTTATTGTCACTATTACATCAGAGTTAAACTCCAGATGATTTCCAGTGGATCTATTTGAAATTAGTTCAAGAACAAGACAATGTCCGGATGAATGGACTAACTACTATTTTTTTTCAACAATTAGGATAGGTAGAATACATATAAAAACTCTCAACACTTGTTTTTTTACATTTTAATTTCCGCTTGTTTTTATTTGTTACCGAGAGCTGTATGAAAAGTGTTTTAGCTTCATTCGTACCATGCATTATTATTACCAGCAAATATATGCGTCTTCTTGTAACATCTGGGACGGTGGTTTCAGGACAAACGAACATATACTACACTACCCCACGTGCAAAGGAGGAGGTAATGTCTGGGAGGATAGTATTGTGAAAACAGAACAGATACAATAGTATTATAGTCTGAGATAGTATAGTATCGGCTTAAAACAGAAAGATACCAAATGCCCATTAGTAATAATATACATTTGAAGAAGACAAATATGTTTACAACTACATACATGTAGACACAGAAAACCCGCCACCCTCATGTGTTGGCGTTACTATTATTTTCTTTTATTTTTTTAGTAAAAGACAAATAAAGATTGGTATAATTGTTTGCAAAGTATGGCATCAATGTTAGTCCGAAAGGATCAACATTACGTATATAAATAGTAATAATGACGTATAAATAAATATTCTAGAATCCGTTTGCATTTATTTTTTTTATCTCCAGATAAACCATAGCAATAATAAAGGCTACGTGTATTAAATCGTCGAGATGAAAGAAAGCCAATCAATGTCGACCCTGGAGAGTCGATATTTTTATGTTCACATTGTTCTTCAATCAGTCGGAGTTAATCTAAAGGAATTAATTTCGATAATCGGATAATAAAGATATTTTGAGATAAACAATATCGGGTATTTTTCACTTGTAACCTCCGTTCATATATAACATTGGTAATTATCAAATAAAAGTATAATGTTTCTCCTATGGGATAAAAAAAATGATTACTGATGTTATTGTTGTATTATATCAAATATCTCAGCGACAAAATCAATATTACTTTCAGTAAACTCTCTCGAATAATGATAATAATAATCGATTTTACAAAACCAATCACCAATAATGGATTTGGTTAATCAATATGTGTCTCAGTGGAGATAATAAGGATCAACTGTTGAGAATGTTTTTTTATAATTTGATACTTTATTAGATGTGGTTTTGTTTGGTTTGATTAGGTTCGGTTTGGTTTGGGTTTAGTCCTTTTAGTTTGCTTTGGTTTAGATTGGTTTGGTTTGATTTGTCTATTTTATGGTATATCAACTTTTTTGAGGTAATTTAATGCCAAGACCCAATCCTATTGTAAACAAAGAACTATAGCGATTAGTTGAATACAAGTTACTATTATACCCATAGATGAAGGAATTGTCGGTTAGTACATTTCCCAAGGATGTCACTGCGAAAACTACCACGATAGATCCGATATAATTTAATCTCGGCATAGACGATTTCATAGTCTTCGCCGGTAACCATTAGGCACATCAAGCACCCCTACTTAGAAATCAGAATAAATGTTAGTACAAATCATAAAAATTTCATAAAATTGTTATATGTTTTGTAATACTAATGAGTCACCAGTTATGAAAGCCAAAGGCCACTGGAGGATAAGAGTTAATGAGATTATCAAGTATATATATATATATATATATATATATATATATATATATATATATATATATATATATATATATATATATATATGAGTAAAATACCCGTCCAAGGACGGATATAAGCAATAAATATAGCATTAGTTTTAAACTAATATTTTTCATTCTTTGAGGGGCGGGAGTATGGTCCTATTTTGGTGGGAACCCCTATATGGTAAAGTTTACAAAAATAAATAACGTACCCACGTTACTCGCCCTGTTACCTAGAGTACATATTCCATAATTTATAATGATAAGATCAATTAGCACATATATGATGCGCCTGCACATGTCTTTTTAAAATGTATTACTTATATTTTCAAAATTTGATGTAGAGCAATTTTTTTTGTATCTCACTTATTTAAAAAGGTGTTTAGGAATGGCGGCGAGTTTACATGGGCGCATCCCCTAAATCGTAAGGTTCACAAAAAATAATGCGTGCATGTTACTCACCGTGTTGCCGAGAATATGTATTCTAAAATTCATGCTGATCTGTTCATTAATTTAGGAGATTACCCTGTGCATATATGTATATACACATATCTCACATTATATATAGAGAGATACTGAAATTTCTCATTTTGCAAGGAAGTGGAAAACAAATGGTGATTGACGCGGACTATGAAATAGACAAACTGAGTTCTGATACTCACTGAAGTGGAATACATGTTTGCCCATTTCAGAATTATTTTTAAACAGTCCCTTTACCCTAGTTACATATAGATGAACTATATAGTCAACTAAAAGTTATAAATGGAGATGGCAATGCGGGTGGAGTTCTAAATGTGGAACGAAATAAAGGATTCGGTTTTAACCTCACAGACAACGACAAGAGAGTGCAGTGGCCGAAACGTTGTGAATGTAACAAACACGATGAGGATAGTAGTCTGGAAAATGTAAATAATAAAAAATAGCACGTATTAATTTACCTGTCCAGTGTTATTCTACGTCAGTAAGGTCTATTTGTAAGTTGAAGAACGTAATTCGAAAATCCTTGCGGTTCGAAACGCGTAATGTTTAAAACATTGTAGATAATTGCAAGTAATTTTAAGCCCCTACCTATACGAGGGTATCCTTGGCACATTCTGACTCTAAGGTCTGGCTCGTTCTCTTTTGTCTGAATGAGGTATGGTACGGTTCTAGGAGGCTACTCTCACAGGCATTACTTCCTCCTTCGCAAGGGGGGTTTCGTTTATTGTCGATCAAATAAGCCGCTCCAACGGGTCAGTTCTCAGTTATTTTTGTACCCTTTCAGAGTGCCTTTTTGGGGGAGCTGGATTTCCCCTCCCTCCACATAAACCTGACTTCGTGTCTAACTTTATTTCAGTGGGGAGCAGTTGCCTCCCTTGTATAAGCCTAAAGAAAATGTGTATATATGTAATGTTTCCTTATTGGTGTAGATATATTTCGCGGTAAGCATGTAGAAATACGTGCGACATGAGTGAACGTTGATGTATGTGTGCCCACGTGTTTTAGGCTGTGTGCAGCAGAATTAATGAGTGTTTATACATGTATATTTGACACAGTTTATATACACGCGTTTTGTGTGTGCGTACGTGTCACTTGTTTCAATTGTTTTTGCTTAATCTAACACATAAAGCCTAAACCGTGGTTGTACTGGAAATAATTCGGTTTCAAAGAGAAAATAAAAGGAAAATAAAAAAGGGATCACACGACTTTGTTTACATCCCTCGTCCTCCACAGGACCATCTGAACAAACCATAACACTAGACGTTGGACATATACAAATATGTCAGTTCTCTCCTCTCTCTCTCTCTTTCTCTCTCTCTCTTTTATTTCTTGCTTACATCAATAAGTATTAAAACACGGAGGCGGACCATCGAATAACACGAGTGACGCTAATTCTAGAGAACACTTGATGGGGACCACCTGCTCGTTTTTTTTCTATTTTTAATTGGAGCTCGGGTAGAAAAAAGTAAAAGTAAAAAAGTACTGGCTAACTTTTTTTTTCTGGACCACCAGGATCTTTCTAACGTGTTCTTCAACCGTCTTAGCTGCTGCTGCTTCTATTGCTGTTGTTGTTTTTTTGTTGTTGTTGAGCGAATCGGACTTCTGCGCAGGGTACATGAAGATTCTACCTCAGGATTGCCTGACCTGCACGAAGTCACCCTCGTTAAGCGTAGAAATTCGTTATTCTTGTAAGTTTGTAGATTTTTACACACGACACCCAAGACAACAAGGATCCGCGATTGCATATGAAGTCAAGGAATGTCTGGTCTAGTACACACGAAAGAACAACGGTTTCACATACACAGGGGGAGGGACGATGTTAACCTCACACCATGTATTTTCGGCTCCGTGCATGACAGAACTTTGCTTGCCACAGATGAAGATGCAGAGACGACCAGAGGGCGACGAACCCTGATGTTGACGCCTCTACCTCATTTTTTATTGTCAGCGTGCTAAGCTTCGGTAGTTATTTTTGGATTAGTTTTAGTCATAACTTTTACTCTCTGAGAGAAAGCATTATTCAATCTTCTCATGTAGTTAAAGAATCATAGTCTCTATATAGAGTATTTACTATACTCCAATGTGGATTGATACTACAATTAGATTACTTTTACAGATTGTGTTTATCAAGTTTTTGGTTATTATTTTCTTTTCTTTTTCTTATGAGAAAGCATGCATTTATTTGAATTTATTTGCATTTATTTGAATTTATTTGAATTCATGGCCTGTATTGAATGATCTCTTGGGATCTTGAAGTCTCTAATGGTCTGATTCTTGAAACTGAACCTTTCTTTTAAGTTAGTTAATGCCGAATCACAATACTCATTGTAAACGAATCACTGTAGACGATTAACTCTGCTCACTGGCTAAACATGTGTTATCTGCGTGCATATTTAAAATCGTGTATAAATTCATATAAAATGATCCGTTATTCTTCTTTATTGTCATTCCCATGTAAGTTATAGATTATGATGTTGTTTATATGTATGAAAATAGAACAATAAAATTAGAAATTAATAATATTAACAAATATTCATTAAAACTTACTTTTTTGTAAATTATTAAGTAAATTAGACATGCAATTTACTCTGATAAGCGCCAAGTTACTATTTTGCTTATAAATGTAGGAGGTCTACATAATTGCCGAACAGTATCGAGTACTGTTACTACATCTGGAGAGGTGTCGCTCAGAGCATTCTTTTCTTCTTGACAGAGTACAAAATCGACTTTGATATCTAGTGGGGTTTTTTTTCACTTCTTCCCTATAGACTCTTTCTCAAAGAAGAGCGTTGTTAGAGTTTCTCTAGTCTATCTTTATTTTTCATTGTAGGTGCTCGACTGAGCTCCAATCTATGACCCCCATGTAACAAATTCAAAACAAAAAAACTCGTCTAGCTACAACCACGGTAAATAATAATCCTTTCTTACTCTGTGTACCGGAAAATAAACGGAACTTTCATCAGCTAGGTGTGATTAAAGGATTACCCATTTGTGGAACACAATACCACAGGGCGGCTATCCAGCTGACTGCAATAACGTCGTTTTACAGTCGAATGTTAACAAAATCTTGTTGAACCGTTCTCTTAAATAATTGAATTCTGCACAGTTTCAACCATTGTTATTAATTATGAAGGTATTGTCTAACAGCCCACCTGTCAAACTCATTAACACTTATCTTCGAGTGGCTTTTGGGCCTTCTTTGTGTATCTTAAAAGCATGTGAGTATAGGATAGTTTCCTACTTTTCTACGCAGTCCTTTGCATCATTGTTGTACTCTTCAAGATCTTTCCAGCTGCACTGGTTTAAGCCTTGATAAGTGGTGACTCCTTAGGATATAGAAGAAAAGTATTAGTTCATAAATGACCACAATAGACTGATGGGATTTTATCTGTGCTAAGCTTATTCTAAAAGCCGCGACGGTAGCCATTAAGTCAATCACGCACCCCCTATGTGTTATCAGCTGCAAATAATAATATTTCTCTCTAACACGTAATTCAGGTTGTTGTGCTTCAATTTTATGTCTGGCGCCTGTTTGTCCATGTAAACATGTTATAATTGGTTCGGCCAGTTCTTGTTTTTAAAATACATGAACTTACTTCAATCTGTCACGATCAATATCTTTTATATATTTTGGTCAAATATTTTTTTTAATAATCTCACTAATTTCCAATTCTTTTGATTATGTCATTAATGAGATCTTCTTTGTGATTCTTTAGTATCCTGCTGAAGCTAAAACCAAATCGGTGGTTCCATATTCTCCGTCGCCTTCTTTGTTGTTCTTCAGTTTATTTGTTCTAAGAATGTCTGCAAAACAACGTAACTATATTTTTTTTTAAAGTTAACAAGAACATCATCATACTTAGACAAACATTAATACACAATTCATGCATACACACACGCTGAAAGAATAGATATATATATATATATATATATATATATATATATATATATATATATATATATATATTAGTATTTCATGTATCCACATAAAATTTTATAAGGAGATATAATTTTTTATGTATCAATTTTCAGTATTTACTTCAAAAGTGCTCGATACGTAAGTAGAGCAAGGTAGTAAGCTATGAAAATATATTTATGGCAATTAAGCTACACAGAGGCTCCCGCGTTTCATCCTCGGTGGGAATCTTGAGGCTAAGGTAGAAAAGTAGGAAACTATCCTATACTCACATGCTTTTAAGATACACAAAGAAGGCCCAAAAGCCACTCGAAGATAAAGGGTTAATGAGTTTGACAGGTGGGCTGTTAGACAATACCTTCATAATTAATAACAATGGTTGAAACTGTGCAGAATTCAATTATTTAAGAGAACAGTTTTACAAGAATTTGTTAATATTCGACTGTAAAACGACGATATTGAAGTCAGCTGATAAGCAGCCCTGAGGCATTTTCGCCTGAAGATTCCCCCCGGGGATGAAACGCGAGAGCCTCTGTGTAGCTTAATTGCATAAATATATATTCATAGCTTACTATATATATATATATATATATATATATATATATATATATATATATATATATATATATATATATGAGGATAAAATATACGATAAATCATGAAATGAAAAGTCGTAAAGATAGAATTATGAAAGACAGAAACGAAAAAACTATTAAACACTGGAAGAAATAGAAAACAAATAAATGAACCAAAGAGAGATTTGATCGGTTTCGTTCGGATTAACGAACGTTTTCAGCAAACTTTTTTCTGGGGACGTTGGTGGATCCAAACGAAACGCTCGAATGTCCTGTTTGTTTTTTTCTTTTTTTTTTTTTTGTTTAATTGTTTTTCATTATCTCTTTCATACCTACCGACACACACACACACACACACACACATATATATATATATATATATATATATATATATATATATATATATATATATATATATAATGTGTGTGTAAGCAGATTACTAGTAAAATAAAGTAGTAGAATACATTTCAGAGAGAACATTATTTTATTTAAAATTAAAGGGAGGCAGATGGAAAAAACAAAAATTACTAACATTTTCCTCAAAGGATTATCGTCTGATCCTCTAAGAGGAAACACCAGAATGATAAATTAAAAACTAGGAAAATCGGATTAAAAATGAATAGACAAAATTACTTTTAGACTTTGAGAAACCAGTTAAGAGAAAAAGGTGGGAATATCTCTCAATATTATGAAGGATTTGGATCATCGAAGATCTCCAACTGATGTTTCAGAACCTGCTGTCTCCATAGGCTAGGTTGAGAATTATTAATAACTAACACTTTAAGAATATTGAGATGATAGTTTGACCTAGAACTGTGTAAAACAGAAAAGCACTCATCGGAATACTGGTTTGAAAATATATTTGTACCAACCAGGTTATTACCGATGCCATATTCATGTGCCTGAAAATTCCCGGATGTTCATTGAAACCTAATGAGAAGGAATATAACGTAGTACGCGGTGGGCTATTCTCAGTTCTAATCTTTGGGATGTCTTTCCTACGTAAGTAAGCTTCACACTTGCATAGGAATTCAAGAACAACATAATTCTTTTGAATGGCAGGTAAAACATCCTTACGGAGAGAAGAAAAAAAAGTCTGAGTCGTGTAGACTACTCTCAGAAAGGTTGAAAGAAAACAGCGTTGAGTAGAAGAAATCTTTTTCACAATGTGATGACTGTCAGAGCATAACTAAGGACATTTCTAATTAATAGGACACCGCGACGAGCCAATAAATGTATCATCATCAAATGTAGAAACATTACGTGCAATGGTGCTTTTTAATAATATTGATGAGATGTCCGTTAGTAAGAAAAATATTTGTAATTTCACCAACTTTCACATCAAGTCGATTTAGGGGACAAATTATAAGCGCTCGATGAGTAAGAGTTGTAGAAAGATTTATTTTTCTCGATGAAGGGGCAAAAGAAAACCAGTTTATGCGGAACTCATCTCTTTAAAAAAAAAGAACATCAAAGCTGATATATATTTTTTATACCAACAAGTTTCCTCTTATCAAGGCCCAAATGCCACTCGAGGATAGTGGTTAATGGGTTTGTCAATTGGACGATGAACAGCACTCTGAGAGGACTTGAAAACGGTGGGTAAAAAGGACAGGATTTTATTTCTTAAGAGGACGGCTCGACAAGAATTTGTTGGCTTGTAAACGACCATGTTGTCGTCAGCTGAGAAGCAGCCCCGTGGGATTGTGTTCCACAAACGAGAGTTTCTTGGAAAGAAAGTTTGCTGGTGGATGTACCGTTTAGTGAGTGGTACATAGAGGAGGAAAACGAAATTCTCTGCAGTGGTTGGAGCTAGACGAGAATTTGCTGTGGATGTTTTCTTAAGTAGAACCAGAGATTTGAGTTCAGTCGAGCACTTACCTTGAGAAAAAAATGATAAAGAAAAGTTAAGAGCGTCTCTTCTGTGAGAAAGGGGCAGTAGGGAGGAAAAGAGTTCATCCCGCACTAGATTTCAAAGTCAATTATGTACTCTGTCAAAGAAAGAAAGAGTGCTCCGAGCGGCACCTCGCCAGATGTGGCAATAGTACTTCATTTTTGGACGTACCTGACTTTTATACATACAGAAGATTGCGGAAGGAGTGAGGTACTTTTTGTAGCGGTAGAATGATTCAACCATTTACTTGTATTATTATTGGTTTTGTTGTTGATAAAAGTTTATGAACTTGTACTCATTACTTTTATTTCGTTTCTCATGTCAGAATGATATATATATATATATATATATATATATATATATATATATATATATAGATCGAGATATAGATAGTGATTATTCGTTTCTGGTGTCATAGTTTCTGCTTGGTTTAATATCGTGATAAAATCGTGACAGTCTATTTTATTTACTTTGGCTGATGCTGGATTTTACCTTTTTCAGTCTTGACCCCGTCAAGCAAGCTCGACATGTCGAGTCGATGGACCATTTGATACCGGCTGTAAAGTCACGTTTAATTGTTGTCGCCGTTGACAGCCGATGGGCTTATTTAAAATGTTTGTCTTCTGGTAGGCGTCTGTCATCAGGCTACTTTAATTTCGTCTCCACTCGATGGGGGTATCCATTTTTTTTTCTGTTTTTTTTTGTTTATTCTTATTACCACTGAACGATAAAGAGATGGGGAGAACCGCTAGAAATATTAGCGCCAAGTAAAGTAACAAAATAAACGAGCTAAACGAAAATTGTGAAAACATTCGTTCGTGTCAATGGTGGCCTATTTGCGATGAAATGGACAGTTTTATGATCAGGTTTGTTGATAGAAGCGATCGCCAGTTCGGTTCCATTTAGAAAATGTTTTGACTTGCCCGTTTCAACGACACCCCGGGCTTTGATTTCAATAAAACAGAGTACCTTCATTTGGCAAATGTTTGACACTAAGAATTTAATACGAAGTCATTTTTTGACATTCAACATTTATCTATATATATTTTCAATAAAGGTACTATATATATATATATATATATATATATATATATATATATATATAATATTTAAATGTTAAATTAAATTTAAGATAATTGAATTATCGTTTAATAATAATCTATCGTGATAATATAAAGCTCAATATATTGAATAGAGCAATCAATTCTAGAGATGAAAGATGAGAATAAAAAATTGTAAAGATACAATATTTATTAGAACATCAAAAGTTCAGAGCAAGGAGCTTCATATCTTTAATCCATATATATATATATATATATATATATATATATATATATATATATATATATATATATATATATATATATACGCAATATTGTGGTAAATACTTTTCATTCTTATCTATATACACATGTGTTTCATCTTTTTCGGAAATCATTAGTGTGGCGAATGACAGTTCTGTCGGTCGCACGATTTGAACGTCAGACCAAAGTCAACTTTAACTTCCAAGTCTGAACCTTTACCATGCTTTCAACCCAACAGACATCGGGAAATTGGAGAATTTAAGTCTATTTATGTATATACAAGCGGACATATTTTAGTGGACTGTCATAACAGTGTTAAACAATCCATTTAGAAGTATGTGTTTTTAAATATGCCCTGACCATGTTTTCACATCTAGTGATCGTAACATCGCGGGAAATCATGAAAACAGATAACCATTTTGATTACTATAAAGCTTTATCTAAAAAGGCATCGGGTATTTAATACAAATGCAAATCAAAAACTCTGACCCGGACAGCGAAACAGTCTGACTGTGAATGACCATATAAGCTCTTTTCTCAGGTTGGGCACTTATATTCAGCTACTACTACTATTGGCGTAATGTAAAGCTCTTTGTAAATAAACAAATGGAGCACTGTCTAGTGGCCGATACTATTTATAAAAGCATTGAGATATCAATCGACAACAGCGCCCGCTTCGTAGTCAAATGGTTAGAGAGAGGAGAGAGAGAGGGAGAGGGAAGACAGACAGACAGACAGACAGACAGACAGACAGATAGAGAGAGGGGGAGAAAAGATGTCAAAGAAAAGTGAAACAATGTTGTGTTCACATCGGAGATCGCAGTACATGTGATTAGGACTTACGGAGAAGGCCGGCAGGATAAAGGACAAAAAAGAAACGACAAAAGGAAAGGAAATGAATCCATTTATCTCTTTTTTCTTTTCTTTCACTTTCTTTCTTTTCCTATTTCTCTCTACTTCTTGCCTTCTCTTTGACATCAAATAATCTTTCTTGTTCATTCGTAATGCCATGTTCGGTGTAAACATAATGTGCCCCTCGGTCTTCGCATATTTGAAGATGTTATAAATGACAGCAAAACGTCACATTGATTTAATAAAACCTATTTCCCATCTACCTGAAGCGTGACAGACCGACCAACCGACCGAGCCTCTTACAGGCATGCCAGGACGCATCGCAAAAATAAACTTCCACTTTGGGAAAGTAAAATATGTATAGATATGTAAACCTCTTTTATTCGTGGGTAAAGGGGGCGTGTGTCTAAAATCTCACGCTTTCCTTGGAACGCCGGGGGCATCTAACCATTCGTGACAGGAGAAATAGGTTATAATAAGACTGGTTCCTGGAGTCCTGTCTCCAAGGTTTCACCATCTCATTCCATTTAAAACGATATGAAGAAGGCACGCCCTGATGCCTGTGGCGAAATTCCAGTGACGGGACCATTTCTTTTAAACACCATCATACAAAATTTGTGATCGTATCCATTTTAAAAACAAAATTGTGTCACATTTTACTCTCGTATGGAAGCCGATAAATGCCCAAAATATCGTATTCCTTTTTTTGACCAGTACTTTACTTATTTTTTTCATGGACATCGCTCCAGACAATGCATGAAGCCACTTAATGTAAAGAGTTAAAAACAAATACCCCTTCAAGGTCAAAACCCAGCCAACGAAAAGTGTTATATGAATAGATTCTGACCCAGAAAAAAAATAATTCTTCTCCGTTTGTCAGAAACATCGTTCATGAAATGTAAGGACTAAAGGACAAAATAAGGGAAGCGAGAGTTACGAGGCTGCCGAAAGTAAACCAAAGTTAGTCACTGTCTGCTCTCCTATTAACATTCGTTACGTTTGGTTCTCCGCTTCATGGCATATCAATTTACTTTATTTAATGCAAGAACAAAGATTTTTATAATAGAGTAATAATATAGTAAAAGGGCTACCCATAACTGTACGTAATCTGGTACTACCAGATTAGGTTGATTATGGTACTAGTTGCCTGACCAAAAAATGCACCAAACATTGATGTTATTGTTTTTTCCTTTCCATTTGCAAAATTCAATCATGTTCAGCAAAGCTAAAAATAAAAAGAACAATGTTATTTCTACAAAAGAACTAAACGAAACACCACGAATAAATATTCGAAGATATATAGAACTTGAAGCATCAAAGACTTTTACCAAAATGACCGTACTCGGCATTAAATAACCAGAAAAGGGTTTATATGCCGGTAAACAAAAAGAAAACAAGCACTATGAATAAATATTTGGAGATATATAGAACTTGAAGCATGAAAACGTTTACCAAAATGACCGTAAATGACTCGGCATTAAATAACACGGAAAGGTTGATATGCTGTAAAACAAAACAACCTAACATAACTGCCCGTATATTATATAGAAGTTATAATATGGTATCTAAATGTATGTATTAGAAAACTTAGCAGAAATAAATCTAAACAAGTCTCATTTCTTCAGTAATTGTCTAATTCAATTTCATCTGGGGAAGTATATCTACAATTCACTTCAAATGAATATAACAACTAAAGAACATGAAATTCTTGTTGCAGTTTTAAAATAAAAGTTTCAAAATGTATTTTAAACATCATTCATACTATTTAGTTTGTTACCATTGTTTGTTTTCTTGTTTTTTAGTTGGTGTTGTTGTTGTTGTTGTTGTTATCTTCGGATTTTGGGGTCAATTCTAGGAATTTTGTAAAACGCCAAAATCACGACGGGAGCCGATTGACACGCTTCGAACAATGAAGTCTAAATAATTCAAACTATTGTCTTGCCTTAAATTCAGACATTACTTTTGGACTAAGCTGATTTATATACTGGCTATTTTCCCACGTCATGCCTTAGTGAAATGTCGATGTGTGCGGTCGGCGACGGCTGGGGATACAAAACTAAATGGTGCCGGTAAGATTGTTTGAAAGGAGAGCGTGTGTTATCTTAGCCGTCTATCACACAAGTCGAGGGCTAAGAATGCGCTACAGATTGTAGATTTGACAGACGGACAATTTACAAGTCAGTTTTCTTTTTCTTTTTCTGCTGTTTCAGGTGAATCATGTGCGTGGCATGTGCCAACAGATTTAATTAATAATTAAGTCACAGAGACAGGTTGTAACCAAATAGAATGGTGGGTCTGCGCAAGTACATAAAAAAGAAAATAACAATAGTAAGCAATATGAACAGAGTAATTTTCAACGGACCAAATCAATAATTTTGTAATGTGTATATAACAGAGGGAACATATATTATGTATGTATGTATGTATGTATGTATGTATGTGTGTATGTATGTATGTACGTATGTGTGTATCTGTGTATTTATGTATGTATGTATGTATGTATGTATGAATGTATGTATGTATGGCGGCATTTTAACTCCAGAAGTACGGGAACGTTTTTCAACAGGTTAATTTTACATCGACGCGAGTTGGTTACTATAAACAATATATATATATATATATATATATATATATATATATATATATATATATATATATATATATATATATATATATGTATATAATGTATTTTTATGTAATTATTTTTATTGGTGATTGCTACAATCCGTTGTTATTTTGCTTACTATTATTTCGATTGTCTCACTTTCCTAAGTGATTAAGATGCAGAAAATTGCATTATTAGTCGCCCTTAACTTCATAGGAATATTTAGGTGATAAAAATCGTACATATTTCTAGACAGAGCGTCTTGGTCCAGTGGTAGAACATCAATATCGAAGGTTCGATCTCTGTCTAAGTTAGCCATGCTGATGACGGCTGTGAGCCAGAAACCCGTGTCCATGGATTACTTTTATGTACGTATAAAATAAATAAAAATATATATTAACGAAAAATACGCCCTATGAAGTTATGGGCGACTAATAATGCAATTCTCTGCATCTTAATCTATATATATATATATATATATATATATATATATATATATATATATATATTTTCATATCTATATATGTATATTTGGTGTGCGGACAAAAGCCCACCGGACATAAGCCAATCGGACAAAAGCCCACCGGACAAAAGCCCACCAAAATAAGTCAAACACGGACAAAAGACAACCAACGTAAAAATAAATTTATTTAAAAAAAAATGTTAATATATTTTTGCATTTTTTTTTACATCATAAAAACACGTACCCTTTTTACTACTAACCCTAAGTCCAGTAGTAAAACAAAAATACATTTTAGACAAAATTATGTATTACTTTGCGGAATGAAAAAAACAATTATTTTAGATTGAAATTGAAGGATCAGTTTTACATACTATTTTAACATAAAATGATCCCCCATTTCCGGGCCATTCTAACTTTTTAGGGCATTAACCCTCTTTTGCGATGAAAGATAAATTTTATGCATTGTTTTTCACCTAATTTAGTAAAAATGGTAGTGGTAAAATTTTGCACAAGAAAAGATGGTACAAGAGAAAAATATAGATAAAAATCTCACAATGAGTTTAGCAAAATCTTGAGAACAATACGTAAAGGGAAAAAATAAACATACCGCCTTCCCCCCAAAAAAAATTAGATTCTAACTTTTTTATGTGAACACTGAAAAAAAGAACCCACTTATTCTTTAAATTTAAAGTAGGGGATTAGTTGCACATATAAATTCAATGTAAAATTTCCGGGCCATTCTAACTTTTTTACCACTAACACTAAGTCCAATCGGCAAAGTCGTAAAACCACACGTAATGTAGAAATCACCCACCCCGCCCGAAAAACAATGCATAGAATTTATATCGTATTGCAAAAGAAAAATAATTTTACTGGCCTAAAAAGTTATAATGGTCCGGAAATGGGGGATCATTTTATGTTAAAATTATATGCAAAACTGATCCCCCAATTTCAATCTTACATAATTGTTGTTTTTTCTTCCCGCGAAAGATGTGTAATACTATACATAATTTTAAAAAAATGTATGTTTTGTTTTACCAAACGGACTTTGGGTAAGTAGTAAAAAGGATGCATCATTTTTTCATGATGCAATCTTTAAAAGAATGCAGAATTTACAAAGTACGGGAAAATGTTTAAACATGAAATGCAATAAATTTTGTCAAGAAAAGAAAATAACAGACAAAGACTTATTCGTAATTGTAAAAATAATAAATATCAAAAAATAAAAAAAATTTAATAATTTATTTTTACGATGGTGGGCTTTTGTCCAGGTTTGACTTATTTTGGTGGACTTTTGTCCGGTGGGCTTTTGTCCTACCACCGTATATTTATATTTGTATATATATATATATATATATATATATATATATATATATATATGTATATATATATATATACATATATATATATATGTATATATATATATATACATATATATATATATGTATATATATGTATACATATATATATGTATATATATGTATACATATATATATATATGTATATATATATATGTATATATATGTATACATATATATATGTATATATATATATGTATATATATGTATACATATATGTATATATATATGTATATATATATGTATATATATGTATACATATATGTATATATATATGTATTTATATACATATATATGTATATATATATGTATATATATGTATATATATGTATTTATATACATATATATGTATATATATATATGTATATTTAAAGAATTGTGGTTACCAACGCTAGTAAAAAAACTTTTTCAATAATTATTTATTATCTTATCATTTTAACATTTTAAGTTTTTAAAATATAATTATATAACGCGTTTCGAGCATTTATCGTTTGTCCATTATGCTCTCTTCAGATGTAAATTCCATTTGATAAAAGTGTTTCATTTGAGAAAACGTTTCATTTTTCTTTCATTTGAAAGTGTCTGTTCCATTTGACAGAAAAAATGTTTGTTCTGATGACAGAAAAAAATGCTATCTTGTTGAGATAAAAATATATTTAGTTTGGCCAGTGGTTGGTCATTTAAGTTCATTTGTGTATACACAATATATATGTATATATATATATATATTTATATATATATATATATATATATATATATATATATATATATATGCCAATATACAATACTGACAACTTGAAAACTA
>OY744523.1:103279444-103386944 GCA_963556195.1 Sepiola atlantica | reverse complement strand
GCCCCGTCGGCATTCCCCGGTAGGGGCGCCTCAGGCAGTAAGCTATCAACTTACTCCTCCCCAAAGAGGAGAGGCAAAGCCTGGGAGGGTGGACCTCCTAGAACTGCACAGGACAGACCCATAGACCGGCGGAATCATGCCCCGAAGGCCAAGACAACACCGGTCTATAGGGTGTAGTATCCATCGGAACAGATACCACACGTGGACACTCACATGATAGGAATGTCCTCGATATTTAACACCTACCCACTATAGGAGTATGTGACACAAGGTCGGAAAGTGGGATTTGAAAAGCCAGCGCCCGAGAACGTGAGCGCTTTAGCCATTAAAAATTGCCTGGACAGCCCCGTCGGCATTCCCCGGTAGGGGCGCCTCAGGCAGTAAGCTATCAACTTACTCCTCCCCAAAGAGGAGAGGCAAAGCCTGGGAGGGTGGACCTCCTAGAACTGCACAGGACAGACCCATAGACCGGCGGAATCATGCCTCGAAGGCCAAGACAACACCGGTCTATTGGGTGTAGTATCCATCGGAACAGATACCACACGTGGACACTCACATGATAGGAATGTCCTCGATATTTAACACCTACCCACTATAGGAGTATGTGACACAAGGTCGGAAAGTGGGATTTGAAAAGCCAGCGCCCGAGAACGTGAGCGCTTTAGCCATTAAAAATTGCCTGGACAGCCCCGTCGGCATTCCCCGGTAGGGGCGCCTCAGGCAGTAAGCTATCAACTTACTCCTCCCCAAAGAGGAGAGGCAAAGCCTGGGAGGGTGGACCTCCTAGAACTGCACAGGACAGACCCATAGACCGGCGGAATCATGCCCCGAAGGCCAAGACAACACCGGTCTATAGGGTGTAGTATCCATCGGAACAGATACCACACGTGGACACTCACATGATAGGAGTGTGCTCTGTTTGAGTCTTTGCAACCATGGTATTTATTATAGATGGTTGCTTCCATTAGTTCTTCAATAGGGGTGATTTGTACCCCACAACACTTACCTTATATAAAAACGCATCAGAATCAAATTCTCTACAAACCTGCATAGTTTAAGCATGTGAAAACCGAATTTAATTTTATACGTGTTTGTCTTTCACCTAAAGTGTAAACGATTTTGAAAATACCACCATATTGGATTGAGACTGTCACGAAATGTAGCGCCATGTTCTTGTTTTAACTGCTGACTCTTTTCTAGCTACGATAAATAATAATTAGTTTTGATACCGTTAATTTCGCTTTTTAAAGTATGCGATTCGATATATTTATTTAAATTTGTTTGGCATTGAAGTTATTTTTGTTTTAGCTTATGTAATTTTTGTTGTGAGGACAATACTGTAAGTTTACCAAATTATGTAATAATAGAACTAAATTGTTCCCTGTAGTTTCCCTTCGAAGTAAATGAAGGTATTATTTGGTGACACAATGTTTTGGTTATAATGTGCTTGTGCCTTGCTTCTTGTCGCTGGTCACCACTTAAATCATTCATTACATCTGCAGTAAGATATAAATTATCCAGAGGACCACTAATACTATGAAATGCTACCTGGGGTAAATCCTGGTAATTAGTTCCACAAAGTTTCCCTAAAGGACTAGTGAAAGTGGTAGGGCTTCTTGTAGTTCCATCAATTAATTTAAAGTTGGCTCTAAATGGCAGTTCATTTTGATGAAGTGAGCAGCCAATGGTATGTAACTTTCTTTTAAGTTTTTTCTCCAAAGCTGTAACCATCCCGGTTTCACAACCAGTGTTTGTACTGGTATTGTCCACCAGAATTGCCTTAATAGTATTTACACTGTTGTACTCTTCTAGAACAGCAGCAACATCCTCTGCTAGAAGAACACCAGTTGCACCAATGTTGGGTATCACTCTATGGGTGAGATATTTACTTGCAGTTCCTATCTCTCTGGTAAATGTTAAGTGGCGCTCTGGTCCCTTGTTTTTCTTAATCATTTTTTCACCATTTTCCCTGTAACCTCCTTTTAATACGAAGTGTCCTTATCAACTCTGCAATCAACTCCAATGCAGATAAGATGTTCATATTCCTGGACATGGTTTTGATGGCTGGTTACTTTCAC
Organism: Sepiola atlantica; assembly: GCA_963556195.1. Taxonomy (NCBI): domain Eukaryota; kingdom Metazoa; phylum Mollusca; class Cephalopoda; order Sepiida; family Sepiolidae; genus Sepiola; species Sepiola atlantica. The sequence continues at coordinate 103,384,866 of OY744523.1, read as the reverse complement.
TCTTGCCCTTTCCTATCGATTTTTGATTTATCTATAATAATGTCTTTTAAATTAATGGTTGGATAGAGAAGGTCCATGTGTTGTAAGTCTAATAGAAAGGCATTAGCAAGGCAATCCCCAAGGTTAGAAGATATATCACCTCTAATCAGTTCCATAGAATATCTAGGGACTTTTAAAAGACTGTAGGGTCCCTTAGACTGTATCCCTGGCTCAAAACTGTCATCGGTTGTTTCTTCACTGGAAGATGTATGTGAAAAGATTTCTGATGTAGAGGAAGCAACATGTGAAGAATCTTGTTGCTGTCTTTCAATTTGCCTGTCTAATCTATCTACTTCAGCTGAATCTTTTTTGTATTTTTTGACAGCATCTTTGTCAATAGGTCCAAGGTGGAAACTGCCTTTTGGTCCTGTCTTCTCTCTCTGATCTTTTAAATATTCTCTCTCTTCAATATGAACTTGAAATGTCAAAATGTTTATGTGTTTAATAACAGATCTAGCATACATGACAAATATTAAGGAAAATATCACAATATTATTTACTAGAAAAAGGAAGATTATCAGAAGTAAATTCATATTTTTCAATTAATTAAAATATTGAAAATTGGAACATGAATTAGTTCAATTTAAAAAATTCAAACAAAACACCACCATAGAATTAATATTACCTTCTTGTTGGGAGGACAAGTGCAGACTATATGCCTTGTTTGGCAATTTTCTCTATTACACTTTAGAGCAAAGTCATCACATCTTAAGACAGGCAGTTTGCAGCAACATGAAGAAATATCAAATAATGTATCCAGCTGTTCCTTAATTATTTTCACTTTGGGTGCAGTAAGAGTTTTCCTGTTAATCAGTTTGGCCCTCTTGAAGCAAAATACATTCACCCTCTGCCCTATATAATATTCCCTTAACAAAGGCAATTGCGGGTTCACTGCTTGCCAAATATTGATTATTTCCTTTGCGATCAATTTGGAAATATCATTATTTGAAAAGTGGGGATAAGTATTTTCAATGAAATAACTAAACTGGATAACTTGTCGTAAAGTTGGGGTTCCGTTTTATCCAACGGACAAGTTGGACCAGCAAATCTTTTGGAACTCTTACTGCGTGTTAAAACAGAACGTCCATTTACAGACATTTTTATCTAAAAAAAAAAGAAAATAAATGAATAAGTCTAAAACAGTTTGATTTATATCTTCTAGTTTCATATTAAAAAAATGGCTGACAATTATGGTAAGGAGTTTTGGTTAGCTTTAGTGATATTCTGTTAGAGTTAGGGGTAGGCTGCAGCTAAAAGTGTGGCTTAAAATGATAGGACTATTTAAACAGACTCAATACTGTTTGAGTTATGGTAAAATCCTTATTTTTCTTACCCAATAATTTAGATTTTACAGTGGGGGATCACTTTCCCAAATACATTTAATGTAAAATGATCACCCAATTCATAACAATTACACTAAAAATAAAAATCTCTAAAATCTAAAATATTGAGTAAAAAAAACGGATTACTCTAGCGACATAATCGGTAATTTTACACAGAAAATAAAATGGTCCGTAAAATAGAAAAATAAATGGTGGGTAATAACTTAAAATGCGCCAAAAATTAGTTTTTTTCTAATACAAAACTGAAACAATATGGTATTCTAATACAAACTTCATTGATAAAATTTAATTTGAAACACGAAAAAAAAAAATAGAACGAAAATAAATAACTTACTTAAAAATTGAAATATTTCTTCGACGGAGAAAAACAAACGCGTTTGAAACGGCAGATACACTTAAAATATAAAATTATGTAGATTAAACAAGCTTTTTTTCTTTCTATGTCAAATAATTAAGTTTCTTACATAAAAATACAAAATTACTAATTATTATTACAATTAAAATTCAACAGCGGTCAATATTTCATACACTCGATATACAATAACAAAGCACGCATTTAAAACGGTGTAAATTTAAATAATACCCCCAAAAGAAAGTTCCAGCGTCACTATTAATGAAAACATTATATTTATTTTATTTCATCATTAAAATGAAGGCATTTTTCGGTTTAATGGTTTTTTATTGATAATTAAAATTAGTCTTATTTGTTTTCTACTGAAAAATCACAAATCCTGAATTCCACGAGAGACAAAAAATGAAGCAATCTTTTATCGGTCACTTACGTAAATAGTAAAATACTGTGTTTACTAAACACTGTATATTTAATCTCAATTTTGCCTTTACAAGTGAATATTTTTCATTATTTATGATCCTTATTTGTTTTTATTTGATTTATTGAGAATAATGTAAATAATTTAGTTGACGAAATCTTTATTAAATGATATTTACACATTTTTATTTCTCCAACGGTACGGAATTTTTTACGGCGGGAAATACTTCACTGATCACCGAAAACACATGTGAAAACGCTAATTTTCAACTTTTAAAGTGGTTTCCTCACTTTTGTGTCGTTATTTATCATGCCAAACCCCCACTATCATTGCCATCGCATCACCACGATTCCAAAATCGACCTGTCCTAATGTGCTTGCATGTTTCGGTTGTATTCTTCACAGAGAGTCAACCTCTTCAGACCAAAAGAAGACACACACACACACACACACACACACACACATATATATATATATATATGTATTTCATTTGTCACTAACTTGAAAAATCAACCTTTCGGAATCGGAACAGATTCGATTCATAACAGCAGATCTTGGGCACATAAGGGCCCTCTATCGTTTCGGTGAAGGCTTTATAAGTAATCTGTCTTTATCATTGTTATATATATATATATATATATATATATATATATATATATATATATATATATATATATATATATATATATATATATATATGAGGGGAAAGAAAGATGCTGTACGCCATTCTTGTGATCTTCCATTATTCCGTAATAGTTCTTAGTGTTTATCTTTGGAGTTAAATACGAATGCGGTCCCAGCATTCCAAGATTTATTTTAAGATATTTTACCGATAAGCCATATTGACTTTCGTCTTATGGTCCCAATTTTAAAGCTGTTTGCGTCTTTCAGTAGAACATTCGAAAGTTTTGCCTTCCAAGAATCGAATTATTTGGTTCGCGCGCGCGTTGCGACGATGCGTCCCTGTATGTCCGTGTGTACGTGTAGATTTCTTTGCATGTGTCTACGCCATTTTTGAAAAAAAAATTCCTTTGCTCATAAACGAAAATGGGAAGAGGAAAACTTAAGAATCGTTTTTATTGAGATGCGTTCAGTCATGTCTATAAGCATCGGTCGGTCGGTCACTAAACGCGATTAGTTTTAAATGCGTCGAAGCATTTCTATTAGAAGCTTTCTATGTTTCTCAGGCTGAAGTTAAAAATTATATTTTCACTGGTCTGTAACGCTTAAGTTTAAACTAGGATGTCCGTCTGTTTGTCCCGCTTAAATTTAAAACAGCATTGTTGTACGTCTGTCACGCTTATGTGTAAAATAACATTTTCGGCAGTCATTCTGTCATTTACGTTTGAAATAAGATCAAATTAAAAATAACATTTTTGTCGATCTATCATGTTTATGTATACTATTTCACTTACGTCTGTCTGTCACGCTATAGTTTAAAATAGCATTTTCGTCTATCTGTCACATTTTAGATTGATATAACATTTTCGTCTATCTGTCATGATTATCTTTTAAATAGCATTGTTGTCGGGCTGTTACGCTTTAATTTGAAATAGCATTTTCGCTGTGTCTATGATGCTTATGTTTCAAATAGCATTTTCCATCGATCCGTCAGGCTTATGTTTGACATAACATGTTCGTCGATCTGTCACACTTCATGTTGAAATGCCATTGTTGGCAGTCTGTCACGCTTAAGTTTTAAATAACATTAACATGGCTAAACGCGCAGACTGAATGGCCGCATTTTAAGAATATACGTGTTTTGAGTTTTATTTACTTACCCCTCTCTCTCTTTCTCTTTCTCTTTCTCTCTCTCTTTCTCTTTCTCTCTCTCTCTCTTTCTTGGCCCGAGTACATATATCCTCGGTGTGGAAAAATCCGCCCTGAACATGTTTGACTTATCAATAGAACTTATATCTTTCGAGCCTACTTCAGATATTTCTCTCTTTCTTTTTAATCATTTTTTTTGCACTTGTTTTGCTGAAAGTAATTCACTTTGAGACTGGATCTCTTTTAGATCTTTAATTTACTTAGCAACTGACATGATTCCTCTCAAAACGGGCGGACGGAATCTGGTGGCGTGTTCCTCCCTATGTAGCGCTCGTATGTATGTATGTATGTATGTATGTATGTATGTATGTACGTGTGTGTCAAATTGTCACAACGGGTGACGGGCACATCGCCTCGTGTTCGAATACCAGTGTAACTGTTGTGTCAGTTCAGCAAAGGTGTAAATCTAGCGCTGTACATCGTTATTGTCATGGTTGCTGTTCGATTGAGTTCGAATCTCTCGTACCCCTACCATTGTAAAATATACACAGTAAAAACTTGTCTAGCTATAACCACTGTAAAGAATATCTTTTTATTCGTCTGTCTACCAAAACCTAAACGGACCTTCCATAGACAAAGTTCCTTTCCGAGAACTTCCCAATTATAAAACATAATATCCCGGGGCTACTTGTGCGGAACAAAAATATAACATTTTTTTAAATATCGGTAGAGTTAAAAAAAACTGTTAAAAAAAATTGCAAAACAAATGGTTAATAAATACACTACCGGGCAACATCGGGTATAAACAGCTAAGTCCATCATAAAACTGATAAACTTAATGTATGCATTCGTCTGTCTTAATGTCTCTTGTCTAGGTCAGTATTTGCCAATGTTAGGTCTATTTATTTCAGAGCGCACTTTAGATTTAAAGAGATTAAATTAGCCATGAAATTGCGAAATAATATTTTCTATTGAAATAATCATTTAGATTCTTCGGACTACTATTCTCATCTTGGTTGTCATTTTGACAACGATTCGGTCGATGTAACTACCGACCTTCTTCAAGTGCATCTTGTCGACCTCGAAAATCCATATGAAATTTCGAACTGAACTTTCTTTTAATCCACGAGAGTAGCTTGTTCTCGTTCTTTTGACACAAACCGCAATTTTTAATTAAATAAAAGAATATTCTTAATTCGAATGTATGTCTTGTAAACAGACAGGAAGCAATCGTAGTGAGGTTGACTGTAAATAGATATATGCTCATTTGGCATCATTGTTAGAGTGTCCATTAATCAGCCGGGGTGGGGTTCAATTCTCGATCGAGTCATACAACATACTACATGGTACTAAGATGGTTCTTGATGCTTACTTTATTAAACACTCAGCAGTATAAAGTGATGGTCAAGTGTAAGTTGAGCAATCCAGTGAAATGGGTGACGCACCCTACATCTCAGTGTAGTAGCCAAGGAAAATATAGCCTTCTGTTTGCCCTCGACTACGGTTAATCCATTTGTATTTTTAGGAGTTCAAATCACATTTATACATACATCGAGTATTGCTAAATAAACTGTCTCTTTTTATATACTAATGTGTCACCTTTTATCAAAACTTAAAGGCTACTCGGGAATAATGGGTAATAAGTTTGTCAGGTAGACGGTGAACAACACTCTGAGAGAATTCTGAAACTATGCATGAAATGGACAGAATTGGATTATTTAACAGATCGACCATGTTACTTTTTAAAACTATGCCGGGTTTTTTTTGTTTGTTTTTTTCATGTAATTCTTTGTTTCCCTCAAATAGGGACGAATATAGAGTTATTCTCCTCTTGTAAAAGGCGACCATTTCAAAATAATTCCGACTTATACAAAGTATTTTCTGGAAGGGATTGAATCGAATTCACACCAGAATCAAATATTGCTTTTGTAGGAGAAAGCTATCGATGTAAAAGAAACGATAAATAGACTGACTTTACTTCATACATAAGATCGGTTTATTGTAAAATATTTTAAATAAATAGTTAGTAGATCGAGTCATGATGACTCTCGTATCCAATTGTTATTAGGGCACTCGATGTAGTCATCGTGAACCCCGGAGGTGCTCATCTCTTCTCCGGATTAAGAACAACTGCATCTTAATAGCTAACGAACCTGTTCTATCTCAAATAAGTGATTTGGGGGCGGTCATAATTCTCTGTAACACGAAGACTAGAGATGTTCGCCACATGATTGAGAACAGAACACCCCTTCAGGGGGCGGTTGTTATATGTTGTCAACACATGTGTAGATTAGCAAGTTATACTGAAGTACTTGTTAAAGACCTCTTCTGGGCTGTTTTTTTTTTGGGGGGGGGGGTAGGGAAGTTTCATCCTCCTCACTCATCTAACACCTGGTATTCTCAAAAGGTCGCCAAATTTTTACTGGACAGGCTCAAAGTGGCTTAACTTTAGTGATATAACGACGACCGGTGTGTAAACGTGATTATCCCGTCTCGATAGCGCAGTAGGCAGCGCGTCAGTCTTATAATCACCTATGTGATTGTTATTGGGAACTACCATATTGCGTCACTGCCTGGACTCTTCCTGACATGATGAATAGACAGAAACAGTCTCTGGCAACACATTACGTTTTTACTTTCTGCAAATACATAACATTGTTAACTACCTTCTTGTAGTCTTATTTCTTCCCTACTCAGTAAGCCATAGCAGTAATACAGAGAGATGTGATTTCGGAGTTTTCCGTCTCCTAGACTAGTTGCTCTGTAAATACTTGAGAGTCCCATCTAAACCCATTATTTTACTACTACTACTACTACTACTACTACTACTACTACTATTATTATTATTATTATTATTATTATTATTATTATTATTATTTTTTTTTTTTTTTTTTTTTATACACATATAAACATACTCACATACGCACACACACACATACGCGCGCGCGCACATACACACACATACACACACATACACACACACATATATATATATATATATATATATATATATATATATATATATATGTAATAATAATAATAATAATAATAATAATAATAATAATAATAATAATAATAATAAACAACCTCCACTGGAAGTGCAGAGACTGCTGGGACTTCGGAGAGGCGTATTGCCACTCAAACCCTAGAGAAGAGCAATGGGCCTTACCAGCGAGAACTCAATGGTAAACGGCTTTTGTGATACTGCAAATTTATTGGCGGAGGCTATCGAAAAGAGGTGGAGGATGCTGGAAATCTGGGGAGACTTGTTGTCACTCAGACTCCAGGGAATACCACCGGTTGTCGGTGAGCAATCACTGATGACCTGTGTGAGAACTCCTAGTGAGTAAATAATAATAATATATTTTAACAATAGCGAAGGGTGTATAGTGATTAGTTTATGCCTTTTTTACGAGTATTATTGGAAGTAACTTCACATCTGCAATGAAACTGGAATTTGTCGTGCCAAATCCACAGTCTACGTCAATAGACGTTACACAACAAATCGTTTAGCACTATTTAAATTCAAAGAGACGTGATTTAAATCGCCAATTGGTTTAGACCTCTACGTGTTATTATTCAGTTGGTCGAAGCGTTAAGCGAAGTCCCAGAAAGGCGTGCTGAAATTAGGCATTAATTAATGACATGAAATGGAGAATATACTTGCGCAAAGATATTAGGGCAGGACGAGTAACTGACTGTCTTCCTTCATTCTCAAGAGACAATAGATACTTTCTAAAGATATGCCATCTAATGAATCAAAGCGATCGTCGACTTATTAACGCATTGATTTGCGTGATATCACTAAAGTTAAGCATTAGCCTGGCATTTAAAAAGAAACAAAAACAGTGATTTCAGATCCGTGAAACACTCGGCAGTCTATAGTATGTAAATAAAACACACACAGAGAGAGAGAGAGAGACACAGACATATATATATATATATTTAAAGAGATTTGGGAAAATAAGTGGAGAAAGTGGCGAGAGTTGAGAGAGGGACGGAGAGTACAGAGTCGGTATTGTTCAAAGAAGAAAACCGAGAAGGAAGCTAATTGATAGAAGAAATTGTTAAGAAAGGAAGTTAAAGTTCACGTCATCTAAAATTACGGACATCCTTTAAAGCTGGAAGGGAAGTCAATCTGGATATTTTAATTCTTTTAACGAGGTCAAAAAGTAATGGTTGAAGTTATGTGACATATAATATGTGTGCGAATTGAAACGCACGCACACACACACACGCATATGAATATATATGTATATATAAATAGTTTGTCATCCACAGAGGTCTGTTTCGCCATATCACGGTTATTCAGTGTGGCTAGGCTTGGCGAATGTTTCAAGCTAAGATTCGAAACCTGGCCGTTTCGGATATCATTCAGATATCTTAACCTGTACGCAATCACGCTCGTCGTAAAACTAATAGAAATTATAATGCTTTTGTATTTCTTTACATTACCGGTATAAACAATTCTAGAGAGAGAGAAAGAGAAAGAGAGAGAGAGAGAGAGAGAGAGAGAGAGAGAGAGAGAGAGAGAGAGAGAAAGGGGGTTGTAAACATGGGTCCAACAGCACAGGTTATTAAGAAATTACTAGTCACAATGCGCTGTTGCCCCCTATGTACAAATAAAAACTCAGATCTATATAAGATCTATCACAGATATTGAAGACTCTCCCTCCATGCATAAATATATAAAGGAAGTTGGACTTTTACAACCGGCGGTAATTGATAGATCGATGGTTGAGCCTCAACATCAATTAATTGGTTAGTCACATGATGAGACTTCAGATAACGAAACATTTCTCTGTGGATATTAATGTTTATATTATATAGATTAGATCTCGTAGGGGAGAGCACAATGATGTAAGCAAAAGACTGTCTGTACCTAGGTTAATATGCAAGATTTTTATCTAAACGGAATTGAATTATCTACGGAAACTGATTGGCGTAAGTCAATACGGTAAAATAATAACTAGTAAGCTGGTTAATACAACTAACACGTTGGCTTTTACAGTCAGTGGTGATTGAAGGTTCGGTGTTCGAGCTTTGAAATCGACGCGTTGGTTGGAAATAAGTCACACTGCATGTAAATATCAATATGTGTGTGTGAGAGAGAGAAGGAAGGAGATTCTAAAGATAGTAATATGAGATGCAAGTATGTGAGTAGGTGTGCAAAAGGGAGTACGCTAATATATATATATATATATATATATATATATATATATATATATATATATATATATAATATGTATATATATAATATGTATATATATAATATGTATATATATAATATATATGTATATGTAATATCTATATTATATATATGTATATAATATGTATATATAATATATATATAATATATATATATACATATAATATATATGTATTTATAATATATATATATATATATGTATATATATATATTTATATATATATATGTGTGTATATACATGTATACATATATGTATAGATATATATGTATATATATATTAGCGCACATATTAGCGTATATATATATATATATATATATGTGTGTGTGTGTGTATGTATATAATAATGCTGGTCCACGAATACTTATGTTGTAATATGTTATTTCATGAAATTAACAACAGGAACAAGTCCCTTACAGATAGCTGCAGCTCATCGTTTTGTTTATTAAACTCCGTCGACCGGTTTGGTTGGACTTTTATATATATATATATATATATATATATATATATATATATATATATATATATATATATATATTATTATTATTATTATTATTATTATTATTAAATATATAGTATTATTTCTTTCTTGTCTTCCCATTGCACTATTGCAAATTTTCGCTAACTCCTGGCGGGTTTTTTAACCAAACATTAAGTTATTAAAATCAGTAGAGAAATACCTCATAACGTTTGATGTGGATACATCAAATAATATATATATATATATATATATATATATATATATATATATATATATATATATATAATGCGTACACATACATATTTATGTCTTGGTATGAGTTGATGTGTGTGCGTGCGTGTGTGCGTGCGTGTGTTCGGTGTCTACAAGTGTTTGGTATGCCATGTTTGAAATACATGCCCGAAACTTATTTGTTATGCTAAAGTTGTTACTGGAGAAGATACTTGGCCCCCGTTTCAACCGTCTTTTATTGCTTTCTCGTGAGCTGAACGCAAGCCATACAGGTTAATTCATCGCATTCCACCTGTAATTATTTGCAAAGACACACCCTGTTAACATTTCAGACGATTTCAGCCACGAATCCGCTATATCGTATTCAAGCCAACATTCCGAATGAGCTGTACAATACGCGTTCACCTTATCACTTGTACTAAAAGTTCACCAAGTAAAAACACGAATAGACGTTCTTTGATACGACAAGGACGCGTGCAAAAATACATGTTTTTTTTCTGTTTAAAATAATACATGAATCATAATTCTAGTGTTGTCTTGTTTTTTATGCGGCTGGTGTTTTACGACAAATCTACTCGTGTTTGTTATTTCATGGCGAAACACAATGCTTTTTTTTAAAAAACGATTCCTGTTAGATAATGAACTAGTACATCCACTATTATGTAATTTAGTTAGTTTAGAATAACGGGAAATGGGGATCGCTGAGAGGTTAGCTGAAGTGCACTAAATGGTACGAGTTGAATATTGTTATGTCTGTGGGGATATACTAGAAATAGGTATGTCGTCACATGGCTCAACGAGAGAAAGTTACAGAAAAGATAGTCTGTTGTGAAGTACGCGTGGTGCATGGACGTGGAAATTACTTGTTCTTCCAAAAATAATTAATTAGTTCTCTATCTCTCTCTCTCCTTCTAATCAGTGATTTGGAACGAAGATCACATTGAATAAATGACCGTTGTCTTCCATCGAATTTGCGTCAAATTGGAACGTGTAAATAAGAAGCTCTGCCTAGGGGGGGGGGGATAAAGCAGAAGCGAGTACAAAGGGGGATGCCCATCAACGAAGGTATGAATAACTATTGTGAACTATAGCGTTTCTGTAATAATTACGGCGACTTGGTTTTCTGCATGTATACAATTAGTCAAACACAAGCTGCTATTTTACGCATAACTGTATATGTGCGGGGTACGGGTTCATACCATTCCCAACAATAGTTGTGCGTAAATAACTACAATAGATCTGATAAGATTGTAAATCAGTATCGCTGATTCCGTAGGTTATTAAGCCAATCAGGCACATCTTGACTGTTGTCTCTAGACTAATTCAAAACAGAAATCACTGGCTGTCCGTAAGTTTAAACGCTTAAAAATAGCTTTCAAATTTTGAACGATCCCGATATAGTCATGATATAGTTGGCCTTCTCCTGTCTTGAGACATAGTTGATACCGTCTTCAAGGTTGCTGGTGCGATGGGGCGCTTACAGTGAAACAGGTTTGTCAAATATGATTTATATCAAGTTAATAGTTAATACCGTAAGATGAAATTAAGATAATAGTAATACAGCAAGAAGGGAATGGGTTATGAAGAACGTTGTAAACATATAGATACTATAAAAAGAATATTCTGGAACTGCATATCTGAAAGTGATGCTCCTAAAAGTCCAGACAGTTGAAAGTGTTACTGATTGTATCAAGGTTACTTTGAACGGTGAATTGAAGTCTAAATAAACTAATAACTAAAGATAAAGGAAGAAATTGGAGGTTGACTTACACTGGGAATTGGGAAAAAAAGAAAACAGTAAAAACATAATTTTCTTTTTAAATCTTATTAACGAAAATTACCAATCTCTATTTACATGCATTATCATGAGGGCAAGGTCGGTTTTCATGTTGCGGATATCAAACTCCACAAAACAGTGTGACTTAGCATGGGCTTAAAATAAAAATTGCCTGAGGTATTTCCTTCCTCTGACTAAAGATAGAACAGATATTATACTATGATTGCAGCACTATAACTGAGTATTGATTTACTCCTCTCCAGGAGTTAGGCACAAGGTCAGTTTTTATCTTACTCCCACAAGTAAGATGTGACCCAAGGTCGGGTCGGGAAAGTGGGGTTTTAAAAATTGCCTGGGCAGCCCCGTCAGCATTCCCCGGTAGGGGCGCCTCAGGCAGTAAGCAATAAACTTACTCCTCTCCAAAGAGGGGGGCGAAGCACAGGACAGACACATAGACTGGCGTAAATCAAGCCCCGAAGGACAAGACAACACCAGTCTATGGGGTGCAGTATCCATCGGAACAGATACTACACTTTCATCTTAGCCAAAAGGCCAAGAACATTGAGTATAACTGAGTAGGTAAGTGTGTGTATGTCCTGAAATAAATCTAAAGATTTAAATAGGTGTGCATCTGTGTAGTTTTTTTTTATTATAAAGCTCGACTCTGAGTTGAAAACTTGATATAAGTACTAGAAAATATATTCATAATTGTGATAGAATATAATAATATACGTGTGTGTGTAAAATGGGTGTGGAAATAGTGTAGTGTAATGGCTATATATTCGGATTGTCGTGTCGGCATTCTGAGTTCGAGTCATGTGGCTTCTGCATTATTTTCACTAATACACTTGGAAAAATTACAAGTCAATTAATCCCTGCTCGAGCTATAGATTTAATAGTAGGATGAACTCGACTAGGAGAAGGAAAGCTACGAAATAACATACGTCTTTCTCTGCTTATCCCAGAATTGTTTCCAGCCGTCATGGAATTCCACTTGTAACTGGACTCAAATAATGATGGGCCATCGGATGTGCGGTTGCGGATTCCGCAATTCTTGCTTTACTATATAGACTCTACGCGCAGGCATCCTTATATAAGGTATCCATTGTCTCTCCAGGCTGAAAGGAGGTCATTATATATATATATATATATATATATATATATATATATATATATATATATATATATATATATGTGTGTGTGGCGGTGTGTGGCGGTATGTGATGGTGTGTGTCACCCTCTTTCTCTCTCTCTTTCTCTCTATCTATCTATCTCTCTCTATATATAGAGAGAGATAGATAGATAGATAGATAAATAGATAGATAGATAGATAGATAGATGCCTACATACATACATACATACATACATACATACATACATACATACATACATACATACATGCATACATACATACATACATACATACATACATACAGACATACATACATACATACATACATATACATCAATTTATATATGGGTATCGTATAAATCTTTCTTTGTTCATGTGTTGATTTTCCGAAGTAGAAAGGTGACACGTGGCGAACGAACATCGCTCTTGATAAACTGCCCGGCTGGATTTGTCCCTGTTCCGCTGGCGCTTTATGGACTTACCCTCGACAACAAGGCGTAGTTCCACTTCACCCCGCTGGGAAAACCAATATTTGAAAACGTTCCATCGTAACCAATCATCTCTATTTTCTTCTTGATTCGCTTCGATTCAGCATGCAACCAATGCGTTATTCACGATATCGACCATTCTCTACTTTTCAGAAAACACTCAAATTTACATCACAACAGCGGAAGATTAACCCGGGGTTTAGTACATTTGCGGATCGAATTACAGTACACCCCATAATCCATAGAATCCATCTAAAAATGAAGCTAGATATATAAAACAACACTACATACATAAATTCGTTACTTAAGGTTTTGAAATTATCCCTCGCGTATTCACGGTTCAGGCAAATCCATTGATGCTATGTTCAAAATGTCCGCTCACAATTGATATATATATATATATATATATATATATATATATATATATATATACATATATACATATATATATATACATATACATATATATATACATATATACATATATATATATACATATATATATATATACATAATATATATATATATACATATATATATATACATACATATATATATATACATACATATATATATATATACATATATATATATATATATGTGTGTGTGTGTGTGTGTGTGTGTATGCGTGAGAGTGGGTGTGCATATATAGTATAAAAATATATCTTTTCCAAGTAAGCTACATAGAGGCGTCCATGTTTCATTCCATCAGGAAATCAGCATGTTAAATCAAGTTTTTTGCTTTTCATATATATAACAAGGCCGATGTTTTTATTTATTTTTTCATTTGCAAAATATTATTTCTTTTTTTTTTCAACAAAATTGAATTCATTCTATATGAATATACAGAGTTACGTCCATTCCTTTTAAGTTTGTGTGTATTTGAAAATAATACTGACCCGGTCAATGGAACGAAATAAATCGAATTACATTTCATTCTTCTTAACAACGTGCTTCAATTATCCGCAAGAAAAACTGGCAAATCTGAATAAAATATTAATTTAGTAAGAAGAAAGCTATCGATAACAAAGAAACTATAAAGAGATTTACTTTCATGGATTGAGCACTGTTTAGGTAAATACAGACAGAAAAATAGATATAATATATCATCTCGACATATAAGTATGTATATTAAAGTGAAGATTTCGAATAAACAATCCAGACAACAGGAAGATTATTATAATAACTTGCGGAAATTAAAATAGTTTCATCGATTCGTGTAATTTTGTTGATTTGATTAATTTCACTTGAATGCATACGATAATCCTCCGATGAATGCTAATCGAAAGGAAATCTTTTTAGGGAATAATTTTCTAAAAATAGGCCCTCTATTATTATTAACTATTTTTTTAAAAGTCCTTTACCTATCAACATCGATATAAACTAGCGGGATCCCTAGGAAATTTCACGGTGGTTTTTATATTTGCTTTTGGAATAATAAATGTCTCTCAGGCTCGATATTATTAAAAAAAAATGACTCTTTCCTTCCATAAAAATAATTATTCTTGGCAGCTAAATATTCTTTAAATAAATAAAACGAATATGTCTCTAAATGTATCTATTTATTTAAAATTCTAGCAATTTAATTATTTTAAAAACAATAAAAAATATCTGTTTTACCACCTTAAAAAATAATCGTCATCTAAATATTCTTCAAATTGATAAAATTGAATATCGCTTTAAGGAATGTATTTATAATTGTACAGTGTTAGTCGACCAGACGATAGAATATGATTTTGGAACAATTCATTTTAAAATAAGCAAAGTCGGAATTATTCATTTTTTTATGGAAGTCGCTGAAGACAAGGCATGAAGCCACTTGACGTAAGGAGTACACACAAAACTACTTCAGGGTCAAAAACTAGCCAAGTGTTAGATGGATAGATTCCGACCCAGAAAACAGCAAATGTTCGCCTTTGTAAGAAACATCGCTCATGGAATGTGAGGACTAAATGATGAAATAAGAAAAAACGAGAGTTACGAGGGTGCCGAAAGTAAACATGATGTCCACTTGCTAATTTACTGATAATGTGATAACGTACGTACGAACATGAAATACTTCAGCTTATCCAGAGTTGAGTGAAAGTGGCAGCTTATACGTTTTCTAGTTGAATGTGTTTTTATTTCAATTTCTTATTTTTTTGTTTTTGCTGGGAATGGGGCATCCACCTGCTATTTCAGACACTCTAACCGGGTGATCTTTTTAAGATTGTAACCGTCTCTTTAAGGGCAATTGTTTATATCTCTATTGCACTTTGTTCACCGGGTATATTCGCCATGTAGTTTTAAAAATTATTTTTCATGAGTCCGGCTGCTCCGATAATTACTGGAATTATGAAGATCTTCCTAAGATTCTTGTTTTTTTTTTTCATATCGCACATAAGACTTAGGTATTTCGTTATCTTTTCTTTCTCGGCTCTGTTTAAAACAGCATCATTAGAGACACCGACTTAAGCTAGGGTCGCTACTTTCTCCCTTTTGTCCCATATCACTATGTTATGTTTAACAGCTCTGTTTTCTAGGTAAGTATATGTAGGAATTGCACAGTGATAGTGGATGGTGTATGACTGTTCTTTCTGGTATATGTTCCCAGGACTTGCTGCTACAATATTCCAACGGTATAGGTGCGAATGTGAGTGCAACAGATCCGACAGGATTCGAAATCGGCTGACCGATTATACATTGCTTTCGTATGACACCATTCAAACCTCCCCGAATACTCTCGTCCCAGACACGAGTTTTGATTCTGGTTCGTTACAGCAAGTTATTTTGGCTGCTACTTCCGTTTGTTTTATTTTTTTTGTCTCTTTGTATTTCCGTTCATTTCCTCTTCATCTTATAGCGACGTTGGGTATATTAACCGGTGAAGGCGCAGATATGCCACGCATTCAGAACGAAGAGAATGCTTTCGAAAACAAGAGTCAGTATGAATAAGTTGCGTCAATTCAATCTGCGCGTGTAGCGATGAAAATGCTTTTGCAAACGGACGCGTAACAGACCAACGAAATGAGGCGTATAGGCGCATCTAAGACTTCTATTTTAAACTTAAGCGTGACAGAACAACAGATTGACGGACATATACAGATCTATTAACGTATCTAAAAAATGATATTTCCAAATAAAGCGAGACAGACGGACATAATTTTTTTTTTTGGGGAGGGGGGGTGCATCTATATTAAGATAAGTCCATAAAATCTCTGCAGTTAGCGATTAAAATACTATTTCCATTTTAAATGTGACAGACTGACAACACTGCTTTTTAAAGATTAAGCATGACGGACGAACGGAACTTAGTATTTTGGGACGCATCTAAAAATGCTATTTCAGCTATAAGCCGGAGAGACCGACGAAAGTGATATTTCAAACTTAAACGTAACGGACACAACCTTGTATAGAGTTACGTAGACGTAAAAAAGAACACTGTCAAAATAGGAACCAGACGAAAAAAAGATGAAGATGTGCTTTGAATAAACCAAGCGAAACTTGTAGAAACTACAAAAATGCTGCAAATCAAAATGCCGTTCTCAAAAATTCAGCTTTTATACACGATTCACTAAATCCTCTGTCACCTTTCCTGTCAAATCTTCATTGTTTACATATCTGAATTGATATTATCACTAGCAATTTTAGACACTACCCGTAGCGTGACGCAACCTTTTAGCTTTAACTTGTAGTCGGGAGCGAGTAGGAGTTCGATCCTCATTGAATGTTTTTTTTTTATTATTTGCTAGTCGAGAACAAGTGGGCGTTTGATTTCGTTATATGCTTTTTTATTTCAGTTACGTGAGGCATAACATTGGCTGTCTCAGTTAGCAGCTCTCTTAGTAAAAAATCGTAGCTGTTTAATTCAACAACCTAACTGATCTTGCTGGCCTTCTTGTATTTTGTTCAAAGAACTAAAACAAATCGCACCGATAAGATGATTTAAGATCGGGTTGTGTATCAAGTGATGGGATTATTTGAGCCATTTGATAAGGGACAAATATGATTCCATAGGTCATCGTGGATAAGGATAAAACACACAACATAACATCTGGATGTTTCTTATCATTATAACACGTTAGGCTTGATAATGCGCCATACTCTTGGGAAGCTGACGAGTCAGAATTACGTGCATCTGTAATCTGTTACATTGAGGATACTTTGGTGACTACGAACGAAGATATTAATTCAATTCCACGACAAACACCGACCGCTTGATTGTGTCATTAGTTCCAATGACTTTATATTGTCCATCTTTTTTCCTGATGGGGAGAGAGTCGGAGACGGTCATGTGCTGATAGACTTAAGTCGAGTCTCAAGAACCGCTGTAACTTTTCTCAGAAACGCACGCTTTCTGTATAAACCCACGTGATCTTGTTCGACCAATCACATTTTAGCGTCTTTCATCCCGCCCCACTCTTCGATATTCACTCTCTAACAAAATTGATCTAAAAGGCAAAAACAATGCGGACAAAGTTAATAATAAACTTCGTCTGAGAATAGATGAGTAGCCAATTGGAATCTCTCCAAAACCTCTAAATCTTCTTCGACGATCATTCGTCTTCATGGGAGCAATTTTTCTTCTTACGACTGATGGCGATTTACACCCATGTCCTTCTTATGGTGGTTCAGTACGATTTAACACCAATGTCTTCCTCTTAAATAGCTAAATAATTGTGATTTTCATTTTAACTTCTTTGAAACTAGGAATAGTTTCCATTAATAATTACTAGCAGTACCTACTCAGCATTGCTCGGAAGTAAATAAGAAAATAACTGACTTGAGTCAAATTATTTAATATATATACATATATATACATATATATATATATATATATATATATATATATATATATATATATATAAGCAAGCGTTGTTGAACATCACGGAACTTTCGCGTTTGTATATTTTCCTCGTGAGGTTCTCAAACCGTCGAGCCATCTTTCTGGTTTCAGGTGGCAAGCCGTATAGTACATCGCCGATAGTTTTTAATTCGGCCATTTTCTCGAGCGCTTTCGACTTTCGTAGTCCTCTTCAGGATTAGGGTTTTGTATTGTTTTTTTAATTTAAATAAGCAAACTGAAGTTAGTGTTTTATAGTTATCGCTACGCCCGAATGAAAGAGAGAAGACGGTGTGTGGTTGAGTTCATTTTATTCTATCGTTTGTGTGTTTGGTTTTATTGTTTACTTATTTATTTTGTTAGTTCTTATTTTTGCTATTATTTGTTTATGTATTATTATTTATTCCTATTACTATTATTACTGTTATTTATTTATTTATTCATCAATTTATTTATTTATTTATTTTGTTTTTACTTAATTTCCATTTAATTATGGAATACTTTTAATATGTTGGTACCTGTGTTGAAAGCTATTTTGTTAATGTTAGGTTGTTTAGTTTTTATGAATATTGCTTCTAGTATTTTAAGTCTGTTTGTGTAGTTATTTTTGTGTATTATTTTCGTGTTAGATATTAATGTTTTCCGTATATCGGCCGAAAGCGCTCGAGAAAATGGCCGAATTAAAAACTATCGGCGAAGTACTATACGGATTGCCACCTGAAACCAGAAAGATGGCTCGACGGTTTGAGAACCTCACGAGGAAAATATACAAACGCGAAAGTTCCGTGATGTTCAACAACGCTTGCTTAGATAATGACTTGCTGCCTAAATATACATTATATATATATTCGAAAAACTAAATTTAGAAAACTTAATATAATATAAAACGATAAGTTCTCTTTAATAAGTTCCATTGAGAAAGAGAAAATGTCTTCACTCTAACAGCTTTTCTAGCCGGAATAAGTATTTTCAGAAAAGGTTTGCACAGAAATAAGAATAACATTTACAAGAGAAAACATTATTATCCAGTTGAGTTGACATATAAAAGAAAGAATTAGATAAACCCGACGTAGACTAGTACTTCAGCTAGTTCACAAATGTGCGGACTGTCCCCCATTTTAAATGTCTGCCTCTTAAGATTTAAATTGATTCATTATGGTTACTTATGACCGACTGCCAGTAGTTGCATGTTTTAATTAACAATCACACATGCTGAAAGATCGTGCTACATCGATTTAAATAACCAGTTGAATATGCACCTAAAGGATTGAATGTAGAGCAAGAAAAAATATCATGATAACTCATCAATGTTTAAATTTGAATTTGAAATTATATTTATATGAGCATTCGCTGAAAGCAGATTTTCATAGAAAATTGTTTCGGTTTAGCGATGTTGAAGACTGCAGTCGTATAGTAACATTGCACAGCAACACTTATTTTATAATTCACGTGCATATAAGATAGCATTAACATCATCCTAGAGTGTTGTCCTAGTCGGTTTGGGAGGATATCCTGTGACTGCTACCATATTGATTGCTATAACGAACAAAGACACAAGTAAACGTTCTCTCTGAATCTCTCTCACACGCACACATATACACACAGACACGCACACATACATACAAACATATATGCACACACACACATACAAACATATACACACACACATACAAACATATATACACACACACACACACATACAAACATATATACACACACACACATACAAACATATATACACACACACACACATACAAACATATATACACACACACACACACATACAAACATATATACACACACACACACACACAAACATATATACACACACACACACAAACATATATACACACACACACACAAACATATATACACACACACACACACACACACACACACATATATATATATATATATATATATATATATATATATATATATATATATATATAGTAAAATGGATACGATGAAATAATGACAATGCTCAACTACGTTATAAAGAGATCATATGTTTTTATATATAATATTATATGTTGATTAGCGATCTATACCACCGGTTTCTAAGGTAATCGGAAATTTAATTCATGGAGAGGAATTTCCCGTTTCCCTCAACTTAAGTAGCTAAACTAATGACACAGACAGGGCGAAATGGAACTCTCCTACGTCTGAGTTTAATATTCAGAAGAAAGATAATAAAAAATCTAAAATATTAAAAGGAAAACCTTTATAATTGATTGAGGATTATTATTTTTTAATTAAATAATATTATATCGGACAAAATCACTTATTATGGAACTTTGATAACAAAATAACAGCGTATATGGTTCGCATTAACTGATCTGATTCACAAAAGTTTGAATTCAAATTGATTAAATATTAAAAGGAACATATTACGAGATTTAAATGATTTTAAAACATTAGAACATAATTTTAAAATAATGGATGATGTATATATATTTAATTAAAAGCAAAAGTTAAAAAATAAAAATTATTATATAACCCTGGAGATATAAATGAAATCATTAAAAAAATCAAATAACAGAACTGCATCTTACTCCCTCCAATTCACGTAGAGAAGTGGGAAACTCGAAAACAGCGTCCGGTCACAGTTCTACCACGTACTTCCACCCCTGACACAACTACCGGTACACGTCAGCCTAACTTCTAATACAAAGTGTCATCTTCTTGCTTAAGAAACTTTATATGGAATTTTCCATGTTAATCTTTTCTTTTACAAACCCGCATTTATATATTTTTACAAATAGACATTTGGTCGCTACGCAGACTCTCGTTCTCGTCGCTCACTGATAAGAGGAAATCGTGTATTTTTTTGAGCGGCTTTATTCTAATAGTTCGGCGGCCATCTTCGATCACGTCAACAGGAACTCTCGCGCGAGACTCTCGTCGTCTCTTTTGTTCCTACCTTCATGATAGGGGGTTACTGTTATGTATCATTCAGTTAACCAAAGTCAGTTTCTGACTGAACTGCTTCTTGTCAGTAATATTTATAAATGAGAAATTGATTGACCATTTACCGGTTGATGTTTGAGACGACATCCTCAGGATGTGGACAAGATGATTCTGTGTGGACAAAAATGGTTAGGCTACTAGAATTACTCAAATATGTAGGAGAGAAAAAGTAGGCGTGAAACTTACTGAGTGGATAGTTTCATTTGTTCTGTTTGTTTTTGCTTTTTACGTGTGTCCAAGAAATTCAATAAGAGACTCTGTTCGTCGGTCTTTCGGTCTGTCACGCTTCGGCGTAAAATTGAATTTCAAACGCTAAACGCGCAGATTCAATGGATGCATTGGATTTTAGATGCATCTAATCATTTCCATAAGAGGTTTTCTCCGTCGATCGGTTTATCATTTATAGTCTGAAATAGCATTCTCTTAGTCTGCCATGTTTATGTTTAAAATAGCATTTTCTTTGTATGGCATTACTTAAATTTTAAATAGTATTAAGTTTAAAATAGGATTCCTTTGGTCTGTCGGTTTGTCAGAATTGTGGATTTAAAAATATTATTTTCTTTGGTCCGTCACGAATAAATTCAATTATTATTTATTTCGATTTGTCACGATTAAGTTTAAAATAGTAGTCTCTTTGGTCTGTCACGAATCGTTTACGTTACATTGTTACTATTAAATTTCTCACGATTAATTTTTTTTTCAAACATTTTTTCGCCTGTCACGAATAGTTTTGAATTATTGTTTACGTTGATTTGTCACGATTACGTTTTTTTTTTTTAAAGTATTTTCTTTGGTCTGTCGCGAAAAATGTTGAATCTGAATTTACGTTGATTTGTAACGATTAAGTTTTAACTAATATTTTCTTTCATCATTTCTTTAGATGAGGATTGATAATTTGTATTATTTGGATTATTCGGACTACTGTATGTTCCCGAGTTCGACATGTAGATTGTCAATTTTAAAAGATGCATCTGATGAAGGTCGGCGGTTACATCGGCTGAAACGTTGTGAAAAAAACTAAAGTAGAAGAATGGTAAGCAGAATAATCCAAATAATGCGGTATTCAGTTTGGTCTGTCGCGAATAAGTTTGAATTATCATAAACGTTCGTTTGTCACGATTAAGTCTTAAATAGCGTTTTCTGTGATATACCATGCTTAAGTGAACTAGCATTTCGTTGCTAAACGCGCAATCTGAACGGATGCATCTTGAGAATATCCGTTCCTGTTTCTTTTATTTAAGTGTATGTAGTTGGTGTTGACAGTATATCTATTTGGTAGTTTAATTAGTTAGAAAATGGCGTCTTTCATGCTGGACACGTCGTAGAGAATTCGGAATTAAGTTGTGATTTATTATAGCAAATTGACCATCAATCATTGCAGCACTTTTTCGAAAGAGCGCAGTGATTGGGCGACATCTTGCATGAATTACGATTGTGTAAATAGAAATTATGAAAAAATTATGAAGTGAGGAAAGAGATGATATTGATAGCGGTTAATCAAGAAAAGTAGAGAGATAAAAGATGAATGAACTGGGTGAAGAGGGAAGTTAAAGGGAGGTAATTACGTATGAACAGAACAAAATGGCAGAGAAAGAGGATACGACCGATGAAACATGATCGGACCGCTAAGGCAAGTACAGAGAGAGAGAGAGAGAGAGAGAGAGAGAGAGAGAGAGAGAGAGAGAGAGAGAGTGTGTGTGTGAGGTGGGAGATATGGGTTGAAAGGGAAGATAAATATAATGATTATGGACCGGTGGTTGTGTAGATAATTATGCAATTATTGTTGTTATTATTGTTGTCGCCTTCGCTGTTGTTTATTTTCAGTTTCAACGGCGCAGATGTAAATAATTAATTTTTTGTAATGGGCGGCGATTATGAAAGAAAATAATGACGAAAACTGTAAAGAGAAAAAATGTCTGTCTAGAAAGTAAGAGAACAGCTTTCACAAAAATATTCATCTTCAATTTGGTTTGGTTTCGGTTGTCTATATTACGGCATATCAACCATTTCATAGTCATTTAATACCGAAGTGCAATATCCACTGTAAACAATTTATTTTGTACGATTGATTGAACACACGTTGATTGTTATCCATACCGATGTAGATGGGGTGATTACGGGTTCATATATTAGAGAGTATTAGGCAAACCAATGTAGTGGCTACAAACAAGAAAGAGAAATTAAGCTGAAAATCAACAACAACATGAATACATAAAAATCAGCAAAGGTAAAGCATGTGGTGTCCTTGATGGACTGTACACTATCTTACCTGATACCTGATACCTGATATTTTTAAGGAAGACTGTTTTAGGGTTACGGTGGAATCCTCGATAGCTTGGAACTACAGCAAGAAGTATTACTTGATGGAACATACACAAAGATGTTACAAGTTGCATTGCTGGAAAAATACAAACTTTACGTACGTTTTCGAGACAAACTTTATTAAGTCCCTTTATCAACACAACTAAGAAAGAAAGGTATCAAGATTTACCTAAAAGTCCAGTAAGATAGCAGGATTTCTATTGGACCACAGATTCTTAAAAGCCAGAGCCTACATCAATATAAAAGTAATAGAAACAATTTGTGCTGATGAAAACTCTTAATAACATTTGTCTCAAGAAACGTACGTACACTAAAACTTTGTTCGTGTCAATTTTTTGGAACTTGTATACTTAATACTTAATGAGGCATATTTCATAATTGTGTATCTTTTTCTCTCTCTCTCTCTCATATATATATATATATATATATATATATATATATATATATATATATATATATATATATTGTTGAAAAAACCATAACAATGGTGGTGTAAAATAAATAAAATTTATTTTAGTCTTAACTTTCGAGAATATACTTCTTGTTTTTCT
The DNA here is from genome assembly GCA_963556195.1 of Sepiola atlantica. Lineage (NCBI taxonomy): Eukaryota > Metazoa > Mollusca > Cephalopoda > Sepiida > Sepiolidae > Sepiola > Sepiola atlantica. The sequence goes on along the minus strand of OY744523.1, from coordinate 103,360,964 downwards.
TTTCTTCTTTTTTTCTCATCGTCCGGTGGAAATGGACTTTTTGGTCAGAAAATCACGTTATGTCTTCAGGCGAGGTGACTCCGGTTTGAATAAGAAAGAGTTTTTACACATATATATATATATATATGTGTGTGTGTTTGTGTGTGTATGTGTGTATGAGGTTAGTAAGAAAGAACCACAGTAGAGTGGTCTATCATTAAAAAAATACAAAAATAAGTGCGCAATGTTTATTTATATGTGTATCACAGAAAATCAAAACAACATCGGCACCATCGGTTTCAAATGCCAACAAACGGAATCTGCTTCTGTTTCTGTCCATATGGGAGATAACGAGAGGTCGAAGAAAGTCCGGTAAAGAAGGCCTATTTTATGTCCCCTTTTGTTAGAATTTGAAACCGACGGTAACGATATTGTTCTGTAATATATATATATATATATATATATATATATATATATATATAAAATGAAAAAAGACTTCCTCAGGATAGTTGTTCTGAAGAAATAACACATAAGTTCAAATATATTAAACATTTGTGTGTTATTTCTTCTTGGATTTTTGGTTAAGATCAAAGTGTAGTATCTGTTCATATGGATACTTTGTCCTGTGCAGTTCTAGGAGATCCACCCTTCCAGGCTTCGTCTTCTCACCCTTTGAGAATGGGTTAGTTTATTGCTAATCGCCTGGCTTTTCAAATCCCACTTTCCCAACCTTGTGTCATATCTTACCGCTATGGGAGGAACATAAATCTCTTAAGACCAATAATCCTAAGGAAGTCTTGAAATAAAGACGAAACGTTGATGAATAAATAAATTTTTTTTTTATTTTTTTATTCGTTTTCGATTACTTTGGAATATTAGTTCCATTTTTATCACACGCACACAAACACACACATACACACACACACACACACACACATATATATATATATATATATATATATATATATAACTCTGTTGAATTACAGTTATGATAAATTAACCAATATAAAAGCGTATTTCAGCTAGAATATAATATGGCTATCAAACACACGCAGGTGTGTTCCTGCTATTCTTTTTGTTGCCACTTCCCGTGCGTATGTGAAAGTGTTTCCACATTACAACATTATTAGTCATAATTTTATAACAAGTTGATTCATTTAATAATGTAGTTACCAAACTATATCGTAATAATTAAATTTAACTTTCAAAACCATATTTTTAAAATTATAGCAATTAAGTAAAAAAAACGGTGTAGTTGAAAAGCGAAAGTAAAAAAGACTCCTGGGCAACGCCAGGTAGGAACAGCTAGTATTATATAAATGAATTAATAGCAAATCGAAAACACTTGTAAGAATTGCAGATAACTTTATCGAACTTAACTTCCATAAAGAAAACATAAACTGATTTTTCTTTTTTACACATTTTTATTTCGTCAATATTGATCAGTTGCTTTTATATCCGGGTGGCTGATATTTTTTAAGTAAAAAAAAAATAGACTTAATTCATAGACTAGACAGACCTCGTAAAACATTTTGTCTGGGGGGGGGGGGGGATATTTGAAAACATAATCTGATCTAAAGTGGGAACGCTTCCAAAGTTCTGTGTCGAGATTAAAGTAAGAAAAAAACGCAAGGGGGGATATAAGTAAGGAAAAGAAACATTATATAAGAAAAGTCACAAACCATTGTAGATAAAATAAGAAAGCTATTGTTTACAAACAAAGATTTTTATTTATTTTGTTTATTTAAAATGATGCTGAAGAGAAACGGGTATATGAAAAAAAAAAGCGTAGATACTTCTGCTCGGATTCGCAGTAGAAATATCGATTTGGGAAAATCACGCTTGGTATCGGTAAAAGAAAAAAGTATCGATCAGTATGAATCTCGATTTTTGGTAATTCTTTTCAAAACCTAAAGTAGGGTGTTATGCGTACCCGATAGGGGGTATAGGTATTGTTCACGTCTCAGTATCAGAGTTGACGGTGTTTGTTTTTTTTTTGTTTCATCTCTCGGGCGGTTAACTGAAATGAGCTGAAATTTGGAATAATTTTCGATAAAAAAGCTTTGAAAGCAAGGGTACACATATGATCAGAAGAACTATTCGCATTAGCTTTAATTAAATTAGAAATGCCTCTTTCATTTTGTTATTATTTTTTATTACTTCGAACAATTCGGAACTCACACTTACTTCGTCAGCATCAAAATGTGTATATATACATACATACATACATATATATATATAAATATCTTTACTTTTTGTAGTCAAAATGTAAGTAGATGTATATAGAAACTATACATAGAGCATTTATATATATATATATATATTAAATTATTAATACCTACAGACGCTAGCGTTTCAAGCTTATTGCTTTCATCAGTAAAGTAACAATTTCAGACGGTTTGGGGGCATGAACCCGATTCACAGAGTCAGCGTATAATCTGCAAGCAGTCGCCATATCCACTCGCCCAACGGAAACTTTCACGTAATTAAGGGGAATTAAGATCTATATGGACTTAGAAGCGGGCACAGATAGAAGACTAGTCGAGAGTGTTCTACGAATGTATTCGGATTTTGCATTATAGCTTTTTGACAATCTATTTTTAACATCCCCGAGAGTGCTCAACTTTAATTTCTTAAAGGGGCTTAGTATAATATTTATGAATAAATATCAAATTATTAATACCTACAGGCGCTAGCGTTTCAAGCTTATTGCTTTCATCAGTGCAGGAAAGTAACAATTTCAGATAGACCTTGGGTAGACTTAATTACAAAATAATCACGTTCCAAGAATTCAACATAAACAACAGTTTGTGTACGATCGTTTCTGAGTTTTTATTGATATCGAGTTTCTCCATTAGCACAGGGTTCAGAGACGAACTTAAAAGCCAACATTTAGCATTAAGACCAGAGAATTGTTCAGTTCCAGTTATACAGCAAATTAGAATGGGAGTAGAGGTATGGAGAATATATATATATATATATATATATATATATATATATATATATATATATATATATATATATATATATATATATATTGCGTGTGTGTGTGTTCGAGATAACTTTGACAATTTTTTCGAAAGTAAAGAATAAACGTTTTATCATAGCCAATAACTAATGTATTCTAAAGACCCAAAGTACATCTCTTAGAGGATATTTTGCCGAATACAATTCACCCAAGGAAGCGGCCATGAGTCTCTACATAGCTTATGGGCGTAATCTGAATCTAGATTACACAGCATTTACGGTGTTGTTCAAGAGACGCTTGAATAGCAGTTTGGCGATATCAATCAGTCCATCCTTCGTGTTGCAGGGGGTATATAATAATCCAAGGTGTTGCAATCAGGAGAATACATGCAAACTATGTTTAATTATTGTTATGATCTATTAACCAGCGGGGAATGAAGATTCAGTTAGAATATACTTGAATTATCAGCGATATCTACCGGAGTACCTGCTAATCTATATAGTAATAAGAGTTTGTGACCACTTCTTGTTGATATGTGTATATGTTTCTACATAAATGGAAAAGGAGACGAACATTATTTAATCTTAAAATATACTTTATTAACTTAACTATGTATCCATTTTTCCTTAACCGCGGGTTGCTTCTCCGTGAATATCTCAACAACGGGTATGAACGCTCTTGTCTATCCGGACCTTACATTGCATTTGTTTCCCCATTAAAATATCTTCTGAAGCTGATCTCTCACTCCAATTCCTTTCTATGTTGCAGGATTAAAACCAACAAATAAATGATATTCCATTCGTATCGGGCAATAGGTCAAACTGAGACACACTCCGTCAGTTATACCTTTTAACTAATACATTTGGCAAATTATATCTCCACTAAACAGCAAAGACTTACTATTGCTAAATAAAATGAAACACGAGTTCAAATAATGTATTATCAAAATCCAAAGTGCACGCTGCCAGTATGCAAAAGAAAAACTTCGAAAACCTAAATACAGCACATACATGTTTCGTATTTTTCAGATGAGGATTGATAATTTGAATTATTTTGATCATTTGGATTATTCGAACTACTATTCTCATGTTTGTTGTTGTTTTCACAATATTTCAGCCGATGGAGCGTCCTATCTTCTTTAGGTGCATCTTTTCGACCTTGGAAATCTTTATGTCAAACTCAGGAGCCTGAATTTGAAGCGGAATTTTGAACAGAATCTTCTATTTAATTGTCAACCTGGACCTGTGCTGCAATGGATAAAGGCGTCGATTAACAATCCGTTATAAGTAACAGTATTCTGAAGGTTTACCGTTATATTGGGTACTTGTGCAGATGAGCGGCCGTACGAAAAATATATTTTTTTATAAAAACAGTATTATGTAGAAAAATTATCTGGCCTTGAATTATTTTAAAGAAAAAAGATGGATGCTTACTGAACGAATCGCTGTTATGATACGAAAAATGGAAAAATACATGTAATTAAAGTTATAGTGGATAGTTTTTTCTACTTTTTTCTACAATGAGTAAGAAAATAACACTGAATAAGTACATAATACTGTTTTTATAAAAAGATAATTTTTTCGTACGGCCGCTCATCTGCACAAGCACCTTATATTGAAACGTTTCGTTCGATGTAACCCCCACCCTTATTCGTGTGCATCGTTTCAAACTTGATAACCTTCTAGCCAAACTGCAGTATCATTATGTTGAACTCGTGAACCTGTACAAAATAGTACAAATGATCGGTTCTTATCTCAAGAATTCTGAAGCTTATTAGCCAAGTAATGTTTAGTTTTTTTACTATTTTATATGAATTTATTTTAAATTTCTATAAAATTAGCACACATTTGTTAAATGATGTATTTGTATGTTGTTTTTGGTTTTAGGTTTTCAGAAGAAAACGAGGGTGTCCTAAAATTAAATAAATATGTGATGTTATACAGAAAAACAAGGACCCAACGTTGGGTCTAGAAGTCACAAATTATTTCAAAACAAGTGTCAGATCGAACTCGTTAGAAACTGGGTAACCTAGTGTTATCGATGTATGATTATTTGCGTTTAATCCGATGTGTTGTTGATCAAAGTTGATCTAGGTTTAATAAAAGGTGATATATATTATATATATATTATATATATATACATATATTATATATATTATATATATTATATTTTTATATATATATATTATATATATTATATATATATATTATATATATTATATATATATATTATATATTATATATTATATATACATATATTATATATATATATATATATATATATATATATATTATATATATTATATATATATTATATATTTTATATATATTCATGATATATATATATATATTATATATCATAGATATGTTATATATATATTATACATATATATATATATATATATATATATATTATATATATATTATATATTTTATATATATTCATGATATATATATATATATTATATATCATAGATATGTTATATATATATTATACATATATATATATATATATATATATATATATATATATATATATATATATATATATATATATGTGCAAAATAAAAATTGAATTGAGGATAAACGAATCAACAAACTAACGAAAATATAAATTCAAACTCATATAAAAGCTCTACCAAGATATTTCAGTTGCTAGAAAGCAACCATCCTCGGCTGAAAATCAGAACTTTAATGAACAGAAATTCAAATTGTACAAGACGCGTCTGAAAAAAAATATACATATATTATATTATATTTATACTAATGAGTCCCACTTATTACGGCCAAATCCACTCAAGGATAAGGATTAATGAGATGGATAGATTGCCAGCTTAAAAATGATGAGTATTATGAGAAGATTGAATATTCTGCACATACCACCCACTCAAAACAATAGCGTACCCAGAAAACAGCAATTATCCACCTTTTTTCAGAAACATCGCCCATGGAATGTGAGGACTAAAGAACATAAGCAAGAGTTGTTTACCCCAAACAAGTCAGGCCGCTACTTTAGACGTAAGGAGCTACTGAGAAAAAGGGTGAAAGGTTTTTGGGTGGGATCAACGTAAATTGGGAGCTGCACAGCGAGATATCTGTTTACATTAGTTTTAAATTTCTGCATGTCAGTACCGTCGAAGAAACATGGAGCAGGGAGGGAGTTCCAGAGGCCAGCAGCACGAGGAAAAAAGCTATTTGAGTAGAAAGCTCTCCAGCACCTTATAATAAGGGCAGTGAATGGATGGGATTCAGTTGATTGTCGAGTTGGTCTAGTGAATTTACGTCGCGGGGGCACCAGAGTAGCCAATTACGCCAATTCATCGGAGCATAATCAATTGAAGTATTTGTAAAACAAGCACAAAGATGCTACATTGCAGCGATGGGGCAGGGACTAGAGCTTGGTTGACAGTGAGGGACCTATTAGGTTGGCGACTCTTTTTTGGATCTTGTCAAGGTAGGAGAGACTAGTGTATTTTCAGGAGATGCCCTTTATGCCATACCTTGTCAAAGGCCTTGGATATATCAAGCGCTACTGTTCTAGCTTCTTCTGCCTTATCGAGTTTATGATACATGCCTTCAGAGATGACCCTTAGGATGTCTGCAGTAGATCGTGCTTGTCTAAATCCACAAAGAACCTGTCGAAAGTATACTCAAGATTCGCATTCTCATATCGTGGAATAGCACCTTTATATGTTAAATATGCTGATGATATATCCATGTGTGCGCGTGTGTGTGTGCTGTTTACTATGTCGATAATCGATATTAAATATCAATAAATACTTTCAATCTCCTGTCCGTATTAAGATATGTGTCACTCTGAGTAATCGCTTTACGTTTCTGTGTTGAACGGCCTTAATCTAGACTCAAACACAAATCCTTCGAAATATGTTATGGTGTTTGTTCCTATCTTATTGATTAATGTAATAATTCCTATAGATTATTTAGTTACAAATATATACGCCCAGAATATATAAATCTATCAATGCGTGCATATGGTCACAGCATGTATATTTGAATGCTAGTTGAAGTAAACTACAAAAGAATATCGTTGAGGATGTTATCCTGAGCCCTTTATTGTCTTGACTCTGCTGGGGAACTAAGGGATTACATAATCAGCAATGTTCTTTTGTGAATGCCAAAACAGAGATGTGGCTCAGTAGGGAGACCGCACAGAACCTACATCAAACAACTAACAGAGGACTCAAAATGCACCTATGGAGACCAACCAGGTGTGATTGAAGATAACGCGATATCGCGTGAGAGAGTCATGAAGATCAGTGGCACTACCATGATGATGATGATGATGATGATGATGATGATGATGATGAAGAAGAAGAAGTAACTAGTACTATTTGAGTTAATAAACGTTGGTTTCATCAAGGCTTTTTTCCTGTATATTTTAATCACACAAAATACAAACTAAAGATTCCTTATTTTTCGGATTGAGTTATATTTAAAAATGTTCACATGGGTGTCTAATAGATTTGGAGGTGCATATGTCCTTAGCATAGTATTGGATATGGGTATTACTTGTTGCTAGGAAACTGATTTAACCTCACCAAACGTGTTGTTTGAGGAACTGGGCCCGATGCCCAAATATATATATATATATATATATATATATGTATATATATATATATATATATATATATATATATATATATATACAGACGTGAATCGACATTTTTTTGTAGATATGAGCTTCAATATTTTCTATACATAAGATACGCTTTAATCTTTTCCCGTCTCTCTCTCTCTCTCATATATATATATATATATATATATATATATATATATATATATATATATATATATATATATATATATATATATATATATATCGGTCGATTTAGTGATACTGTTTTATGCGATCTTTTTAGCGGTACCTGTTCCTTAAATGTTGATCCTGCTGGTTTCACAGACGCCTTGCTTGTTACACCTGAAGGCATCCGAGTGTTTCCCGCGAGGGAAAGGCGGCGCAAGCAACTATCGACTGTGGCGTCGTTCCATGTCGATGGTAATCTGACTGTCGGCCATTTTGTGAACGCTTAGCAGAAGAGCCGGCCCTTTTGAACGCGGACTCCCGCCAAGACCCAATTAGTCTCAGATCTCACGTCAGCCATTAGAGGGTAGTATTACATAGAAGTGGACTGGGATCTTCGTTCATGCAAGATTATCCCTTAGGAAAGCGAAACAGGAATTCAATAAAGAAAGAGTAATGGTAATGTGTACATCGTTTTTCGTCGGACTGTTGTCTTAATCAACGTTAATATTCATATTTCGACTATGATTTTGCCTATGTTACTTCAGTCATCTTCGCATGTGTTTTTTATTTAAAAGAACAATTATATACTTATATGAATAAATGCATCTCTTGAATATTGGATATATGTGTTATATATGCACGTTTATATGTAATACGGTGTGTATATTTTGTGATATATAAGCAGTTATATGTAATACTCGGTGTATATGTGTTTGATATATGTGCATTAATATGTGATACCGTGTGTATATTTTGTAAATTATATGCGTTTATGTGTAATACCGTGTGTGTGTATTCAATAAATTTCGGGTACCATCTTGGACTATCAAATATGTGTATTATATACGACATAATAACGTTGACACACCGGGTCTCGTTGATCTCCGCAGTTAAGCGACGTTGAGCCTGATTAATATTAGATAGGTGACCATTTGTGAATCTATGTGGAAGGATGGCGATATCTCCTTGCAAAAACTCACGTCATCAAAACCATACATGCGACTGTTAATCACTTGTTAATTTAATATTCAATAGAAACTTCCATTTCTTTAAGGACGAAACCGGCTCAATCCGCTGAGGGTGAAGGGAGCTCTCGAAACTGAGATATGGCATATAAGTGGAAATATACTGAGTTCAAATTAAAATGTCATAGGCAAAAGTCACAGGAAAAATAATCATTACAAAAAAAAACACAGGCGAAAAATTAATCAGGAAAATAAATTGGATAATGTTGTCAATATCGAATGCTTACTTTTTAAATGTTAATATTAAGTATAAATAAAAGTTCTAATCCTCACCGTAACTAACTTTATTACTGACCCTTATATGGTTGTTTGAAAAATCGATGCTATAAATCCTGGATTATGTTTTATATATGCAAATTATTAAAAAAAATTCTAATAAGCATAGATCCGGAAACGCTTGGTCTCTGATTTCTAGGCCATTAAAATAAATACTGATTAACATACTTTATTTTAAACATCTAACACTTATAATGTGTTTGGTAGTGCCCTGCCATTTCTACAGGTCGGATAGATAAACGCAATCGCTGTCAGAAGTAAAATAGTCTGTGCTCGGTATTGCCACATACACTAACGAAACCATAACAAATATAAAAGTCGACATGGACTCATTTGATAGCCAACATGGAGGACGTGGTCAGCATCCTGCGAATGTTGGTCTTTCTTATTTCAGTTAACAGAATACAACACAGCAAATACAGGTAAATAAATATGATCATTACACACCAAAGGCTATGCACAAAAATAAATTGACCACAAAGGAACTTAGATCAGTAATGAGTCCTATTACAAAAGCAAGCTTCACACAAAGAGATTCTTTTATCCATATAGAGCATAATCTCGAAGTAAGGCCATCGATTTTACAAACACCTCGTAGAAAACTTGTAATTATTATCAATCAAAATTTAGATTGTTTTCTGTGACTATTTTATGACATAATTATCGGCCACGAATATACCATCTAATCAATAAAAATGTCTGTATTTACATCTTTGTGATCGTATATAATTAATCAAACATGTTTGCCACCGATTGAGATTCGATTTCAATTATTATGTTTCTTTTATTTCAGCCGACATTAATGAAGGACACATTCGTTACATTTTGAACCACGAAGCGAACGCTACAAGCGACAGTTTTTTCTTCAAAATTGTTGACAAAGGTAAGCAATTATATTTTATTCTCTTTCTTATTCATGTATATATTATTTAATTTCTTAGACAGAATTTATTTTAACGACAATCTTATTTTTTTAAGACGCAGAACATATCGATAGAAGATGTAGTTTGTGTTTTTGAGTGGTTCTACCTTAATTTGATTTGTCTAAAGTGTGTGTCCAGTATTCAGAATTAAAATATATTAATAGCACAACGGTCAGAATGGCAATCATAATTTTTCCTTGCTATAAACAATCGTCAGAATCCGCTGATTTGTGTTTGGTATTGGAAAAGTGTGAAAAGCAAATAGATAGATAGATAGATAGATAGATAGATAGATAGATAGATAGATAGATAGATAGATAGATAGATTGTTTCAATGTACCATAGAAAGCTTGTTGAGAGACAATGGTGACTTTTACCTCCCAGCCATCATTGTCAATGCATTCATCAAAGCTGATCGCACATGACATTTTTGCTTCTTGTCCCATTTTTCCACTTGACCTAATAATTGTGATGCATCGAATGATAATCACTCGCCTGCCGGTCATAGTGGTATCTTCCCATGCGGTATACAACACAAATTTGACAATTCTAACGTCCTATTAATAGCCCGCCTCAGGCCACATTTTGCCGGCTCTTGGCGCTCTATTAATTGACCCGATAATTGTCGCGAAAAATCCCTTCTTGCGTTCAAGCGAAAACAATGTCTGAGGTGATCATTATTGAATGAAATTCGAAATGTCACTTTGTTTACGAATGCGATCGGGTGCATTGCGAAAATGCCGGTTAGACGAATTCCTGGAGTGTGATGTTCGAATAAACAACTAAACTAAGAAAAATTGTTTTTAAATAAAATAAACAGGAACTTATATTCTTAAGATGCGTCTGTTCGATCAACGCGCTTAGCACTGAAAATGCTATTTCCACACAAACGTGACAGATCAACAGGAATGCTATATAAAACTGAAACGTGTCAGAGCGACGAATACACTGTTTTAAATTGAAACGTGACAGATAAACCGGAATGCTATCTAAAATTAAAGCGTATCAGCGCGACAAACATGCTATTTCCAACTCAAGCGTGACAAATCAACGGAAATTCTATATAAAACTTAAACGTGGCAGAACGACGAATATGCTGCTTCAAACTCAAAATAAATGTCAATGCTATGTAGAACTAAAACGTGACAGCCCGGTCTAAATTCTATTTCAAGCTGACGCGTAACTGGCAGACCGACAGACAGAATCTCCTTTTTTAGATGCATGGATGTATCTAAAATATGAGGCGCCGATTTAATCTGCGCTTTTAGTGATGAAAATATACTTCAAAATTAAACGTGACAGATCCACGAAAATACTAATTCACGCTAAAGCGCAACAGGCCAACTAAAATGCTATTTAAGATTTAAGCGTGACAGACATACAGACAAATAGTGATCATTTTAAATATCATTGGACGCGTCTAAATGATGATGCATCTGGCGATGAAGATGCAATTTCAAACAAGCGTGACAGACTGACAAAACATACAGAGACGCTTGGACGCATCAACAATGAGATGCGTCAATTAAATATGGGCGTTTAGTGATATAAATGCTATATCAAACTGAATCGTGACAGACAAACTGACAGAGAATGTCACACTGGAGGACCACTCGCCTTGAAAGAAGATAAATAAATAAAAGCATTCATATAAAATCTCTACGGACCAATGAAAATGATTTAGCCGCAAATGACGATAATAATATTTGAATCTTTCATGTATGCATTCAAATGAAAATCCTTAGGACGCTGTGATCCATGGAAACTGCGAATTGAATTGTGGAATTAATATATAGGCTTGACAGGCTTCAAACACGCAGAACGATTGTTCCTTCTCTTTAATATATATATATATATATATATATATATTTATATATATATTATTCATTTTCTATCTTTTTTTCTTATTGAAGGTCAATGTTCATAAACTGAACAAAGCCTTTAGGGGTTTTACTCGGTCGGGGTCCGTACAACAGGAGGAAAGGAAAATTAATGCTTGGATGAAACTATTCAAAGTTGACCTTTGTGAAGAGGTTGCTTTCCAAAAATCTCATATCATTTTTTGAAATTACTTCTATAATAAGATCATGGCTGCAACAGACATGAGAAGTGGAAGACCTTTTCGATTTCATATCCTCGTCTTCAATCTATCCAAACCAAAAGAATACAAAGAAAATCAAATTATGATAATAATACTCATTTCTCTGACCCCGGAAAAGAACGCGCCCTTTTCTGAAATACACATTACAACGATGTTCAATAATACATGCAAATAAATAAATCAATATATATTGATATATGTTAGCATCCATATATATATATATATATATATATATATATATATATATATATATATATATATAATATTTATAAATAAATATTAATTATTTATTACCTACAGACATCGATAATTTCCGACGATCGGCGGGCCTGAACTCCGATCACAAATCGTCACTGATTCGCAGTCAAGAGCGTTTCCCGTTGGCCACCACAAATTAGCTTAGAATTAAGGAGGAATTTAACTTTGTAAATGCCAAGTCGGCGGGCATATTACAACGAGCAGCGAATAGTGATCTACAACAACAAAATGTGTTGGATCTTGCAATGAATTTAGTAGTACTGTTTGTTATTAAACTCACTCAACCCTAGCAAAGGGGGCTTTTAATAATATATATATATATATATATATATATATATATATATATATATATATATATATATATATATATATATATATATATATAAGTTTTGTATTAGGACCTATTTATTATAGTCTGGATTAAATTTAAGATACGATAATCGCATCTCTATAACCGGTTCTGTCCGTCGTTCCATTTACATTACCCTTAACCTTACGTTTAATCTTGACCTTTATAGTTGAGAGAGAAAGAACGAGATATCAGTTCACTTGCTGATAATTGCTATTGTTTTCTTGAGTTACAAGTACGGCTTAATTTAGAAACTCTTGAAGTTTCTTCTATAAAAGTATAAAATTACTTGATACAATCTTTCATAAATCAAATTTGTTATTCAAATTTCTAACTGGACGCACGCTTTAAATGTTTTGGTTTTGATAAAGAACAGGTTGATTTATGATTTAAATGTTTCCATCGGATATTTCAGTCCTTTATCTTGTAAATTACTATATGTATTAAATGAAAATGAATCTGTAAATGGCGTACCCACACATCATTATAATGACGTACTATTTTTTCAACCAATCAGCGGAGATCAGACTACGTCTCTGCTATTAGTGACACTCTGGCATATGACCTCTAACAAGTGATCCTATGAAACGGAAACATGTTTTTTTCTCATTGAAATAAATCGCAAAGCTGTTGCGCTTATATGCATAAAACATGGTGAAACGGCCAGAAATATGAAATCCTGCATTTACAAACACAAACAGGACCTCAAACACAACAACCCCACTAACGCACCAGTCATACACAGAAAACCCTTTTACCCAGAATTTTGATTTATAAACTGCACCCTACCACATCGCACGTGAATCGAAAGCGCTATAATACTTTTATCATAACCATCTAACATAAAGATCATACTGGGATCTTATTCCTTAAGCGAACATCTCGCAAAAACCGCACTGAAACAATGCAGTATATTGCGCCACTGCGATCCCTGTTAAAGTAACTTTTATTTTTTTACTATACTTCATCCATAGTTTTTCACTTCTCCTCCTTTTATTCTCCCTTTTTTAGCATTTTAACGTCTCTCCGTACGCAATTGATTATTCTTTCTTTTTTTTCAAATAGTTACACGCGTGACAATGACGTCTCTTTGTGCGTTCTTCTTTTTCTTATGTGTTTACCGTTATCGGATTAATTTACAAGCTTCACTTTTTTTGAAGACGTTCACTGATCCGAATAAAACCGGTAAAATCTCTCGTTTCTTGATGATTTTTTCCTGGAGTTAAATTTTTTTTTTCGTTTGTCTTTTTCACACATCTTGTCTTTTACGGCATGCCATTTTATGAATATATCTAGCATTTTATCCCCATATTTATATAGTTATAGATACGAGGTAAATAACTTTAGGGCATATTCATTTAAATACGATCCAATAATTCAACATGAACTAAATTTTTTTGTTCCATCGTTTCTGAGGCGATATGGATTTTTTAAAAATATTTATATCAATAAATATTTTTTTTAAATCCATGTCGCCTAATCATCAGGTCTAATCATCAGCACAGAGATGTATGTATACAATACTAAAATCCTAGAACATAATACTAATACTCAAAAACTCCACATACTAGAAGCTTTACTCATTAAAACTAAATAACCTGCTATTAACAAGATTAATTTTAACACTAGCACTAATATACTTAAATGCTTATAATACCTAATAAACATAGTTAAATTTTCCCGCCATAATTAATTATAAATCTCACTCCAGGTCTTTACCTGTTTGTCATTATTCCACTGGCGATGGACCCAGACGGCTCAGAAAGTACTCTGGACCAACATGTACACTATGGCAGTTTCATCAGCCAATTTCCTTCCGAGATTAAGATTTTAATCCGGAAAATTGAAGGGATCAACACTAAAATAGCCAGACAAAAATTGTCGGTTATTTTTAATAATACGTGTCTTAAAGAAAAAATGCTGCCTCGATACACACACATATATATATATATATATATATATATATATATATATATATATATATATATATATATATATATAACGTAAAATATAATAACACGAAATTACATGATTGTCGATGCAATAATTTATTTCAACCTTGCGGTTTTATTCAAGCATCCAACTTGACAATTACATTTTTGAGACTGATAGAAAACTGAATTTATCCTCGACACTTCAAACACAACCAGAGAGAGTCTAATAATCTGATAGACCTCTAGATTTGTAACGGTGAAAATACCAAATAGATCAGTTACGGTAAACCCCCATAAATATTTACAATAATATCTGTTATGGACATGTAATTACTGACCTGATGACATTAGTTATAGTTGTTTTTCGGATGTATGCATATACGATTGTACTTTAAGATATTCGTGTATTCAGAGTACTTACTTGAAATAAGATAGCCTTATATTTGCTTATATGTATGTATGCGCGTGCGGATGCGCGTGCATGCATGCATTGGTGTATATGTATGTATGGTTAGAGTAGGTGCGTATATATAAGTGCATATGTTTTTGTATGTATATATATGTGTACGTACATGCATGTGTTTGTGTATGTGCAGGCATGTATGTGTGTGTATGTCTGTGTGTGTATGTATATCCTGCATATTTATTTTGTCAATATATGTTTATATTTAAGTAAACTCTTACCCCGGTTATTTAAAACTTTCCAGGCCGTATATATTATTTTATATATGTGTATGTGTATATATGTGTATACATGTGTGCAGGTGTGTGTGTGCATGTATGGGCATGTGCGCGTATATGAGTATAGGTATTGTGTACGTATGCGTATGACTGTGTATGTTTATATGTATGCGTGCATATGTGCATTTGTGTATGTCTATGTATACATGTATGTGTGTCTCTATTTTGCACATCTGTGTCTATGTGTGCATGTGCGTATATATGTGTGTATATGTATATGTATATGTGTGTATGTGTGTGTATGTGCATATGTATGGATATGTGTGTGTGTGTGTGTAGGTATATATTCATTTAGTAAGGATGTTTTTTAATGAATACTTAAAGACGAAACACATTTATCCTCGATGTCTTAAAATTTTTTAATTCAAGGTAGTAAGTATGGGTGTGCATGTATATATATGTATGTGTGTGTGTGTAGATGTGTATGTGTATATATATATATATATGTATATATGTGTATATATATGTGTGTGTATATATATGTATATATATATGTGTGTGTAGAGATAGGTGTGTGTATATGTGGGGATGTATGCATATATAATTGTACTTTAAGATATTCGTTTATTCTGATTATTTACTTAAAATAAGATAGCGAATTAAATTAAGTGTATAATATTATCACTAGACAATATTAGATTGGAATTAGGCTATAATTATAGGCTTCCATAGATTATAAAACTAATGTAAGATGAATTTGTGAAACTCAGAGTATTAAAATATTACATTTGGAATATAATCTTAAATAATTTTTAGTTTTCAAATTGATACTGGCACGCGGATCTAGACAGAATGGGGGCACGAGAAGTGTCAATCGGCTGATGACACGCTAACGTGTGTTAATGTCTTATCTCTCTTCCTCCTTCCTCCTGCCGGGCCGAAAACTGAATTTCGGGCTAGCCAAAAATTGTGTGTGTGTGATGTTAAGAATAGGTATATGTGTGCGTGTGTATGGAGGCGTATGAACGTTAAATGTCACCAGGTCGGAAATGTAGAAAGAATATGTGCGCTTAACTCAGACGTTATTATTTTAATAAAAATAAACAAAAAAAAACATAAGATCCCTTTCGATTGCTTTAGTTAAATATAAGATGTTAATTCCTACTCGCTCTGTAATAGGTATTCAGACTGGCTGCGACCACCACTCTCTCTGGTTGTGTTTGAAGTGTCGAGGATAAATTCAGTTTTCTATCAGTCTCAAAAATGTAATTGTCAAGTTGGATGCTTGAATAAAACCGCAAGGTTGAAATAAATTATTGCATCGACAATCATGTAATTTCGTGTTATTATATTTTACGTTATTATTGCTCTGTTTACCACATTGAGCTCTCTTACCCGGATTTCTTCCTGGAATTATTCCATTATAACACTAATATATATATATATATATATATATATATATATATACATTTCGACATTTATAATATTTATATGTATATTTGTGCATATATATGTACATATATACATATATATACATATATATATATATATATATATATATATATATATATATTATGCAAATATAATTATGGCAATTAGGCTACACAGAGGCTCCCGCGTTTCATCCCCGTAGGAAATCATAAGGCTAAAAGGCATGTAGTTCATGTTGTATATATATATATATATATATATATATATATATATATATATATATATATATATATATATATATATAGTGTGTAGATTTAAATTTTGTGTTGGGAATCTGAATAACAGAGCTCAATGTAATTTAAACAGAGCAAAACAGAATTATAAAAAGAAAAACTATACACACATTAAGGTTGTACACATAATAACTTATTTCGACCCCTTTAATTAGGTCTCCTCAGATGTATAGACAACCACGTCAAAAAAAACAAATAATGAGAGAAATTGATCGCCTTAAAAAGATAAATTCACTTTTTTGATTGGTCTATGTAAAAAGGAGGTAAATGTTAAAATAATCGAGGAGGGGTGACAGAAGTAAGATTAATTTTTTAATATATGCAGAAATATAAAATATAAAAATATATATAAAAGAATTCTTTTTTGCTATTTAAACAAATAAATCATCTCATTTAAAATTTCGAATGTGAGCTCTATGGGTAAAAATATATGATGAAAGATTCGAGCGTTCACGATTAAAAACTACGTTTAATTATTTACGATTAAAAATTAAAAGACGAAAATGTAGGACGAAGATTTCGGTTTAGATTAGAACATATTAAAAATTTAATTTGTATAACGTCAAGATTCGAGATGATTTACATTATGGAATTAAAGTTTAGCGACATTTAAAAACGGTTTATTTACAAATTGGTAAAGATTCGAGCGTTCACGATTAATTATTTACGATTAGAAATAAAAAGACGAAAATTCAGGACGAAGATTTCGATTTATATAGGAAATTATAAGAAAACTTAATTGGTTATAACGTCAATACGGAATTAAAGTTTGGCGACATTTAAGCACGATTAATTTACAAACTAGAGTTTTACTAAATTGAAAAAAAAACAAAAACAAAAAAACTTACTAATTTGTTAACATTTACTTTTACAGTTATAACTCTTTTACATAGACCAATCAAAAAAGTGAATTTATCTTTTTAAGACGATCAATTTCTCTCATTATTTGGTTTTTTTGACGTGGTTGTTCATACATCTGAGGAGACCTAATTAAAGGGCTCGAAATAAGTTATTATGTGTACAACCTTAATGTGTGTATAGTGTTTCTTTTTATAATTCTCTCTCTCTCTCTCTCTATATATATATATATATATATATATACATACATACATACATACATACGTACATACATAACACATATATTAATGATGTATTAATTTATGATTTTTTATTCGACAATTTTTAAGAAAATTATAAGTATAAAAGATTGACAAAGGAGGATGGTTCTTCCGAAAATCACCTGATGTGCCGATTGAAATAAAAAACAATTACTTAAACCATGCTCCTAAAAGGTCCCTAAAACACTGTACAGGAATTATTAAACGAAACCATGAGTTGCAGTTTTCTGTGCATATATATATATATTTATATATATACACATATGCATGTATATATGAATATATATAATTAAATAAAATAATGAATTCAATTTTGACACTAGCTTTAACTTGCTAACACATGTTAAGATACTAAATATTCCTACATAAACATCCTCTCGCAATATGATATTTATAAAAACAAGCTCATGCCATCGCAATTTTTAATTATTTGTTTGTTTCCTTGATTATTGTCTTTGATAAGATCGAAAGTATTCGGACTTTTGATTCGATGTTGATATTTGCTCAATGTATTTGTCTCATCGAACCGTGTGGACGACTTCATAATTGGAAGAAGAAACCTTTTCTTTGCAACAAAACATGCATGAAAGAAGAATTGCCGTCTAAAAAAATACCAATACTCTGTCATAGAGAAACATTTATTGGGGAACGAGTCCCACAACTTCAAATTTTGATTCGAATGTAATTCCCATAGCCCTTTAAAAGTTAACTTTAAATCTTAATTACAATTTTTAATTTTTGAGTCCCAGTCTTAAAAATCTTGTAAGTAGTAAAATCCCCCTCTACTTTCACCTTTAATGAGTTTTTACATTTTATTTTTCTATAACTTCTATATCTATTAAGGCTAGTTTTGATAGGGCTTCTTACTAAAGCTATAATAACCAATTACTCTACCATTGATAATAAGTAATTTAAAACCATTAATAACCTTTTTCACATCGTACGATTATGTATATGCAGTATTCTCCAAGGCGATTTCATCTCCTTTATAATGGCTTTTATGTTATATATATGAAAAATAAATGGTTTTTTCTTCCTTGTAGTGTGTTTCTCCTTGCATGTAATGTTACATACAATGTTTTCTACTTTGAGTCCCATTGTACATCCTTAAATATTGTTTTTTCACCCGGTTTGTATTGATTTGATGACCCTTGCTACCTCATTGTTCCTAATTTGTTGTATAATTGCGAGTATTAAACTCTATATCCTTTATATTCTATGTTAGCTTTTAAATTAGTGTCTAATTCCTGGGTTGATAAAGAGAACTGATATTAATAATAATATATCGTCTCAGAAACGATCGTACAATAAATGCTCATGTAATAAAGTTCACACAAGATATATGTTACATACACACACACACACACATATATATATATATATATATATATATATATATATATATATATATATATATATGTATATATATGTATGTATATATGTGTGTGTTTTTCAGTCGATTAAACTTTTCTCTGACTGTATACACAGTATATATATATATATATATATATATATATATATATATATATATATATATATATATATATATATATATATTATCAAAGTGGAAATATCGTGCACATTTGTTAAGGCAACCATGTTTTGGTTTAGCTAAGTAAAATGCCTAAATAAGAGAATTGATGGAATCGGACTGCCAGAAGTTGGCCTCCAAGGCTGTCGTGTTTCTGGAAACAAGAAGTCAAGAATTTGGGCGTGGTCTTTGACCTGATAAATGCTTCGGGGATTTCTATTGGGTTATGCTGTCACAGACTAATCAGGGTATCAGCGTCGTCTAAGCCATTTAAGATACAAGTTAAGCCGCGGAATGTCGGGCTTTTACGAAATAGTTACCGACCGGAAACAAATGTTGCGTTTATTTTACTTTTTCGTTCTTCTGTATATTGATACTAATATCGGTCTTTAAAAGAAAAGAAAAGTCGTCGCCTCCAGCTTGAGTCAATCCTTCCGAATTTGTAAGGAGAGGAGGAGAGAATAGGAAAATCGAAATGTTATTCTATATTTCTTTATCGTGCCTTGTCTCATTTTACAGAAAAGTAATTGAAAGCAAAGTCCTATACTAAGTTCAAACAAATCTTTTCTGTAGTAAAACTGCACAGAGAATCCAATGATGCTATACTTTGTATTATATCTTTTTACCATGGCATATTCGGTCTGTGACAATATATATATATATATATATATATATATATATATATACATGTGTGTGTGTGTAAACATTTAATTTCACCAGAGCTGTTCAGTATAAAAGCTCGATGAATGTTAACATTTAATAACAGTGCATATAAAACTTAACAATGGTATTTAAAATTCTAATTATACATATATTTACTTTCTGAAGTTCAAAAGAATTTCAAAGTAACCCTTGACAATTGTTTCGCGCAGAAACGAACACCTAGGAATAAACATATAATTATCGGGATCTTTCGCTCATTCAGCTAATCAGAAGATCGTCAGAAAACTTCCGGACAAAAAAATCCTCAGGCCAAAAAATACATTGTTTATGAATTTCCTACAGGAAAACGTTCCCTAAAGAAACGATAAGATCCATTCATACACAACTGACTATGTTGTATCTGTCTGTATGTTTACTTTATAATATACATATGGGAAGGACTAGCAAGACGATCCACCGACATAGCCTCTTGACACTGACGCAATTACAAATGCTATTTTTAAGTTAAACCTGGCAGACCGACATAAACGCTATTACACACTTAAGCTTGACAGACCGACAAAGCTTCTATAGTAGCTTGACACATCAAATATAAATTACGTTCATTTAGCGTGCGCATTTCACGATGAAAATGACATTTAAAACGTAAGAATGGCAAACCAAAGAAAATTCTGTTAGAAATTAGGACTGACAGACTGACTAACGCACATAACCTCGCATAGATTGTGAATACGTAAAAAAATACGGACATATTTGTTGCTAATCCAATCAAATGTTGTTTTCCTCGCGAATTCAAGGGAGATAATCATCTCCCTCTTCAGCTATGCAACATTTGTTTGTTTTTATACCTCGTCTTTAAATGTTTATTCTTTCTCTGATGCTAACAAATATTTAAAATTCCTTCTTTGTTTTTAGTTTCCGTAATGGTTAATCGATTATTTCCGCCAGGACACGTAGTTCGCTTCTTAATCGAATTCTCGTCCTAGTAGTTTTTTTTCAACAAATTACAATTGCAATTGAAGAGAAACGGTTTTGGTTTTGCTTTCTGTTTTTTTTTGTGTTATTTTTAATTTTGTTTACTAAAGTGCATTTCGATAGTATGTCTTGCTTTTAATTGAGTTGTACTTTTAGGACATATCTTTATACCTATCTTTCTATACTATTGCAGTGATAGCATCGCCATTTTGAAAATGACATGTATTGCATTCTACATTTGAATATATATATATATATATATATATATATATATATATATATATATAGTCTCGGAAGTTCTTTTAACCTTCAAAACTGAAAAAAAATATATATACATATATTTACGTTGAAAGATTTTAGTCTAGTAAGTCAATAAATCTACATATATCTATCTATCTATCTATCTATCTATCTATCTATCTATCTCTCTCTCTCTCTATATATATATATATAAATATATATATATATATATATATATATATATATATCTTAATCATTTAGGAAGTGAGACAATCGAAATAATAGTAAGCAAAAAAACAACGAACGCTGCAAACACCAATAAATATAATCACACATATATATATATATATATATATATATATATATATATATATATGATCCAACAAAGCCACTCTGTATTTATTTTGTTTGTGACTTTTTTAAAAAGTAGAAATATTAGTCACCTATCGCGGCAACTGTATATAGATGTTTTATATTTTCCAGATCTATCAGCGTGGTTAAACCTGGCAAGATTCAAAACATGGACGTCATTTATATGCATTCAGTGCTCGACCAACTGATCAATAGAATTTACTACTTGAAGTAGAATAAATCATATCGTTTTAAATTAAATGATTCATATATATATATATATATATATATATATATATAAAATTAAACCAGTTCAAATATATTGAAAATATGTACTTAAAACCAAGATTTTTTTCAAATGTGCTCAATATAATATAGAGCTTTTAAGCAGAGTAACTGTCGTGATTCGAACAACGGCTGCCACTTATTATGAAAATTGATTGTCTGAAATCTCAGCCTTTGACTCTTTTGGACGAATTATTTTCATTACTAGATTTTGTACTGAAACATAATTGCATCTATGTAGACTATTTTATTTATATATATATATATATATATATATATATATATATATATATATATATGTGTGTGTGTGTGTGTGTGTGTGTGTTGGTATCTGTGTGTATTTAAGCAACATTCTTTGTGTGTCCAACTGACTTCACGTGAGCATTTTTGGTTGCTTTTTTAAATTCTTTTCTATACTCCAGTTTTTTGCTTCATGTGGTGTTGTCACCGGAAGATGATTCGACAAAGAATCGAAAACGTCAGAGATACATAAGGAACATACGTTAATTTCTCTGCTTTTAAGACAAAAAAAGATCATTAGAAAAATAGAAATAATACAAGAAGGTTTAATGAAGCAGTTGAATTCTTTTATTTTTACAATGTTTGCTATATATATATATATATATATATATATATATATATATATATATATATATATATATATATATACATAAACTGTAAATATGTTTTAATATTAAAGTGTATGTATTCCTACAGACGATATCGTTTCGGTTTTATTAGCCTCATGTGTGCAGGAGTGGCGGTTGCAAGCGGTCGTATTGGATCGAATGCAATTCGTAAATTAAGACTTGAATCACGAGGCTAACGTCTATGCCCATGCGGCCACGAGAAATCACCACAAACGTAAATTGAAGTAAACGTACACTTACCCGAGAGGCGGGTAAAGCGTGTTGTCGAAAGTGTTCGACGTTCGAGAGGAACTTTGCATAATCGCTGATGACAACAATCTCGTCACTCTAAAAAGTTCTCTACTATTAATATTGTTGAATCTTAAAAGAGCATTAACTGAAAATAGTTTTAAATATAAAAGTTTTTTCATACCTACAGATGATGCTGTTCCGGGTGTTTTTACACTCATATTCTATTTTAAACGTTTAATGACATTTTTGTAGCTGTGTTTGTTTGTATAAAAATCGTAATGCTTGATTGCTTGACAGAAACAATACTCGGTATCATTCGGGATTTCATTTAATTATTATTTGTAGTTGTTGACGTTTTTGTTGAACAATCCAAATGTTTTGAGTTCGAATGGTACGATATCAAATAAAGCTGTGTTTTTGTTTCACGATTAAGTGACATAACACTTCTTTAAATCACATCAGTTTTTTTTTTTTATTTATTCTATTTTCAAGATGGTAGAGGTAATACTATTTTACAGCGACAGGGAAAGCAAGGTTAAATTAATAACACTTCAGTTAATGGCTTGAAAAAGTGTTTTTCAACTCGGTTTATATTTAAAGCAAACTAATTAATTGTAACCATGTAACTGGATGTTTGTTTTCGTGATTATAGAGAATCTATAATTGTCATTATATTTGTTTACCAGGTTCTTGACATAATAATCAAAGAATATTATTGCGAAGACTTTTCGAAACATGAATCTTGATAAAAGAAACAGAATTCCGTTGTTATTCTTGTAGTTTTAGGTTTATTTTTCGGAAGAGTTTTCGTATTTTTTTTCCTGCAAAGTCCAAATATGAGAACATAAAGAAAGTGCGAAAGACTTATTTTTTGTGTAAGCTGGTTCATTCTTTTTGTTCTTGTTTTTATAGTTTGTTATTGTGGCTCTTCTATGCGCCGGCTGCTTTTGATGTGATTATAACGATGCAGATAAGGTAGTCCGTCCTTCTCGGGGTTAATCTCAGGGGACATTGCAACGACCGACCTGATGCGTTTAGACAACACAGTAAAGACAACACAACAAAGAAAGAAAGAAAGACAGAAATATAGAAAGACTGAAAAACAGAAGAAATGATAGAAGTACATAAAACGGAAAGAAAGAAATACATTAAAAAAATACCAAAACAAATATCGAAAGAAAGAAATAGAGCAAGAATGAGTGAGAGACAGAAAGACAGAATAGTGAAAGATAAAAATACAGCAGCAATATAGACAACAACAAAAAAATGTAAACATAGAAAGAATCTTGGACGCCTCTAAGATGAGATACGTCAGTTCAATCTGCGCGTTTAGCAACGAAAATGCTATTTTAAAACAAAATTACAATTTAAAACATAAGCGTGACAGAGAAACGAAAATGCTATTCAAACTGAAGCGTGACAAATCGACGAAGATGCCAGTTTAAACTATAGAAAAATTACGGACAGATCCTCTAATGCAGATGCGTGGACGTATCTAAAATAAGACGCGTCCATTCAATCTACGTTTTCTTCTTACTTTATGTTAGCTTTTTATAGTCAGTTCCCTAAATGAATGTCTCATTGTACTTAAATACACCATTTCGAACAACAGTTTTGGGACTCGTGTTCACCTGGGCCCTTCTGCCCTGACATATCCGCAATTGTGATTGACCTTCTCCGACAGACTTCAATCAACTAACCTCTCCATCCTTCAAAATGTCAATTCTAACCAATTCCAACCAGCTGTCATTAGGTGGCTCCGCATTCGTCTCTCTATCCCCTCTCTATCTCTCCCTATGTTTCTCTACTTCTCTGTCTCACTTTCTCTCTTTCTCTCACACCACACACACAGACACACACACACACAGATATGTTATATATATATATATATATATATATATATATATATATATATATATATATATGGCCACGTGTCACCTCCGAATCCTTTATGACTTTTCACCTCTTCCACGTGCTCTCCAGCCCACTTTTCAATCAAATGTCACGAGAGTCTTAAATTGCTTCCCACCCTATAACTTGAAAAGTACTAATGATTCAAGCCTCTAGCACATCGAGAAAACAGGTTAGTCAATTTTTCAAGAAAAAACAAACCTTTTGACCCCAAAGCATTAACTTTTCACTTTTTTCATTTATGTGTATTTTGTGTGTGTGTGTGTGTGTGTGTGTGTGTGTGTGTGTGTGTGTGTGTGTGTGTGTAGAATAACACTGCTATAGCCATTACAATGTTAACATCGAGTATGTGACCAGTGGAAATGTTACATCGACAGTCACTGTAGATCGAGCGCTGTTAACATTTATTAGTATTTTCCGGTTCTGGAAAATTATCTGAACAGAGAAAAATATTTCGAAGTATATTTTTTTTTCTGAATTATTAAAACTTGTTTTTAGTTTTTCCGACTCTCGGAAATTCAATGATAATTTAAATATTCTATTTATGTTTTAAACAGAAGCCCGAGTCAAAAATCATAAAAACTTACCATTTTTAATTCTGAAAGAATTAATTAATAAACAAAAGTCTTGTTTTAACAAAAGTTCGATGGGGAAAATTCCTGTTGGAAAATCAGAGACTGTTCAGTAGTACAGATCGTAACAACAGCAACTGAACCTCGCAAATGTGGGATAAAAGACATGCAATAAAGTCACATCGTCTAATGAACCTCCAACTCGAACAATCTTAAATAATTATTTATTGTTTTATTTTGATGATCTCAAAATTATTTCCGTTTAATGGGCACGTAATCGCATGAAATATAAAATAAATAACACTACTGAGACCAAGAATTGAACCCGTGCCATTTAGGGAAGAAAAGGTAGCAATATTTAACATAGGTTGTGTCAGATGACAGAAAATTAATATTCTATTACAAATTAGATGGTGAAAAATAAAAGGTTTCCGTTGGAAAATTAGCTAACGTGTTCAAAGAAATAACGTCACGAACGGGAAGTCGACGTGGCAGAAAAGTTAAACTGATCTCTCTCCCCTCCCCCCCTCTCTCTCTCTCTCTCTCTCTCTCTCGTTTGGAAATGGTAAACGAAACAAACAATCCGAATCTTAATGTGTTCATTTTCTTATTTTTGTTTTCCTAATGTGTCATTTAACCTTTAAATATGTTCGTTATTTCGCTCGTGTACTCTGCGACGTTTATGTCCGTATTGTGTGTTAATGGTCTATCTGATGTTGTTTTATTTTCCGTTCGCACCTGTGCCATTGTGCAGTCAGCTATCTCATCTGTGCGTGTATTACATAACAGTGTTTTTATTTTCGGGCACCGTGATGTATGGCGGTCAATAACTACCTAAAGTAAATAGGGAATGAGAGAGGAGTTTAAAGCGAAGAGAGAGAGAGAGAGAGATGTACGCCTTGCTAGAGATGATTTTATTCACGTTGTGTTCACATTCAAACAAGCACCGTTGTGTTTCCATGTGCCTTAACCGCAATAAACGGCTTCTATGTTGCTTTACTGGTTTTCAATACTCGTTTGTTTACGAATTCTTTTTTTGAAAATAAAACATTTCACGGTGAAAAAAGTAAATAATTCACTTTGAAATTCCCCATTCTTCAGAAGATACGTCTTCCTGTTTTTTCTCATGGTAGAGGATTTTTTTTCGTTTGGTATGTTGGTCTGTTGTTCTATCACCCTTAAGTTGTTTTAAAATCACTAAACATCTGCCTCATATGTGGGTTCGATTGCCTCAAGTTTTCTGAATTTATGTTAAATAGTGTGAGCTTCTTTGGGTCTGCTGAATTTAAGTTAAAAATAACATTTCTATCTGTCTGTCACGCTAAAGTTTGAAATAGCATTTTCATCGCTAAATACGTACATTGAATGGACGCCTCTTAAAAACATTCGTTCGTTTTGAGGTGCGTCCTCATATCTGTATGAGTGTTCAGTCGGTCGGTATGTCACACTTTGTTTGAAAAGGCATTTTCATTATTAAACGTACAGATTAAATGAACGTAACTACACGTTCTTGTTTTTCTTTGAAGTTAATCCTTGCTACACGGAATGACAATTCTGTGTGTCTATTTTTAGCTCGGTCAGTGCGTTAATCGGAAAGGGACAAACGTCGAAGGACGTTCGTTTGTTCAGTAAACACGGCGTAGTTCGTGGGCGCATTATCAATATATAACGAAGAAGAAGAAGAAGAAGAAGAAGAAGAGGAAAAAAAGTAGTAGAAGAAGAAAAGAATTGGAAATAGAATAAATAAAGAGGAAGAAGAAGAGGCATAAATAAGTAGGAGGAGGAGAAGAAGAAGAAGAAGTAGAAGAAGAAGAAGAAGAAAGAAAGAGCAGTGGTAAAAGTGGGGGTTAAAAAAGAAGAAAGGATAGTAGTAGAAATAGAAAGAGATAAAAGAGAAGTAGGAGTATAAAGAGGAGAAAAACAGAGAAGTTCAGGTAGGAAGAAGAGAAAAGGGAGGAGAAGGAGAAAGAGAAGGAAAAGAAAGAGGTATAGAAGAAGGAAAAAGGAAATGAAGTAGAAGTAGAAAGAGAAGGAAAAGAAAGAGAAGGAAATGTAGAAAGGGAATGAAAAGAAAGAGAAGGAGAAGGAGAAATAGAAGGGAAAGAAAGAGAGCTAGAAGTAGAAAGAAAAGAAAGAGAAGTAGAAGTTGAAAGAGAAGAAGTAGAAAGAGAAGGAAAATAAGAAGAAGTAGAAAGAGAAGGAAAATAATAAGAAGTAGGAGTAGATAGAAAAGAAAGAGAAATAGAAGGGAAAGAGAAGTAGAAGTTTAGAGAGAAGAAAAAGAAAGAGATGTAGGAGGAGAAAGAGAACGAGAGCAAATAGAAGGAGAAGAAGAAGAAAAATGTTCGTTAAAAATAGAGAAACCTCTGTTGTTGTGAATTGTTTATCCATAACTATGTGATATAAAGACCAATGGGCATTGAATGAATACCAACACTAATTTGAATTCGATCCTCTTTTCCGTTCAACTTTTGTCGCCGCATTTATCCTCTTTTAAAATAGCACTGTCGTCTCCCATTGATACCTCACACGTTCGTGCATATACTTACAATTACTCGTTATTCTATACATAGTTTTCAAATCTAATATATAAAGAGATGGGCGAGTGGTTGTAACACTTGTATTCTGATCAGTTAGTGAGACCCACCGTTGGCAAGCTCCTGAAAACCATATGACACGGTTCAACCCAAAGTTGTGAGTGAAATTTGGTACGTCGAAACTGTTTAGAAGTAGTTGGCCAGTCTAGAGAAAGATGCTCGTCACCCGGCCAAGAAACACAACATGATGAATGTTTATCAGCACCCCCACGACGGAAAGAGTTATGCGACCATTTATCTCATTGGGTAACAATAATCCGAGCTCTCTGGCACTTGACAATGTTTACATTATTTTCACATTGAGATTTTGCTTACATTCAGCCAGTGTCACGTGATAGCACAGGGTTAAATGCGCTCGACGGTTGAGGCACTGAAGAGCTATGATGCAACGAAACAGTCTTTATGTGGATATATATATATATATATATATATATATATATATATATATATATATATATATATATATATATATATATGTATATATGTATATATATTATTTATAAATAATATCAATTATTTATTACCTACAGACATCGATGTTTTATGCTTACGCAATCTTTAGTGCAGGGAGTTAATTCCCGACGGTCGGCACGAACACCGATCACAAATCGCCACTGATTCGCAGTCAAGAGTCTTACCCGTTGGCCACCGCAAATTAGCTTGGAAGTTAGGAGGAATTTAACTTTGTAAATGCCAAGTCGGCATGTATATATAATCATATGCAAGTGTGTGCGTATGTGTATATGTTTGTGTGTACGGGATCTACTTGTAAACTATTTAAACGCATATTATGAAGTTTAGAACATAACTGCTCGGCTTAAGGGTGAGTAATTTTAGCTATATTTAGTTTAATTTAGTTCCATTCAAAAGGACCAAAAAGAGGGTGAAACCCCTTTGTGAAAATTAAGATATCTCCGATTGTTGTGAAATTTTAACAGTAACAGTTAGAAATCAACTAATAAATATTCCGAACATTTCAGTTTCTTTGGGGTATTTTTAAGGGTTTCTAGTTGGTCTATGGACACAACTTCGCCATTTGACAATTCAAATATTCAGATGTGCATTAAATCTAATCCATAGTCATTAGACACCAATTAAGCAAGATTCTCTGTTTTTACTTTTTTATTTTTAAGACCCCTTAATCTTCAGACTTAAATTTTAGACATTTTTTAGAATGAAAATAATGTAATGGATTTGTTTTACCAAAATCGGAATAAGGATTCTAGACATGAGATCTATTACCTTTATATCTTGATTTTAATTTTCATAAGGGGACATAAAAGTGATACGAATCTGTTCTGTTGGGGAATTATGTTTACCTGTTCTAGGACAGGGTATTCTTCTAGTATATATAAGCATAAAAAATCAACTTCTTGGAATTGAAACAGAGCCGAACCAAGACAGCAGATTCTCACACACAAAAGGCTCGATATCTTTTCAGATAGAGCTTTATTACTATATTAAATAATTAAATGGGACTTATCTTTACGCTTAATTATTAATTATTTTTTTATATGCGTGTGTGTGTGTGTGTGTGTGTGTGTGTGTAGAAAGGGGGGGTCCCCATCGTACCATATATACATGTATAGACAGATTTTATATGTGAATAAGGCTTTATTCAGTCCATATGACGTTTTGTTAGACTATATACATTTTTCAGATATGAAAACGCCAAGATTAATGAGAGATATGTAATGCTATCTTCGATGTAGACATATCTTCCCCTCTCTCTCTCTCTCTTACTCTCTTTTTTAGAATCACGTGGTTTAAATTTGAATGTCCTAGCAGTACTCTGCTTCCGTATTAAGTACACCAAAAATGGTCTCAATGTCGTAAACGAAACGAAACCCGAAACTAATATATATAATGGCTTCTTAATAGCTCGGTAATTGAAGTGTTTCAAAAAAGCTGATTCTACAAAGTTACTACTTGGCCGACGCCCCCTTCATCTGCTAGCGAATTACAAAATCCTTATATGAGTCGTCTCTTTCTGATTTTTGACATCACAAATAGCGACGAAATAAGCCATGTGATTACTTGCTTGGATCTTCTTCTTTCTTTTTTTTGTAACGTGTTATGTGGTGATTGTCTCCCTTTATTTTGTCGCCCACTCGACGATCCTCTCTACCAGTAAGCTTTCATTTAGTTATAGCGCTTGTCTTTGATGTGTAAATGTGAATCTTCTGAACCAGAATCTATGGATATTTCCAGGAATTGGCGTATTGCACTTGGATATTTTTCCTGGAAGTTTTCTGACTGAATATGTTTTTTGATTCTGATGCTATATCTAACTTCAATTACCCATAGTGTTTTTGTAGGGTTTTCTTCGTTCTGTTTTGTTCTTGTCTTTTTTTGTATTTTTCATCAATTATTTTTACGTGTGTTTTCGCAACCTTCTATGATGCTTCGTCAGTCCATCAGTCATGCTTTAGTTTGGAATAGCATGTTTTTCCGTCCTTCAAGCTTAAGTTTGAAATCTATAGTCATGGCTAAAAGAGAATCAATTAACGCATCTTATGAGTTGCTCGAGAAAAATGTAACCCATTGGGTTACCTTTTAAGCTCAGATTATATTCATTGAATCAGGAAATAGCGAGTTTGTAAAACCAGTTAAATACACAAAAGAAATCAATTACAAAATGTAAAATTAATTTCTTTCAACCAGCTATAAAACTCTCTTTCTTTCTCTCTCTCTCTCACGTATCTTTATCTCTCCCATCTCTCTTTCTCTCTCTCTCTCTTTCTTTGTCTCTCTTTTACTCTATCTCTCTCTTGCTACGAGTTAAATAATATTACGATTAATTGGTAAAAAAGTATGGAAATGAACGCATCTTATGTGTTGCTATAAAAAGAATGTAGCCATTGATCTTTGGTTAGATAGTTTTAATCAGGAAAAAGTGAGTTAGCAAAGCCAGTTAAATACAATAAAATAAATGGGCAAAATCCCAAATAAGTCTCTTTCTTCTAGCTATATCCTCCTCTCTTTCTCTCTCCAGCTACGGGTTAATTAATATTATTATTCTGGTGATATTCATTTTTATTGTTGTTTATAATGAACTGTTCTAATCTTTTTTATTATTTCCCTCCTTTATTACCTTTGACTATCAATAAGCAACGGAAGAGACGGAGAGTAGCAGAAGCGAGAGTGCTAGATATCGTATGAATTAGAGCGGTTGTCAAACAACATACAATAGATGAGGGTAAGAGTGATAGATAGAAATTATTAAGAGATGGATCACTTGATGAGTTAATTATAAATTATGGCTCATTAGCACAATTAAAATTGAAATTTTTAAACATAACTTAATATCAAAACTAAGGAATATTTACTATGTGTTTTGTGTGATTAAAACCTTAGGAAAACCAACGTTGATTAACGCAGCTTTTGTATGACAGTAGATGCTTGCAAGCATTTCTATTAGAGTTTCTGTCTATCGGTCTGTCTGTTACATTCATATATGAAATGCCATTATGTTCGGTTCGTCATGCTTAAGTTTTAAATACCATTTTCTGTGGTATGTCTTGCCTAAGTTTGAAATGCTATTTACTTTGGTCTGTAACGCCTAAGTTTGAAATGACATTTACTTTGGTCTGTCAGCCTAAGTTTAAAATGCTATTTACTTTGGTCTGTCTTGCCTAAGTTTGAAATACCATTTACTTTGGTCTGTAACGCCTAAGTTTCAAATACCATTTACTTTGGTCTGTCTTGCCTAAGTTTCAAATACCATTTACTTTGGTCTGTATCGCCTAAGTTTGAAATGCCATTTACTTTGGTCTGTCTTGCCTAAGTTTCAAATACCATTTACTTTGGTCTGTATCGCCTAAGTTTGAAATGCCATTTACTTTGGTCTGTATCGCCTAAGTTTGAAATGCATTTACTTTGGTCTGTCTTGCCTAAGTTTCAAATACCATTTACTTTGGTCTGTATCGCCTAAGTTTGAAATGCCATTTACTTTGGTCTGTCAGCCTAAGTTTAAAATGCTATTTACTTTGGTCTGTAACGCCTAAGTTTGAAATGCCATTTACTTTGGTCTGTATCGCCTAAGTTTGAAATGCATTTACTTTGGTCTGTCTTGCCTAAGTTTCAAATACCATTTACTTTGGTCTGTATCGCCTAAGTTTGAAATGCCATTTACTTTGGTCTGTCAGCCTAAGTTTAAAATGCTATTTACTTTGGTCTGTAACGCCTAAGTTTGAAATGCCATTTACTTTGGTCTGTATCGCCTAAGTTTGAAATGCATTTACTTTGGTCTGTCTTGCCTAAGTTTCAAATACCATTTACTTTGGTCTGTATCGCCTAAGTTTGAAATGCCATTTACTTTGGTCTGTCAGCCTAAGTTTAAAATGCTATTTACTTTGGTCTGTAACGCCTAAGTTTGAAATACCATTTACTTTGGTCTGTCTTGCCTAAGTTTCAAATACCATTTACTTTGGTCTGTATCGCCTAAGTTTGAAATGCCATTTACTTTGGTCTGTCAGCCTAAGTTTGAAATGCTAATTACTTTTGTCTGTCGCACCTAAGTTAAAATACAATGGTGTTTAGTCTGTCATGCCTAAATTATTAATTGAATTTTTGTCTGTCTGTCATGCGTAAGTTTAAAATATAACTTCCATTGGTCTATCAAGCCTAAGTTTTAAATAGCATTGTCGTCGGTCTGTCACGCTTAAGTTAAAAATACTATTTTTGTCAGTATACCAGGCCTGACTTTGAAATAGCATTGTCGTCGGTCTGTCGCGTATAAGTTTGAAACCTCATTTTCGTTGATCTATCATGCCTATGTCGTCGGTCTGTCACACTAAACTTTCAAATATTATGGTTGTCTGTCACTCAGGCCTAAGTTTGAAATATTATTTCCCTTGGTGTGTCTTCTCGATAATTTTACTTCTACTAGACAAATAAATATAACTAATCGAACTTGTCGACATTGTGCGTGTGTTAAAGATAATACTAGCGACAAAAACGTCCAAAATGTATATTTTATCTGATACGTCCAGAGTGATGTTGGAGCTGTATTTAAAAAAAGCATCGTTTGTATTTTTATTGTATTACATTCGTTATTCCAATGTCTATAAACCAATTTTCTTTCAATAGTTTAGGAGCCTATACGAGTTTATAATTATTCTAAGTATTCTTATTAAGAAACTGAATGGTATAAGCAGCAGCCAGCTAGAATATTATCAACCGAATCACATCAGAAGCAGAGCCAAGTTCTTGCTTTCTACAAAGTCTTCATAACGATTAAAACAGCATGAGATACGACCCATGAAGTCACTAGCATTGGTCTGTTTATGACGCGCCGTATTTTAGACCATTGTGAATTGACTTGGCTTTACGAGCGCCTCTCCATCGCCACTATTTATGGAAACGCCTTAACCCTGCTCTCGGCCTACCAAGATTGTCAAGCCAGCAGGATATACGATGAAACCTCCTGACACAGGACATTTTATTAATTTATTATGATTTGCCTATTCATTAATCAATTGAACAACTTGAATTTGTTTTCCAGTTGTCGGTTTCCTTTCTCTTATTATGTTGGCAAATTACTCCGCAACGTGTGAAGTGGTACCAGTCTGTTGAATAAAACGACATATTTAGATGAGCTAATATTTCATATCGCGCACGCGTTATTTTGTCACGCATTCACTTCTGCTTCTAAGCAACAAAACCGTGAGGGTTACTTTATCAATTGCAATCGCCCGGGAGAGAGAGAGAGAGCGAGAGTTCTTATTACGCCATTGTGTACTGAGCGCCGTTCGTCTTTCAATCCATTAAATTCGGATGGAACCGGCATACAATTTCGAACAAGGAAACCCTTTCCTTTAAAAAACAAAAAGCAAGATTGAACAAAACGGTGGCACAGCAGATTTAATTTGTTGGATGAGGTTTAAATGTCAGGACGAGTAAGTGAATACAGTTGTAACAAAAGCACCAGGGTTTTTTGTTTCAATGGCGGAAGATAGTGAAAGAAAAATGGAGCAGTTAAATTGAGATATTGGAAATAAAGAAAAAGGAACAAAACAGTAAATAAATAGTGGAACAAACAGTAAATGTGAACCAACCCTCCTTGCCTCTCACTATCCCCCTCTCTTCTCCTCTCAGTGTATTTATATAGCTATCAAAATTATCAATCTGTATGTCTTTCTCTTTGTTTCCCGCTCTCGTTATATATATATATATATATATATATATATATATATATATATATTTTTAACATAGTTCACCCCAAACAAGGCAGGCCGCCACTGTAGACGTAAGGGGCTACTGAGAAAAAGAAAAGGGGAGAAGGTAGGGGGTGGTCAATCTAGATTGGGATCAGCGCAGCGAGGTGTCTGTTTACATAAGTTTTAAACTTCTGCATGTCTGTACTGTCGGGGAAACAGGGGGCAGGGAGGGAGTTCCAGAGGCTAGCAGTACGAGGAAAGAAGTTATTTGAGTAGAAGGCTCTCCGACATCTGGGGACCTCCACAGTGAATGAATGAGATTTAGTTGATTGTCGGGTTAGTCTAGTGAATTTCCGTCGAGGGGGCACCAGAGTAGCCAATTCATCGGAGCATAATCCATTGAAGTATTTGTAAAACAAGCACAAGGATGCTACATTGCGGCGATGGGACAGAGGCTGGAGCTTGGCTGACAGTGAGGGACCTATTAGATTGGCGATTCTTTTTTGGACTTTGTCAAGGAGGGAGAGACTAGTAGATGATGCACCAGCCCAGATGTGACAACAATACTCCATGCATGGGCGGATGGTGGCTTTGTAGAGATACAGGATAATGTCAGGTGTGAGGAGTTTACTAGCACGGTAGAGGGAGCCAATCTTCTTTGCGGCAGCCTTGGCAATGTCTTCAATGTATTTGTTCCAATTCATGTTACCTGTGAAGGTTAGGCCGAGGAGTTTGAATGATGAACTCTCAGGTAGGGTGTTATTTGCCATGACAATCGGTGGTTGAAAAGGTTCCTTGTAGTTATTGAAGGAAAGGAGTTTTGTTTTTGCGGCATTAAAAGTTACCAACCATTTATGACCCCAATCCACTACAGCCTGGAGGTCATTTTCTAAAGATTCAGCCATTGCATCGGATATAATTGCGTCGGTTTTGCCAACATGGCGAGCGTAAAGGGTGGTGTCATCAGCAAATAAACCAATCTCAGACTCTATGCCATCAGGGAGATCGTTTATATAGATCAGGAACAACAAGGGTCCAAGGATAGAGCCCTGGGGTACACCAGCATTTATGTCATGTTGCTTAGATGAACGGCCATCGAGGACAACCTGGATTTTTCTTTTGGCTAGGAAGGATCTAATTATATTAAGTAATTGCCCAGTAATACCGTATGATCGTATTTTCAGGAGGAGCCCCTTATGCCATACCTTGTCAAAGGCCTTGGATATATCAAGCGCTACTGCCCTAGCTTCACCTGCCTTGTCGAGTGCACGATACATGCGTTCAGAGATGACCGTTAGAATGTCTGCAGTAGATCGTGATTGTCTAAATCCATACTGGCGGTCAGAAAGAAGTTTAGCATTAACTAAGTGTCGTACTATTGCTAGATTGATTAAGGATTCAAAGATTTTAGCAAAGATCGGAAGCAGACTGATTGGGCGATAGTTCTGGGGATCGGTTCTATTTCCAGAATTCTTGTAGACTGGTACCACAGAGGCAATTTTCCAGCTATCGGGGAAGCAAGATTCAGCTAGACACTTATTGTAGAGTTTGGAGAGAACAGGGGCCAGTTCAGCAGAGCATTTCTTTATTACTATTGTGGGTATAAGATCAGGCCCACAAGCTTTGGAGGTGTCAAGGTTTTTTATGATGTCTCTAACCTGGGATGGGGTGATGACCAGGTTATCAAGTGTGGCTTCGGTCAGCAAAGGGAATTCGGGGAGGGGGTGGTTATCTGAGTCCAAAGTAGAGTTAGAAGCGAAGCGCTGGGCAAGTAGTTCAGCCTTATCAGTGGCCGTGCAAGCGACATCATTGTGGTTTGATAGTGGGGGAATCGTTGATTTACCATTATTCACTACACTATTGTAGATTTTCCAGAAATCACGAGTACCTAATTTCTGTGTCTGGATGCGTTTTTCTGTTAACTCATTAAACCTTCTCTTCGCTTCACCTATCACGGCCTTGCAATTATTTCTTGACTCTATAAATTTATTTCTATTAGTAGCTGACTTATGTCGGCAAAAATTACGGAATGCTTGTTGTCTCTCAGAAATGGCAGCTGCACATTCCGAGGTGAACCATTGAGGAGAGTGAGGCTTGCTAAAGTATTTTCGCATGGGGACATAGGCTTCAATGCCTGCTTTGACCCATTCAGTTATATATATATATATATATATATATATATATATATATATATATATATATATATATATTATTATTATTATTATTATTATTAATAATAGTCACACTTTCGTGATTTAAGCTCAATAGATGTAAATATTTCAAGTACAGAGCAAGCATAAATAAATGATATGAATTTAGATTCCAATAACTATCTCTTTATCCATTTCTTAAAAGAAGTATATCATGACAGACCGTTGTGTTAACACTTAGACTGCTAAAATACATAGTTGTATATCCTGTCTTTTCTTTTCTATGAGCGTAACTAATCAAGAGAAAAAGCAAAATAAATCGAGTCCAAACTATCATGAAATAAAATTATGTTTTCGATTATAAATGATGTTTAGGGCACGATATATATATATATATATATATATATATATATATATATATATATATATATATATAATATGTGTTATTGTTTATTATCTATGTACGTGTACGTTTCGTCCTTTTTCAATCGGGACTCATCAGCATAGAGATATGACTATTCACTACCGGTCATGCGATTCGAAACCCCGGATTACAAGTATTTTTCAACTCAAACCCGACATCTTTAACCACTGGCCCAATTGTAAACAGCCAATAAACACTGATAATGTTAACACGTTATCGGAGGGCTTAACGACCAGAGTGTTCTAGTTCTTTTTAAGGGAACGAACAATGCATTATGAAGCTAGTGACGTCAAGCTGTGTAAATACTACCATTACATTGCTCTACTTTTTCGAGGAGCGACAAATATATATATATATATATATATATATAAATCAATCAATTAAAATATATTAATAAATAAAATGAACATAAAACCAATATTTTAAAGAGTGTTAAATATCAAGTATAGCATTTATAAAATTAAATAAACATTATTCCAGTCTACGTCTTTTTTTCTGGTGGCGATATTAATGCGAGTTACCTGTTTT
Organism: Sepiola atlantica; assembly: GCA_963556195.1. Classification (NCBI taxonomy): domain Eukaryota; kingdom Metazoa; phylum Mollusca; class Cephalopoda; order Sepiida; family Sepiolidae; genus Sepiola; species Sepiola atlantica. Next base: position 103,323,595 of record OY744523.1, on the reverse strand, counting down.
CACTTTTTTATTTGTATTCAGTCCTGTGATAAGATGGAAGATCATTGAAACGCTGGTTATTTGGCGTTGTCTGTAATAATGTTCAAGTATATACACACATATATATATATATATATATATATATATACATATATATATATATACATATATACATATATATATATATATATATATATATATATATATATATATATATATATATATATATATATATATATATATATATATACTTACTAGGAGTTGTCATACGAGTCATCATAAGTGACTGCTTACTGGCAACAACAGGTGGTTTTCGTTGGAGTGTTAATTAGAAGTTTTCCCACATTTTTAGTGCGCTCAGCTTTTTTAAATCACCGTTCTAAATAACTTTCAGTTCTCGCAACAGCCATGTACTATTGATTTTTCGCAGATTATTATTAATATTATCATTATTATCATTATTATTATTATAATTATTAGTATCATTATTATTATTATTATTATTGTTATTATTATTATTATTATTATTTTTGTTGTTGTTGCTGCTGCTGCTTTGCACTTGATCTGTGCCAAAACATTTTAAGAAATGTGTCGTCAAGTCAACTTTCAAATTATCTGTCCGTTTCGTCCATCATCACAACAAACAATAAATATACGATAAGAAAAACATTTTTTGTATTTAACAAAAGAAAGAAGATAATTCCATAGCGTAAACTTTAAACATGTGTCCTCCCCCACCCCCACGCTATCCTAATCATTTTTAATTTAACATAATTACCGGAAACGTCTCGGACAAGGGGCCATGCTCGCAGTGCTATATAATGGGCACCATTGTTCGACCGTCGAAAGGGCAGGATGACGCGCTAAGAGTCGGTTTTCTCCAATTCTCGACTGCAATTTTGGTACTTTATTTTTTGTGGGGGGGGGGGGACAGGAGGGGACAAGCAACATAAGGGACAAGTTGACCGACGTTGGATATCAAACACGTGTAACCAATTCTCGCGCCATTTTAAATGTTTTTCGTTCATGAAAAACACAGAAACAAAGTCTTAAGATGCAGCCATCCAATCTAGTGCTGGAGATTCTATTTCAAACTGATGTGTGACAGACCGATAGACGGACATATCCTCCTACAGAGATGCGTGGACGCATCTTAAAATCCTATTTGAAATTTAAGCGTGGCAGTCCAGCGAACAATGGAATTTTGGCTAAGAGCAAAGTGTAGTATTTGTTCTGATATTACGCATAATCTGTGATGGCCTCGGTAAAAGGGCAAGATGGTAAAGCATGGGAGGGTGGTATGAAAGCCTTTGCGCAAAGCTAGTATTTCTATTTTGAGGTGTAATGATTAAACATCGGAGAGAGAGAGAGGGCGAGAGAGAGAGAGAGAGAGAAAGAGACAGACAGACAAACAGACAGATAGACCAAGATTTAATTCATTTTACTGTTCATTTTTTCCAAACCAAAGACTTCAGTATATTTTTTACGGACCGTTTCGTTCACAGAAGGCATTAGAATGTCAATTCCAGATCTTTGATCTATGGACTTTTCAGAAGCTAAAAGTCAGTACACTGTGACAGGTTGGATCGTAACCACTACCAGTACTTGTCCCATTTTTTATTTCATTCGAAAATTCATAAACTATGAGATATCTGTTTAGAAATTATTCATGCATAACTAAAAAATTAGTATAATAATAGATATGTATATCTATATATTTGAATATAAATGCATATATGTGTGTGTCTCTCTGTCTTTCTCTCTTTCTCTCTCTCTCTCTGTATATGTATGTGTATGTGTTTAGGTGCGTAAAAAGAATTTATGCATATATTTTAATAGATACTTCAAACTATTCATGGCGAAAGTTTGATAACCGTTAACATATAACAACAGAGCATATATAAATAAACAATATTACGCTTAATTCCAGTGACCCATTTTTTATTAAGTTTTTTTACAAATCCGTTTTGCATATAGATAAACAACCAATAATGTATGTCAAGTCAGGATCTTTCATCTATACTGCTCTTCAGAAATCCAAAGTTTGCTACCAGAAAAACTGAAAAGTAGCATAGATGAAAGATCCTGAATTAGCATATAAATTATTGGTTGTGTATTTATGTTCGAAACGGAGCGTCAACTTTTCTGTTTGTAATTAAAGTTCTGCTACCGATTGATAATGATTGTATTTTAACGATCGAAATATTTCGGTAGAACTTTTCAATATGTGTGTTTGAGTTTATTTTTGCTAGTTGTTGATGTGCTTATCGTTTATTCCATTTTTACATATATATATATATATATATATATATATATATATATATATATATATATATATATATATATATATATATTAGGGATATGTATAATATGTATGTATACAAACAAAGCCTATTCGAATTTTTTAGTATATATCTTCGGATATCCTTGGAACCAGCTGTTTCCTTGTTACCTCCTCAAGGCCCCTTCTTCCTCTAAAAGATCAAAAACTCGGATCAGTCCGGTTTTTAACTTGCTCTCCCAGCCAACATCGTTTTACTCCGCTACCATTTTATGAGAGTAGTTTTTATTGAAACGTGAATATAATCCGTATATTTTGTTGCAAAAACTCAACATCTATAAAACCAACTTCTTAAGGATTACTTATTTCTTTCTCTCAATTACGTCGTATTTCAAATTTCTATTAAACGTGTTTTTTATTAAAGTTGTTATGTAATTTAAGTTTAGCTGTACTAATATACGCCATCACTGTATTCCCTCTCTGTCTCCTTCCTTTCTCTTTCATCTTCCTTCTTCGTCATTCTCTCTCTCTATCTTCCTTCATTCTCTCGCTCTTCCTTCATTTCTCTCCTTTCTTTCTTTTCTCTCTCTCCCTTACTCTCCCCCTTTCTATGCTTTTCTCTCTCTTCCCCCGATCTATTTCTCCCCCCTTTCTATTTGTCTCTTCCCCTTCCTTATTTTCTCTCCCTCCCTCCCTCCCTTTTCTCTCGTTCCTACCCTTTCTCTCTCCCCCTATCTCCTTCTTATTTTTATCTCTCTTTCTCTTTCTCTTCTCTATTTCTCTCCTTTTCGATCTCTGTCTTCTTACCTTTCTCTCCCTACCTTATTTCTCTCTCTTCCTTATTCTTTATGTCATTCCTTATTGCCTTCTCTCCCTATTTTATCTCTCTTATTTTTACTTTCACTTCACCCTACTATCCCCCCTACTTGCTCCTTCTCGCTTCCTCATTCTCTATTTTCCTCTTTGTTTTATCTCTTTATATATCCCCACCTCTTTATTTTCTCTCTCTCTCTTATTCTCTTTTTCTTCCAGGCAAGATACTTCAAAATTGTTTAGTCTCCATCAAGTAATTTTATTCTCACATTACCAGCTTTTATCTTTATGAATCTATTATAACCAGAGTCTGGTTACAGCGATTATAATTTCAAGATATTTTAGTTTGATAATATCGAAACTATTTTAATCTTTTTATCTTGGTTGCGACTGTGTCTTATTACATATAAAGATTAACGTAAAAGCTATTCTCATTTAAAACCATGAGCGGAAATATTTGAAATAACTCTAACATTTTTCTGTCCCTTAATCGAAAACACACGCAAGTAGGCTTTTGCTAGTAAAAGAAACGTACGAAAATAAATGCGAAATGAATATATAAAACAATAATAAATTGTGTGAGTATATATATATATATATATATATATATATATATATATATATATATATAATGATTGACACTTCGTTACAGAAGCAGGTCATCTTTACAAGATTGCAATGCTCGGTTATGGGCACGCAGATGGCTCAGCAGATCCGACGTAGTTTTACAAGTCTTGCTGCAGATGTACCCTCTCCCCCTCTTTGTATGTAGCTATATTTAACTTTTGTTTGACACTTGTTTATTTGGCTACAACCAGGGGATTCCATGTGACTCAGTAGACCGGCTCTTGACTGACAGACTCTGCCACAGAAACCACACACATGGTAAGGTTGGAATGTGGCTGGGACGTTTAGCACTGATTTCCTTCGCAAACTACGTTTTAAGATGGAGTACTCTATACGCTTTGCTTCAATCTGCCACAGTCATCGTAGATACGCTTGCGTCAAACCGATCGCTTCAGAGACATCGTCTCGCAGTTCTCCACCTTCATATCAAGGGTTTTCAGTTTGTTTTCTATTACCTCTTTAAAACGTAGCTTACGTTTGTGTCTCGAACGTTTTCCATACAGCATATAAGACTTGCTTAATGTATATGATTGCCACTTAATATTTAGGATTCTCCTGAGACACGTTTGGAAGAACCTCTCCAGAACATTGATGTGTCTGCGATACGTAGTCCACGTCTCCAAAGAATACAGGAGCATAAACAAGACGCATGACTCGTAGACCCAAGTTTTATTTTGAAAGTTAATAGCGCTGTCTGACACACGCGCCTTTCAAGCCTACCAAAAACTTTCAGAGCTTTTTAAATTCTTAAAGATATTTCCGAGTTGGGAGATCCATCTCGGGAGAGAGTGCTACCAAGATTAGTATATATATATATATATATATATATATATATATATATATATATATATATATATATATATATATATATATATATATATATACGTGGAGGGCGTGTGAAAAAACAAAAGGAAAACAAATTAAACATCGGAATAAATCATCAAAAAATGAAAGCTATGCCGGTTTCGTTCGGATCAACGAACGTCTTATTTTCTTAAGACGTTTGTTTATCCGATCGAAACCGGTAAAACTCTCGTATTTGGCGATTTATTCTTGTGTGTAATTTGTTTTTACTATTGTCTTTATTCACACATCCTGTTTCCACAGCATTTCATTTTATAACATATCGTGTATAGTACCATCATATATATATATATATATATATATATATATATATATATATGTATATATATATATATAAATTCCCGAAACAGTTTTTTTATGGTAAACAACTGATGATCCCTTAAATAATGTTAGAAGCAAACTAATATAATAACTGTACAAACAAAATTGACTTACATGAGTGATTTTCCACTGAACGACCTGGGACTTAAGGTTTTTTTTGTTTTGTTTTTCAGTGTTAATGGTTGAGTAACTTCCGAGACATATATATATATATATATATATATATATATATATATATATATATATATATATATATATATATATATATATATCGGAAATTTGGTATAGGATTTTTCTATGAAAAACTTTTTTTTTCTTTGTTCTTTCGAACATTATTATAAAAAATAATTTATAATTAATAATTGGTTCTGAAATAATTGTAAAAGACTTTTAGCATGAATTTATTTTTAATTAGCTAAAACGCTATTTATAAATACATATATTAAAGTCTGTTTTCGTATGCTTTGCATTGAGCCTCTATCTTGCATGTTAGTACCTAATATGCCTTAACCAAAAGCATTTTTAAAAATAATATTTATCTAAAAGTTTTTAGGGAATTTTAGATATTAATAATATATCTAATTGAATAAATTATTATAACACGCATTTGCCGTGCTTTTCTTACTTCCCGTTCTACATAACCGTTTCACACAGAATTGCTGCAAGACACTCAAGTTATCCAATTATTGTAGGCAGATGAATGTGAAGCGAAAGTTTGGATAAAATCTGATAATTTGTAGAGATAAATAAAAATGACGGCTAGACAAATGTTCACTTATCTTTAGCGGACTTTCACGACTTATCCAATTTTCTGGGAATGTTTTAATACGCTACCGCTAAAGAAAATAGTAAAACACTTCCGAAGTTGAAGAAGCCAACTGAAGTAAGGTGTTAAGATAAGCCAAATGTATTATTGTTTTTTTTATTTGATATCCCGACTATATATTTTGCATGTTAGACCTAAATAGCAAATCATTTGAAAAGTCGATGTTTAATTACGCTTTGTATCCTTGCAGAATGTTTTTACACTAGAACATTCCCTTCATTTTTTTTTTTTGGTAAATAATTATTCCGGCAAAAGAGGATCATTAAAATGGTGACAATTGTATATATATATACCTAAAAAGTTCAAAATGTAGGGATATAATTCCTATTTTAACGTACAGGTAAAAATGTCCACCTTATGCTTTTAGTTTTTTTTTTTTCATCTCTTCGTAACTTAAAAATTTAATTTTAGTATGTATTTTAAAATTTAGATTAAAATAACGTTAATGAATCCGGGTAGGGGCAGCTAGTATATATATATATATATATATATATATATATATATATATATATATATATATATATATATATATATATATATATATATATATATATATATATATATACATATATATATATATATATATATATATATATATATATATATATATGGGGACAGATTAAGACGCATTCCTCAGTGTAATATGAGAAGTGTATAATACTTGCTATTTCGCACAATGGTACCACTTCCATTTCTACTTTTACAGTAAGCGACATGTAACTAAATGTCTGACGCCGTTTATATTTCCAAGGATTAATATATCCACACTTATAGAATGCAGTGAAATGAAAGTAAGTCCACGCACAGAAACATATACCCTTTCACTTTAAATAAAGATTTATTTAATTCTTACTTCCTCAATACGCATTATACCTGCCCTGCCCTCTCCTTCCCGCTAGAAAAGCTGACCCCTTCCTCGTAAGTTAAGTGTAACATTAACATGCACTCTGTCAAATCGTGTTACCCGCACATATTAACAGAGACGTTCTCACCAGCAGATTAAAATACTTAGAACAGTCTAGCATTAAAATTAAAATAGTGTTCATATTTTTTCCATTCGCCTTTTTTCGGATTACTAACTATAAGTTTACTTTGGACTTTTAACCATTTGCACATATTCCACGATCGAAACTATATCATATTGGATATGATTGCTGGACATAATTTGAATTTTACTGCTTGATCTCCTTTTTTTCCTATGTGGTAATTCCCACCAGATTTTTCTGAACTGTTTGTTGTATCGTTATCTGATGAAAAGTTTTGGTTGTTTTATTTTACAGCATATCAACCCTTTTCGGGTAATTTAATACCAAAGCCGGTCATTTTGATAAAAGTTTTTATGCTTCAAGTTCTTTATGTCTTCAAATATTTATTCATGTTGTTTTGTTTCGGTTGTTTTGTAGAGGAAAATTGTTGTTTTTGTGTTTGGTTATGTAGAATATTATTGAGTTGTGCAAAAGGGAAAGGAAAAAACAATAATATCAATGTTTGGTGAATTTTAGGCTAAAAATACAGTATATTCAGACAGTCTGATATTGCAGCACAAGCTGATAAAAGTGATGTTTTTTTAAGTAAACTGAATGCGTATAAGCATTGTTTACGATACAACTCCTCTGGAAACATATGTAAGTCTGTTGGGTTTATTTTGGGTATTCATTATTCCCAAATTATTATAAAATAATACAATAAAAATCAAGAAATAAATACATTTATAAGTTCTGTTTAATATTTCTTATTACTAACTCTAGAAGTTCGTATTTGCAATTGAAAACCGATTCCCATCCGAATATAATTTATTTTGGTTTCCGTTATCATTATCTCTTATATATATATATATATATATATATATATATATATATATATATATATATATATATATATATATATATATATATATATATATATATGAAATTAAAATGGAATAAGCGGAGGACGTAAAAAGCTCAACGATTCGCCCAAATGTTATATGGGCTTTGTCAACACGTCGACTAATTGAATCTGCACTCATAGCCCTTTCCACAAATAACATTAAACAGAGTATGGGCTTCTACTTGATCTCCCCATACCTATCAAAAGCAATTATTCATGAAAACAAGATATATCTAGACACCGGTTAATTCCCTGAGTTCTGAATTAGTCTTCCTTTGGACCCCTTTCTACTCTTTAGTCTTTTCTTTTCTTTACAGTTACTAATTTTATTTTATTTTATTTTATTTTTTAATTTTTAATTTTTTATCTCTACGTATTTATCTTTGACTCTATACATATTTACATATCTTCCCTCTCTACATGAACCCTACAACTATATATATTTCTCATTATTAATAGACTTTCTCGTCTTTTGTCATTTTTTTGCATTTTTTTCGTTCGCTCTTGACAAAGCCCATATAACATTTGGGTGAATCGTTGAGCTTTTTAAGTCTTCCGCTTATTCCATTTTAATTTCATACCGTCGGATTAGTTTATCCTTTCATCTATTCATATATATATATATATATATATATATATATTTATATATATATATTGATATACTCTGTGTGTTATGACAATATTTTATATATACATACCACTTTTTATAGGTAGAGCACTCTGATAGAGGAAATGAGGGTTTCTACTTAGCATTAAGCAATACTCTTCTGTAAAAAAATATTTTCTCTGTTACTGGTTTTAGGTACTTAACTGCTAATCCTATTTAGATGTGACCAGCCGAATATCGTCGTGGATACATTTGCTGCGTGTGAACTCACTGATAAGTCGGAGACGACGAAACAGCTGTCTCAATATATATATATATATATATATATATATATATATATATATATATATATATATATACTATAGAGTTAAGGATTAGTGTTGTGAAACATAAAATTAATTGTATGCATGTATGTATATAACAAGAATTTAGGGCAAATAACTCGGATGTTTGTCTGCCTTCATTTCCTTCCCCCTTTTTGGCAAACCTTCATATTAGTCCGATTCCGTGCGCCTCTTTTTCCTTCCTTCCTCCTCCCCGCACTCAACCAAATATGTACCCGAATATGCTACACACGTTCACGCTCTACCCTCAACTTGATAAAAGTTTAAGACTTTCTTCATGATGATATGAGCCTTAACCGCATCGTTTGCTTTGATACATTTACGTAGATGTCCTCTCACATATTAAACAATACGTGTTTAATCGCCAACTTAATAGGCCCCTTACTATCCATCAAGCTCCAGCCTTTGTCCTATCGCCGCAACGTTGGATCCTTGTGCCTGTTTTACAAGTACTTAAATGGATTGTACTCTGATGAACTTGCTTCACTAGTGCCCCCTCGACGTAAATTCACTAGACCAACTCGACAATCAGCCAAATCCCATCCATTCACTTTGGAGATCCCCCAATGCGGAAGTGCCTTCTACTCCAATAGCTTTTTTTCTTCGTACTGCCGGCCTCTGGATCTCCCTCCCTACTCCCTGTTTCCTCGACTTTACTGACATGCAGAGACTTAAAACTAATGTAAACAAACATCTCGCCGCACAGCTCTCAACTTAGGATGACCCCCAAAACCTACACCCTATTTCTCAGTAACCCCTTACGTCTAAGGTGGCGGCCTGCTTTGTTTGGGGTGAACTATGCTAAAAATAAATTGTCTGACGTAAAAACACACACACACATATATATATATATATATATATATATATATATATATATATATATATATATATATATATGTGTGTGTGTGTGTGTGTGTGTGTGTGTCAACCACAGAGCTGTTTCGCCGTATCATGACTCTTCAATGTTGTTAGATGTGCCAAGTGTTTTCAGGCTAATTCGAAAACGGTGATTGTATACGACGTCAGTCCCAAATCCTTGGCATGATCACGTGATATTATTTTCACCTGTAATATGTCCTGCATTAAAAAATACAGGCAACAGGGAAAGATCCGTCATTTAATATGTTGATGTTTTGTTATTTACTTGGTTACTTTTATCTGTTTTGTAATTTTATCAATTTCTAATTTTATTAAAACCTTACACGGCCCATCGTCTTCAACATCATCATCCAGTTTGGATGAATTCATGTGGCGACAACAGTATGGTAGAACGGAGAGCAAAACATTTAATAATATGCTACTACTCATTGCAAACTTTTATCAAGTCAATTAATAACAAATTTCAAAAGATAAACAGAAAACAATCACATTCTTTGTTTTTTTAATTAATTTATTGATTTTTAAAAAGCACTTCTTGTTTGTTTGTATTTTTGTATTTGAAATTGTGATTGCCAGCTATTTTATTACTGGTGAAAATAATATTATGTGATGATGCCAGGGTTTGGGACCGACGTCGTGTACAATCACCATATATATATATATATATATATATATATATATATATATATATATATATATATATATATATATATGCTCACAAAGATGTAGGTGTTTAGTGAGTCACTTATTTCAGCTTTCTCAGAATCTAAGTAACACGTGTCAGTATTCTTCAGTCTGTATCATCCACTGACGTGACTTAGTCTATATTTGACTAGTATTTGCAAACATCAGCCAGTAAGCAAGAAAGAAGGTAACAAATGTACAAAAATACTAAAATATCCCTTAAAACAATCTGGGTTTCCAAGTGGATTTTCTCGTCCATCTGTAAACAATTTAACTTGTGTTTCCCTTCCGAATCCATTGATATACTCTACTATCATCTGTTCTTTTTCTTTGCGTCGCTGAAGGTGGGGTGGGGCTGCACATAGTAGAATTAAAAACTAGACTGGAATATCTTACATATGTAGTATAATACCAGAATAGCACTTCCAAACTATATAAAATATAATAAGGTTGTTTGCATTCTAGCGTCTTAGTAAAAGATCTGTGTATATGTGAACACGCCGCAAAACATATCTGACAGAAATAGTTAAGTTTTGTTAAGCCGCTGTTTGTAGTCATTTATATCGTATTGATCAGATGATTCTAGTGATAGCTTTGCTTTACCCGATATCTTTCTTGTCAGATTTTTTTCTAAAAAAAATTCGTTAATTAAATTATATATATATATATATATATATATATGGGAAAACTGTAGCAAGTGAATATCTAGTGAAAATACATGCGTCCTCTCAAGCCTTGCTTGATTGAATAATTTGGGAGAACGATAGCTATATGTACTAATATTCATGCATATTTAAAAAAAAGGACTTACTAGAGTATTCAACAAACGTTGTCGGAATAGGCCTTATAGCGCTACGTGTCAGTCTATTTTTATCTTCCCCGAACAGGGCTAAACTTCAATCTTATTACCGGGGCTTTTAAAAATATTAACTTTTAAGTAAATAATATCAAATTATTTTTGCCTACATACGCCAGTGTGTCAAGCTTTCGTTCTCATCAGTGTAGGGAATTGTAATCTCAGACGGTCGCAAGGTTCAGATCCCTGCTACAGAATCAACCTATATATATATATATATATATATATATATATATATATATATATATATATATATATATTGAAAAATGAGAGACCAGTTTTTTTTATATATTTCATCAATCCAGAGTTTCGGTTTAAAAAAGCTTAATCATAGAAACAGACAGTATATGTATTTTTTCTTTTTTTTTCTTCATGGTGAAAGTCAACGGCCCCGCCGAAGATTGACGATTCTTAACGATGTTATTTGAGTGTTTGTATATATGTCCGGTGCAAAACGACGTTTACAATGCTGTAGTAACACTCATATTATTAACCCATGCTTGCCAGAGTATTCACTGCTTGAACCGGACATATATGCAAACACTCAAATAACATCGTTGAGAATCGTCAGTTTTCGGCAGTGCCGTTGACTTTAACCATGGAGAAAAAACAAAACATATATATATATATATAGATATATATATATATATATATATATATATATATATATATATATATAGAGAGAGAGAGAGAGAGAGATAGATATATAGATATATATATATATACACTGTCTGTTTTTATGAGTAAGGTTTTTTAAACCGAACATTCGAATTTATAAAATATATTTTTTTTAAATTCAATAAATATCATTTATTAATATTAATTCACGCGTCTGTAAACTTGTTTCTCAATTTTCAAATATATCTCTTAACCACGCTTTCAATACTGTAGTAACACTCATACATACATATATATATATATATATATATATATATATATATATATATATATATATATATATATATATATATATATATGTATAAAGAGAGAGAGAGGGACAGAGGGGGAGATAGATGGATAGAACAAAATCAAAAGTTCTGACCTCAGCAGTATCGTGTCCAGACAAAAACGGGTACTTTTGACTTATTTCAAGTTTCATAAAATGCTGAAAGGTTCTGCACAGGGCGGCGAAGAGATGGGTGACACATTTTTCCCTGCCTTAGGAGGTATTTGCTCTATGTTCGGGTCATTAAAGAACAAATATATGAATATATATATATACATATATACATAGATATACATTTTATAAACATATAGACGTATTTAACTTTATATATACATATATATATGCACCATTAAACGTTAAATTTTACACCAAAAAATAATTTGTCCATGATACTCAACATGTTGGCTACAATATTCCAAAAGTTATAAGATTGGCAAACTATCCTGTATATATATATATATATATATATATATATATATATATATATATATATATATGTGTGTGTGTGTGTGTGTGTGTGTGTGCGTGTGTAAATGTATATATATATATATATATATATATATATATATATATATATATATATATATATTTATATATATATATAGTAAGCTATGAAAATATATTTAGGGCAATTAAGCTACACAGAAGCTTCCGCGTTTCATTCCCCGGGGAATCTTTAGATGAAACGCGGGAGCCTCTGTGTAGCTTAATTGCCATAAATATATTTTCATAGCTTACTACCTAGCTCTACTTACGTATCGAGCACTGTTGAAGTAAATACTGAAAATTGATACATAAAAATGATATCTCCTTATAAAACTTTATGTGGATACATGAAATACTAATTATATATATATATATATATATATATATATATATATATATATATATATATATATAAATAAGTATTATTAACTTAATATTTATTTATAAATATTATATATATATGTATATATATATATAGTTATAATTATATATATATATATATATATAATTATATATATATATGTATATATATATATGTGTGTGTATGTAAGTGTGTTTGTGTATACTCTTCTCGCGTATTTAATGATCAACGTCGCTATATTTATTCACTGCACCTTAGAAATGTGGAAACGTTTATTCTTTTTAACGCAACCTACACAAACAAACAAATTGAAGGCGGTTAAATGATGTAAAGGTCACCACGTGACCCAACATACTTTTATTTCGTTTTAGTGCGATAATCTTTTTTTTTTCTTTGTACTAATCATGGGAACTGACTTGAATGCTTTTCATATGTTCTTTAAGATCACAGTGATTCGGCTGGTCTCGTCTCCGACCTTCTCACGCAATGTTCTATCACGTAAGAGTTTGTTACTAAAGAAATAACGTCAACATCCTTAGAAAGAGTATTCGATGTTTAGCATTATGAGGTAAGTAAACAAAAAAGTAAACAAAAAGATTACTAAATTTTCTAAAAAACGACCCCCACGATATAAAGTCGAGAATTATAACTGCTGATACATACAAAATATTAAGGGGGCATTTTTTTTACGCATCACTCACAGATTTGAAACTGAACCCTTATATCATATCAAAATTGTTTTCGTATTAATCGCTGTAAGATTTAATTCTAATTGCCAAGTAAAATTATGAACTTGTGATTGTTGAATTGGCGATTTTATAAGTATACGAATTAACAAGAATGAAGTACCTTGCTTTGATGACTTCCTCGCACTGACTTTAACCCTAGATCTGAAATGAAAGACTTACATCCTATCGATTGCTAAGGTTGATGAAAAAATGGTTGGATCATTCTACTGTTCTAGAAAGTCGCTGACCCTTAGTGCAATTTTCTACCTGTCATATGATCAGATACGTCCTAAAATCGAGTAGTGCTGCCATATATGGGGAGGTTCCGACCGGAGCACTATTTCTTGTGTTGACGGTGTACAAAATCGATTTCGCAATGTAGTGGGGATGATCTCTTCTCTTCTTTACAGCAACTTTCTTACAGAACATACGTTGCTAGTCTTTTTCTACTCTATCGTTATTTTCATAGTAGTGCTCGACCGAGCTCCAATATCTTGACCATTCCATGTAATATATTCACATCCATAACTCGTATAGTCATCTCCACTGCAAATAATTTTCCTTGCTTCTGTTTACCTAAAACCAAACAGTACATCCATAGAACAGAGTTTTTTCCAATAACTTTGAATTGTGGAACACAATATAATGACACTGCTTTCCTGTTGACTACAACATTAACGTATTTAAGTCCAATGTCAAAAATACTTGTCGTGATGTTCTCTTTAATAATCCAATTTTGTCCATTACATTTATCGTTTTCAAGCCTCTCATAGTAGTGTTCATCATCCAATTGGGAATCGTATAAACCCTATCCTCGGGTGGCTTTGGACCTTGGTAAATGATTATATTGGTATAGAATAGAACAGGAAAAACCCTGTTTACGTTCAGAAGGAGGATGCGTCCATTCAATCTCCCCTATTAAAGATACAAATGCGTTCTCCGAATTAAGCGTGACAGACCTACGAGATAACGGACTGGCTTACATACATAGCCTCTTATAAAGAAGCGTGGGCGTATTTAACAAGCGAAAGGAAAATAGAAAAGGAGCGCAAACGGTAGTTTATGAAAGTGTTCAAGTTTATTCCCAGATGAATTCCAAAACGAGGCAAGTCTAACCTTATTGCCAGATGGGGTATGCGCTGGTTAAAAGTAATAAAATCTCAGCCTGGAAGCTCTAAGACCCTGTTCCTGGTCTGTCGGTTTGTGGTGAGGGAGAAAAAGGGGGAAAGAAGAAGGAAGGAAGAAATACTGTTGTCCTTTGTAGGTGGATGTAGGAACAGATAAAAGACATGTCCTCTTTTTGACGAAATAAAGAAAGCGTATCAAAAGCAGTAACAGCCACAAATACGAAAACTAGAAAGAAAGAAAGAAGTATATCAGAAACGTATTAAGAACAGCAAACACCAGAACAGGAACAAAAACATAGAAAAAGTAATGAAGGAAAGAAAGAAAGAAAAGGAGGAAGGCTAAAGACAGAATAAACAATACAAAAACAATTACAACAAACAGGGGAAGGGGAAAGGGACGGAAAATAAGAAATAACGAATATCGAAGTTATTAACAAAAGCAAGAACACGAATAGAAAGAAAGAAAAAAATAATAGAAACAATATCGAAACAATGACACTAAAGACTTGTGGAGGATAAAGAGATGAAAAAGAAGAAGACGAAGAAGAAGATTGAAAGGAAAGAAAGGGAAGAAAATGAAACAAAAATAAAGAAAATAGAAAAGAAAACGAAAGAATACCAAAAGAAATAACAACAAAAATTAAGAGAATAAAGAAAGTAAGAAGAACGAAAGAAAGAACATTTTTGAGACCCAGGAGAAGAAGACAGACAAAAGGAAATGCACAAAGAAAGAAATAAAAGAAAAAAGATGAAGATGAAGTAGTAAAAGGAAGAAGATGAATAAGAAGAAGAAGAAGAAGAAAATGTACTTCAGTAAGTCAAAGCGAAAGTTTCTAGTTGTTAAAAAATCCTTCAAGAAAAATAAGTCGACGAATCAAAAATAAAACGAGAAATGTTAAACAAAAAAAAAACGGTTGAGGAAAACGTAACAGTTGGCAAAGGTAGTCAAAACGAAAAACGTCTTCGAGAAAACGTTTTGTTCGAAAAAAAAAAGAAAGCAACTTCAGAGCTATTCCTTAAATTGGTGTGTTCGCCAAATACACTGCCCATGGCATCATATGTGTCCAATATTGGCGGCCATTTCTCTGCACGTCGTGATGACGCACGCTGCTAACGATGATATTGTGTGTTTTGCTTGTGTTATCAAAAACAAATTTTTTTTTGAAACCTTCAAGAAACTTGACAGATGGTATGAATTTGTAGATGAGATTAGTGGGGAGTTTTTTTAATCGTAAACTTTTTTTTTTCAAATTTAGGTTAAAGGATCTGCTTATAAGCCGACCAAGTTTTGTGGAAGACTTAAATAATGTAATTCCTAAGAAAATACCGAAAGCAGCTCAGTTCTTGAAAAACTTATCTTTCTTAATGTTTTATTATGAAGAATATACATATATACTAGAAGAATACCCGTCTCAGGACGGGTAAAATGATTGCTTCGAAAAGAACAGTTTTGCACAACTTTTATGTTTCCTTACGTAGATTAAATACAAGATAAAATGCTACTAAATCTTATGTGTAAAATCCTTATTCTACTACATGATTGTTATTCTAGAAAATATCTAAAAATCAAAGCTTAAGCTTGAGGGGTCTTCAGAAGAAATCAAAATCTAGGGAATCTTGTGTTTATGTCTAATAACTATGGATCAAATTCAATTCAAATCTTAAATATTATAATTTTTAATGGAAGGTTATGCCCATATAATGAACCCCAAAATCTTTTAAAATAACTTAACGAAAATTAAATTTGGGAAATATTTATTAATTGATGTCTCATATACATTGTTAACATTTCACAAAAGTCAGAGGTATCTGATTGTTCACGAAAAGATTCCTCTCTTCTCTGTTTCTTTGCATAAAAGTAAATTAAACGAAATATAGCCCACATTATGTCGAACAACGTCGAACAACGTCGAACAACTATGTTCCCAAATTCATAATAATCGGTTATTTAGTTAAGAAATCGATCCTTTACATAGAAATATAAAACATATACACATCCTTAAAATATACAGATGTTTATTTTTAGATGATTATTTAAAAATGTGTCATATTCGCAATCGTCTGAGACGGACTAAGTAATTTTTTAAAAAGATTGTAGCTAATTACCTTATTTTATATCCAATAACACAGTATAACAATAAGAAATGAAAGTTGGCTAATCATAAGCTTGAATGCTATTTCGGTCTGACTTTGAAAATCCAGAAAGATAATTATATATATATATATATATGTATATATATATATATATATATTATGCAACATGCCGTACGTAAACGTTTTTGTATTTTTAAATGTACTAATTATTCTTATTAAATTACAAAGCTTCTATATTGTTTTGACTAATAAGATAAAGTATTTAAATATTAAAATTTAATTTAAATTTATCTAGCCTGCAAGGCTTAATCGGCTGTCTTTTATTGAACATATATTCTTAGATTTTTATATATATTTTTTTCATTTGCTGACGGTTGATAGTTTTAAATCGAATGAGATCAAATCAAATTTATTTGGCCAAAAATAGCATAGTGCAACAAGTTATGTAAACAAAAAAAACAGGTGGAAGCTATTTACATCCACATACAGTCTGAATGTTTGTCTTAAGCCGCTTTAAACCTTGATATGGTAGTCATCGTCGCGACTTCTTATATGATGATAATATTTGAAAATAAAATAAATCGAGAATATTTACGCTTTATGGGTGTAAATTATCATCTCAAAACTTCTACGTACTACGCGTACGTATTGCTATTTTTAGTTTGTTTTCATAATACACAATTATTTAGGTATACACTCATTCTAAAATTAAATAATTAATGTCGCCGCATATGTACGGAGTAAATATTGATCATCTGTTTCATAGCTGCCATCCAGAAAAAAAAACACAGAAATAGTTTAATTCTGTTCTGAAGTTTCTTAAAAGTGAAATAATAACTCCTATTTCACTAATAATTGGTGAACATTTAAACGAATAGGGGTGAAGGGTATGTCATTTCTCAAAGTCTACAGTTCTTAGAGAGTAAAAGTCGAACATTAGGTTTCATAATTGGAAAATTCTTTGGTGGACTGCCATCCGAGATGCGCGCCGTCGATATAGAATGTTTATCCCGCCAATATCCAGTAAATCCAAATCATATCTGCATTTATATTGCCAAAGTCAGGCGGCAGCACCAATCAAAAGCTACGCTGAATAACGGCCGCACGACTCTTGGAAACAAGCCATTCTCTTTACACATACATAACTGGCGAAGAGACAGACAGATTTAAGATGGCGGATAGATTAATTGATGAAGAAACACGGGACAATAAAGAGGCTCTAAATATCGATGCTCAACGGTTTCGTTGTAGTTTTCTCGTAATACATTTGCTTCTCAGTGCTTTTTTATTTCAACTTTTTTATATTGACATACGGGCTCACACAAAACTTCCTTCTGATTTTTTTATGAAGAACATTAGTAAGCTCGCTTATATATATATATATATATATATATATATATATATATATATATATATATATATATATATATATATATATATGAGAGAGAGAGAAAGATGTGGGAAAATATGTTTTTGAATGTATTTTCTATTCATTATGTAGACAAACATTTTCAACGTAAAAGCTCGATAATTGTCAACATATAACAACAGGGCATATATAACAAAAACATGTGACAGTACAATGATCAAGATTTTATTCACCTTACTGATCATCTTTTCAAAACAAAAACTTCGGTACATTTACGGACCGTTTCGTTCACAGAAGAAAATCCGAATTTGTATGTAAATCCCAGATGTTTCATCTATGGAGTCACAGAAACCAAAGAAGTTCTCCATCAGAAAAAAATACATAGCAGCGCAGTAAAAAAACAAACAAAAAAACAACAACTCATATTGATGATATCTCCATTCAAGGGGAGACTTAAATTTTGTTTTGTATGAACACGATCATTTTAGATGAACAAAAAGATGCGGCGCCATAAACCGTAAAATAATAAGCTCCTAGGACTTACTTTCACTTCATTTCTAAAATAGAACACTTATCCAATCTGTTCAGATGTAATCCTTTACTTATATAAGAGTTAGATAAGACGGAAGATGGTGAACTGCTGCCACATCTGGCGAGGTGCCCTCATAGCACACTTTCTTGCTTTGACAGAATACCAAATCGATTTCACAGTCTAGTGGGAGATGCTAATTTCAGTTCTGCACAGCCCCTTTCTCAAAGAAGAGGCGTTGCAAGTCTTTCTCTGCTTTATCGTTATTTCCATGGAAGCTGTTCGAATGAGCTTCAATCCTTGATCCCTCGGTGTAAGACAGTCACAGCAAGAACTTGCCATACTACTACGTCTGCAAAGAAGGTTCATTTTTTCCTCCATGCGTCTAACATCAAAAGGAGTTTTTATAAACAGAGTTCCTTTCAAAGAATTTCCAATCTGACAGATTGCTTGCAGGCTACAAAACGGGCGTCTTTAAATAATTGCTATAAACGGTCTTCAGAAGTAATCTAATTTCGTCTATTCTGTTCATCATTTTCAATCGTCTCATAATATTCTTCATCATTTAAATGACAATCTATCCATCTCGTTAATCCTTATACTCGGGTGGCGTTTTGCTTTGATAAGTGGTGACTCATTAATAACAAAACTATTATTAAATTAGAAGTAAGTCAGTGTATAGTTGATTAAGGGGCCTGGTCAAAAGCTAAATTGTGGGACTGAATGTCTGACAAGTTCGGAACAAATCTTTTAGTTCATTCCTTTCATTTTTTTCAATCCTCTCATAATATCTTAGTAATTCAACTGCCAATCCAACCTTCTAATAAGTTGTTATCCTCAAGTGGCTTTTAGTCTTCATAAGTAGTGTTTTATTAGTGAAAACATATTATTAAATTAGAAATAATTCTGACTATAGTCTGTAATTTTTCTGTCCCCTTCTCTCAAAAGGGAAGAGTTAGAAATATGTTCGGTTTTTAATGTGGGGAAAATCCAGCTGCCGAAAAAGGGGAACTTGATTGGGACAAAAATAAGAATCATCTCAGTCAAGAATGATATTTATCATCAACTGGTCAAGAACAGAAAATATAATGTGAAGTATAAGACAAGGTACTACACTTTTATCCTATCTAAAAGACCGAGTACTGTTCATAGTCGATCAGAACAAATCTGCCCTTTTAAGAGTGAATGTATTCCATGTTGTCAAACTACTTGAGTTAAGAGTCTCCGATTAAGATGACACGCACATACCTTGGCTTAATCTCTCCCGGCTGTGTAAATATGGCCGTCTGTATTGAATGGTGAGTACCGTACATAAGGCTGTTTAGTGTGAAATGATGCAAGTGGTCATCGTGTACGTACTCGTAAATAACGGAGATGTAAGATTTAGGAACAGCATTTCTACTGTGTCTTTAGAAGAGGGGCCGGCAAAGTGGCCTGTACCCCCTGTTGTGATGGGTGGAAACTCTCTGGGGTCAATGAGAACTAAAGTGTCAGCAGGGACTTTTAGAATTCTTTTTCTTAGAAATATGAATTGAACTTGAAAAAACAAGAAGACTTAAGATTAAAATAAAGAGGCCAATGTAAATAGTCTACTAAAAAAGTGACTATAAAACCCACCCTTCATGTTAAACAAGAACATAAAAATAATAACGTTTTATTACTCTGATAATAGACATCACATTGAACGAGGCAATAACACTAAGAAAGATGCGCACAGTCAGATAGTTCAATGCAAAGCTGCATTTTTACAAGAATTAATAAAAGTTAAGTAAATTCGTATAAATCAGAATGGTACAACTTTGTTTACCGGTTGATTCTGTTGTCTGCATTCTTGCAGGAGGGCCAAGTAATGGTTGCCATCATGTTTAAGTGAAAGTGGTATCATGGAATCGACTGGATTCGAACTTGGTACACCCAGGTCGTCAGTCCACCTCCTTATATAATGAAAAAATATCAAATTAAGCTCGATATTTAGTAATACGAGTATATATTTTCATTGAGAAAAGTAATCTCATTCATTAAAGCAACGAAGCGAATAGTCAGCGTCTGTATGTCCTATGTTTTTATGAAAACGTTGTCTTTAGCAAAAGTGTTTTTTAAGTTTCCATAATTAATAAAATATGATGCTATTTTAATCACAGAATGGTTTGCAAATTCTTTTTATCACGTATTGAAAATTTTTATTCCTTTAGTTTTATGAGATTAATGAAAATACAAAAACCATTCCTTGCAAAAATGAATCAAAATAATTCTACTTTTTCTAAATTAAATCGTATTCCTTCGTAACTTAAGAAAACAAAACCAATCAGCAGCAGCACAGATTTCTTCGAATGTCAAGTTATTTACCTCAAAGAGGTTAGATACAAGGTCAAAGTATTTTTATTTACCTCATCTCCATGAGGCTAGACCCAAGGTCAGGTGTGGTTAGCAAACGTACAAGGATTAGCGCGCTCTGGCCTACAAAAAATTCTAAGCAGTCCCGTCGTCATTCCCCGGTAGGGGCGCCTCAGGCGATTAGCAATAAACTAACTTCTCCTCATAGAGAAGATAAAGCCTGGGAGGATTGACTTCCTCGAACTGTACAGGACATTAGTGTAGCATCCGTCAGAACAGATACTACACTTGGTATTTTCCCCACACACACAGCGGTAAGATGTGACACAATGTCGGGAAAGTGTGATTTGAAAAGCCAACGCCCTAGTGAAAGAAGGGAGCTGTGGCCATCAAAAAATGCCTGAGTAGCCCCGTCGGCATTCCCGGTTGGGGCGCCTCAGGTTATTCGCAATAAACTAACCCTTTCTTAAAGGATTAGAAGGCAAAGCCTGGGAAGGTGGACCTCCTAAATCTGCACGGGGCAGCACCTCAGACCGGCGGAATCAATACCCGAAAGCCAATACGGTACCGGTCTACAGAGCGCAGCATCTATCGGAACAGATACTACACTTTGATCTTAGCTAAACTTAAGTGACTCTTAAAAAGTAACGTAGAACAAACAAACGTAGCGAATAATAGAGATGCAATGACTGCATCTAAGGAATACAATAGTAGTTCAGTATATAATGGATAATTTCAGAGCCAAACAACGTTAAAACACTAATGATCGGATTATCAAAGTAGGATCTACTAAATCATTTGAATCTGGTTAAAATTTTGGACCTGGTTAATACTTTGAACTTGTTTAATGGTTTTTATATGGTTAATGCTTAGAGTCTGGTTAATGCTTTGAACTTGTTTAATTCTTTGAACCTGATTGATGTTTTGAACATGTTTAATTGTTTGAACCTGGTTGGTGCTTTGAACTTGTTTAATGCTTCGAACCTGATTAATGCTTTGAATCTGGTTAATGCTTTGACCTGGCTAATACTTCGAAATTATTTAAAGTAGGTTAAGGACGTTTACACCCACTGAGCATGACTGGCGGGGCTATTTTTTGCAAAACGAATTTTTCGATTGTTGATAGTGCCATTCTACACAATATCCGACAACTATATGGCCAATAACGCACTTCGGACAAAAGTAAGTCACAAATGTTAAGTATTTTAGAAAGTTCCGGTCGTCAAACAAGTTTCCATAGTTTGAAACCATCAAGAATCCCTGTGTTAATGATACTAACACTATAGGAATTCCAGCTCTTCCAAAAATACTGGAGGGAATTTCAGGTTCAATACCTGTCCCAGCAACATTAGATCACACTATAAACAATCACTGTCAATAAATTCCCTTTCTCCCTCTGTGTGCCTAGAACTAAGCGGAACTTTTATAAGCATAGTTTATTTCCGAGAACTGCCCGTCTATGGAACACAATACCACGGGGCTGCTTCCCGGCTGACTATAACATTGTCATTTTCTAGTCCAATGTGAACAACTTCTTGTTGAGCCGTCCTCTTAAATACTCACTTTACCCGTCAATCCAAAAAAACATTATCCTCAAGTGGCCTGTGAACTTTGATAAGTTGTGACTCGTTTGTAAAAAGAAAAAAAGATCCGATAGGATTTGATCTCGTCATAGCTGATTCCCTAATCCGCGATGGTATCCGTTATGTTTTTTGTTGTGTTTTTACTAATTAGGCACCACTTATAAAAGGCTAAAACCACCCGAGCATAATGGTTAATGAAATGAATTGATAATCAATTGATGATTAATACTATACGAGGATTACCAATCTCCATATCCAACCCACTCAAAACGACAGTCGACTCAGAAAACAGCAATTATCCCCCTTTGTCATAATGGAATCTGAGAATAAAGGAAAATAGGCGGAATCGAGAGTTATGATGTTGCCGAAACTAAACCTAAGTTCCACTTTCCATAAGCATGAATGACTGTTGGCTGACCATAGTGCTCCTCCGTCCTTTGCCAGCAATTGCTTTTAGTGTTGCTGGGTTTCCACCCACCCACCTCATCGGACAAGCTAAAGCCTGTCTGGTGGGGCTGCTAGTTTAGACGGTAGCATAGAATGGGTGAATGTGGTAAAAGGTTTCGCAAATCCTGACTCAGAATAAAAAATGGCCTACATTAAAATCCTCCATATATTTGTCTTATTCTAAATTTTTCACGGTCAGCCCCATAAATTCGAAAAATTCTTCAGCCCATCCCCCAACGAAAATGTTCAGACGACTTTTTGGCCTGATGCCCTCTCGGTACCATCGACTCCTTTACCAATCAAAAGTTCTGTTTGTGTAGTCTCCACACTGCTAAAGATATGAACGCAATCGCAAATGTCTTAGAGAAAATGGTTAGAGAACCTTTATTGAAAGAAAGGAAGTGCCGCGTTCTATTTTCTACCCTCTCTCTCTCTCTCTCTCTTTCTCTCTCTCTCTCTATCATAAGTTGAGCGCTAACGGTTAGGTGCAGCTGTCTCACCATCTCCCCTGCCTGTCCTCTTACCACAGGATGACGGATACGTCGGTGTACCAGTCACTCTTCGCGGAATTGTTTGGATTTGAGGTTACGCAAATATTTTCATTGTCCGTTTCGGAGTTTTCTTTTTTTCTGTCTTTCATTAGCGTTCTTTAACCAACCCTTCCGTCATCAAATCTTTCCTTTTCTCGTTCCTTCTTTTCCTTCCTTCTTGTAAATTTCACTTCATAGGTTATCTCGTAATCCTTGGGTCCCCCCTCTTTCTCTCTCTCTTTCCCCTCTCTTTATATATACATATACATACATACTAGAAACCACCCCCGAAATTGTATTGGGTGCATAAGGGTTCCTGTTTAATCTTGCTGAATCCATGTTATAATTTTAATTATTACTTTATTTTCTATAATATTCAATTTTGACGTTATGAATAACAAAAGAATACAAAATGGACGTTCAAACATGAATAAAGGCGGAGAAAACAATCGAGACAGAATTAATAAAATGAAAAAAGCACTAGATAAAAAGAAATAGAAATTATAACTTTTTTCTGTTCTTTTTCTGTTTTTGTTTTTGTTTAACAGTCGATTTGTCGATGCAGAAGACAATTAAAAAGATGAGCGAAGACTTTGTCATGAATATTCACTTTTCAAGTGATGCATAAAATAACACATCGTCTTTGTTGTTTGTGGATTTCCGGCGCGAATGTAGACCGTTCGGTATTATTGTACAAACACTGATGCAAACTTAATACGACCATTGGATTCCTCGTACAATTTTACTTTGGAAAACTTTGGTTTTGATCTTAGCATTGGGCTTTCTTTTCAATTGCAACCTGGGGCAAATAGACAAAAAATAAAATTGAAAGACAAAGACGCTACATTTACATTATTTATGTATGTCAATCAGCATGCGATATGTTCATGTAATTGGGTATTACGTAGTATGCATGTAGGTATATATATATATATATATATATATATATACATGCTTGTTTTAGTGCTATTACCTATCTGTATGTATATATGTCAGTATGCTATCTATATGTCAATCAACATGTACCTATCAATATATGTGTCTATTTTCTCCCTCTCCCCCTGTCTGTCTGTCTCTTTCTTTCCCTCTCTCTCCCTCTCTCTCTCTCTCTCTATATATATATATATAAAAATATATATACATGTATATATATATATACATATATATATATAATGTATATCAGTGTTTGATTATATAATACAATTTCAACTAAGGTGTAAGCCCTTAGATGTTTTTACTCATTAGATTTTCCAAAAATACGAATAAAGTATTTTGATTCGTCCAGTAAGTGTTTTCCAGGGCCGAGATGCATTATTCATAATTCTGGCGATTCCGAATTGTTCCAAAATATTTGTTTATTCACTACTTATTAATGAGTCTTGGTTAACTGTACAATGAAGATTCTGCCTGTTTGTATGGTTACTTTTCAAAAGATGAAACATGTGTGCAACGTATATATATAAATATATATATATATATAGTCTCGGAAATTTCTGAACCATTAAAACTATATAAAAAATTTATTTTTTTTAAACCTTAAGTCTCAAGTCGTTCAGTGGAAAATCACTCATGTAAGTCAATTTAATTTTTACAGTTATTATATTAGTTTGCTTCTAACATTATTTAAGGGATCATCAGTTGTTTACCATGAAAAAGTGTTTCGGGAATTTAAAATCAAGACAGTATTTAATTTCATGGATTCCCAGCAGAGTTAATCAGACCCCACTTCCCTTAAAATACAAAAACATAAACGTTTTGTTCCGTATAAATGTTTTGCTAACTTGTATTAGTTATTAAAAAAATAAAAGTCCTTACCTGTGTTGTTCGTCTGTCTAATAAAATGTATCCGTTACTTACAAAAATGTTGCTGCATTTTAAAGTGTTTAGACGAATCCATTACACTACTTTTTAGGTGATTAATGTATTTTTTCTCTTTCTTCTTCTTCTTTTTTAACTCACAGCGTTTCCATATATATATATATATATATATATATATATATATATATATATATATATATATATATATATATTAACCCACTATTTCCAAGACTCCATCCGAGAGATCTTTTGAGGATTCTAACCGTCCGTTTAAGTGTCATTGTTTGTATCTCTATTTCACTTGGTTCATCGGGTATATTAGCTACGTTGTTTTTGAAATTCTTTTTAATGAACCCGGTTTCTCCTCTGATTACTGAAATAATGGAGATCTTCCTAAGGTTCCAGTTTATTTTCATATCGTACATAAGCCGTAGGTATTTAGTTATTTTTTTCTCTCCCAGCTCTGTTTAAGCCAGCATCATCATGGACACTGACTTCAACTAGGGTTACTACTTTTCCCTATTGTCCCATATTAATATGTCAGGTGTAATAGCCATATTCTAGTATGTAGTTGTAGAGATTAGATAGTTATAGCGGATGGTATATGACTTATTTCCAATAGTTATTTCTGGTATAAGTTCCCATGACTTGCTCCTACACTGGATATTCAATTCTTTATAGATGGTGCAGTAGAGATATTTACACACTTCATTGCGTCGCATTGTATAGTAGCCGTCCTCCGTAGAACCTTACAACTGGATTTCAGGTGGCTCACACTCTGTAATTCCGTGTGGCAGTACATGCACTTGTTGTCGTCGCTGAGACCACTCATCTTCTGAAAAGCATTGGTCATCAAGCCTTGATCTTGGGCAGCCATTATCATTCTCTCCTGATTATAGTGGAGCGATCCTCTTTTTAGCCAGTCTACAGAGCCTTCCTTGTCTATATATTTCTGGCCGAGTTCACCCAGAACATATTTGGCACGTTGTTGGTTGGCCCATTCTTCCAGTTTTCTATTATGGAATGTATTGTGTATTTCTGGCGGCTCTTTTGGGTTATTTCAGTTGCTGGCTTGTTTGGTGTCTCTGTCTCATTTGTGAGACAGTCTTATCGAAAATGTTTAGCCAGTTTTGTGATGGATGTCTTTCTACTGACTCTTGTTTCTTGATGTTGACATACCAGCATAAATGTGTGGATGTGTGTGCGTGTGTGTGTGTATGTGTGGGTTGATACATAAATAGCTTAGAGCGTGATTAGAGCGTGGCATGCGATCATGTTTTAAGCATCGCAGGGAAAAAACACGGTTTATCTATATAAGGCATACAACATAATAAAACCTCAATAAAATAACTAACCAAAGGACACACACAATATTGTTATATTCGATATATCCAATTTTAATCAATTTAGAAAGAAAATTATCTGACCTGAAGACACACCGAAACGCAACAGATTGTTATAAATACAATTCCTAGTATGACATAATAATAAAATTAAAAAAATTAATGATACAGATAATAGAAAATAATAATAAATATTATTATTATTATTATTATTATTATTATTATTATTTATTTATTTATTTATTTATTTATTTTTTTGTACTCACTACGAGTTCTTACACAAGTAATCGCCAGTGATTGCTCACTGATAATAACCGGTGGTGTCCCCTGAAGTCTGAGTGACAACAATCCTCCCCAGATTTCTAGTACTATCAAACTCTCTTCGATAACCATTGCAAATTATTTTGCGGTATCGCAACAGTTGCTTGCCATTGATTTTTCGTTAGTAACGCACATTGCTCTCCTCTGGGATTTTGGTGACAATAAGTCTCCCGAACGTCCCAGTACTCTCCACATTCTTCCAGTGGAGGTATGGTTAGTGTTCTCCCTCCTCGGTCTTCCTATCTTCCTTGACCCTTGAGCTGGTGTTATACTTGGGGGGGGGGGTCAGTTTACGAACTTTTTTTCAGTTTCTGTTCTTGGGTTCATGTGGTAGTGTTCTTTCTGTTGTTTTGTTTTATTGCTGTTGTAACACCCACGTGACTGGTTACCGTTCGTAGCTTATGCGGGTTGGTTTCCGCATTCGAGGATTTTCTTTAAGATTGCAGCTGTTTTCATAATTGTCGTCCTTTGTCTAGTCTCAGTGATCTTTTCGATTCCAATTTCTCAGTTTTTCCCCAGTTTATTTAGGGACTATTCCTCTTAAGATGATTGCTATTATATTGACTGTCTTCATGCTCCATATCCTTTTAACTTCTCTGTCAAATTCCGTGTATTTGCTTCGGTTTTCTGTGGGTTTTTTAAATTAAAAAGAGTGAGATGGATTGAGAGAGACATTGTCTTAAATACGCTTTACCGCTATATCTTTCTATGTTCACTCTTTAATGCCCTATTTCTCGTAATTTTATGCACACTATGTTTTTTTAAATTTCACCACTGCATGACAGGAGAGAAATTTGTAAATACACACGGGTCTTTATTATCGCACTTAAAGAGATGGTTAGAATGATCTCTCGGTTGGACTGTGTGAAATAGCGGGTAAATGTCTCGCATCCAGCAATTTCTCCATCCCCAGCAAAAAAAAAAAGATTAAATTATTTTTTTTTTTAAAGAGAGGACTATATTTTTAATATAGCCTTGCAATTCTTTAATTCTTTCTTTTCTTCATTCCGTTTATGCTTTAAGTATGATTCGTTTCTTATGTCCTCCCTTTTTCGCTTCCTTCTTTCTTTTCGTCGGCTTTTAATTCCTTTCATACTTCCGTTTAGTTCCATACTTACTTCCGGGTGTTTAACTTTCTTTTTTTTCTTCCTTTGTCTTTCCTTAATCTTATGTTTCTTCAATCTACCCTTCTTGTTATCTCATTTCTTACTTTCCATATTATCATTTTCCACCTTCCATAGTTTCCTTTTTACACAGCTCCACTTCATTTCGTCCTTTCTTATTTCAACTTCTCATTAATTTCCTTTCTTGCTTACGTCAGTCTCTTCTTTTTTCTTTCTCCTGCCTTTCTTTCTTTCTATTCTTCCCCGAGTTTACTTTCGCCACTCCACCTTCTTTTCTAATGTTTGATATTTCATCCTTCCTTATTTCTTATTTTCTTGTTCACTTCAGTCTATCTATCATTCTCCGAATATTTCTCTCCGGTCTTTTCATTTTAACCCCGTAGATCCTTCTTTTTCCTATTCCATCTACCCTTCCGAATCACAGCTCAAACACACTCCTTCTTATACACTTTCTTTTATCTAAATGTTTTTCCTTCCGTAGTCATTCTCAATCTTCCCCGACTATTTTCGTATGTTTTAGATTAGAACTCATTGTATCCGCCCTGTGCCAAGTCTACTAATCTATCTTATTTTTGTTGGGTTCTATCCAAGCTACTTAAAATGGTCCTCGCTGCCCCCATCAGCGTTTAAGCTGAAAAATTCGTTTCAAAATGAACTTATGAACTCTAACTCAAATAAGGGAACTTGACGAGATGGCTGAGTTGTTGAAACCCCTTGATTAGGGCAGACGAGAACGATTTACTGAACAAAAAAATGGACGTTCAAACATAAATAAAGACGGGGAAAAATACAGTCGAGACAGAATCAATGCAATGAAGACGAAAAAAATATATAGAAAGAAAGAGGAATAATAGTAAACTTTTTTTCTTTTCTTTTTTCTGGTTTTTTCTTAACGGTCTATTTGTCGACGCAGAAGAAAATTTTAAAAAGACGAGCGAAGTCTCTGCCATGAATTATTCTTCTTTCTTTGACATTGAAAAGATCTGGACTAATGAAATACATTCAGAGAAAATCTATCTCTTTTTGTCGATAAATTCAGAATCAGTCTGGGTTTGTTTTGTTTTTTATTAACTTTTCAGTGTTCTTTTAATTTTACTTATTTAGTTATTCATTGTAAAGCAACCACAAGATGCTGAATCGGCGGAAATTTCAGTCCGCCATATGTCAATACAAATAAAGCCATTCATTCATGCAATCTGTTTAACATATATCATTTATTTAGTAGAATGGTTGTATTTATACAAACATATCTTGCTACACAAATGCAAATATGTTTCGACTAGACCCTAAAAGAATCAAGGTTCCTCAGGCAAGGGGTTAAAATAAAATAGTAATAAAATGAATAAATTATATTCCTCCAAATAAGGAACTTATATAACTAAGACCATCCAACTTCGTCATTTTTCCTCGCAGCCTCCAATTTTTACAGACTTACTAAATATTCATAATCCTAAATTGTATTGCTAAAAAATCTATGGTTAAAGAACCGCCGTCCTACACACTGATACGGCATACTCACGTTGACACTGGTTCTTGTTAAATCACTGAGGTTAAGCGACGTTGAGCCTGGTCAGTACCAGATGAGTGACCATTTTGGAATACCCGCACTGTATGTTAGACGAGAGCGAGACAACTACCTGCAAAAAACTGCAAAAGCTAGCGCCATCATCTACGCTGACTGGAATATACATGCGACTAGGGACCGCTTGGCAATTTAATATTCCCTAAAAACCTCCTTGGAAGCCGGATCAATCCGCCTAACGTGAGTGCCGCACTAAGTATCAGATCCTCCCCGCTTCCAAGCTGATGTTTAACTATTTAAACAGTAACACTCACACCTCATGTTCCAGCTAAATCGACAATTATCACATCACAATATATATCTCTTTTTATTATTGAGCACTATTATATAAGGGAGTCTCTCCACCTCTATGAATTAAACTAAATCTGAAATACTATATATGAATACTAAATGTACCTACTCGGCGTTGGGTGGTTGTGGTTTACTTTCAATTTTCTTTAGTTTTGTTTTTACTATGACGTTTCTTGTTTTTAAGATGGTGTACGTATGAAAATAATTTACACCCGGTCAAAGTATTTATTGAAAGGGATTAAATCGAATTACATTTTATTTCTCTTAACATCATGCTGCAATGAGCCACCAAAAGAACTGGCAAACCTGAATCAAATATTGATGTTGTAGGAAGAAAGCTATCGATGACAAAAATCGAGAAAGAGACTGACTTTACTTGATATATTAGATGACAATAATATACTTTTCATTAACATTTTTTTTTTCATTTTTTATAGTATGTTTTAAAGTTGGTTTTCCTATAAGAATCTATTTAATAAAATAAGACTTTTATAAGTACGGATGGTCCAAATAACTAATACTTGTTCTCATTTCTCCTGAATGCCAGCCAAATCTAGTAATTTTAAGCCAGCAGTGTCATACAAAATCTAGTGTTGAGTAAGGCAGCCGATGGAATGTGATTTATAAGTTTTAATGCAGCCATTCCCGAAGGATATGTCTTAATTGAAAGGGTTGGTTGAATTATTCGAAATGTTAATTCGGAGGAAGCAAATGTTATTGTAAGAATATATAAGATTCAATCAGACCTTATATAGAATAGTGTACTCAATCCTGAGCACGAACAGGCAATTGGAATATAATATCATAATTAGTAGACGTAGAAGAATAGTGACTAAATTAAGAAAAAAAATAAACTCTCTTAATTATAAAATAGGTTGGAATCCTTAAGTTTAACTACTTTACTAAAGAGAAGAGTGGAAATTGTGGGACAATTAAGAGCTTCAAAATAATTAATTGGATGTTTTAATATGGAAGGCACTTTTTAAAATATTTCCCTAGACCTGGAAATGTATTGGCAAAAATATTTTAAAAAAATTGAATCTGCAACATAGTTAAATTTATGTTCTAATTGAATAATATCGTTATGAAACAAATTACCTGATCAAAACAGACGCATAGTAGAACATTTTAAGAATATACTGGTTGAATTCAGAAATAATGGTCTATTTTCTGCTTCCCACTTGCAGCAAGGTTCGGCATGAAATAAGTTTAATGTGTGTAGGGGAATCAAGCTACCCTGAGGGGTGCATTAATGAAGGGTAAATAATAACAGAGAACGGACACGTAGACATTGCCCGATAATGGGTCCCGCCAATAACTCTCGAAGGGTTGAGATAACACCTTGGTGAATAACCCCCTAAGACTGTACCAAACCGATATACCTCATTTAGACAAAAGAGACAGGATCATAGCGTCAGAATGCGTCAAGGTTACCCCCGTCTTGTCTCATAGAAAAATAAGTATTTAGAAGTGAATTTCATCTCTATATCCAAAGTATATATTTTCTAAAATTGTATGTAAGTGTCTATGTATGTATATAATTTCTTTTTTAGTTTAAATTGGGTTATTGTTTAAATTAAAAGTACTCCGATGACGAATGAAATAAAATACATAAATATCTGGGATTCTTATAAAATTACATGTTCTTGTCTATTCACCATCTTGTAAAACATTCCACTTCTGCATTTATTAACGCTTAATTAAACATATATTTTCTAAATTCTTTATAAATTTTAACACTCGTTTACAAAGAAATTGAGGCAAGCACAAAAATACCCGTGTTTACCTTATTTGGGGGTGCCGAATTCAAATTTGAAATCCGTTTTTACTTATCACCTCTAGTTTTTTTAGATATGCATAGTGTGAATTTTGTGCATATATGGTACATAAAGGCATATATGCATTTAGGGTTAATTCTAATATTGTGAGACTTATGGCTTATTTTTTTAGTTATTATGCACTAAATGTAAGTGATAGCCATGACATTATATATATATATATATATATATATATATATATATATATATATATATATATATATATATATATATATATATATATATATATATATATATACAGATTTTGGCAGTTAAGGCCTCAATTGTGTGTGGGAACTTCACAACAGTGGCACAGCGTCGAACCATCACTCCCCTCCTCAGAATCACCTACTTTCATTATTTTGACTGTGAAATTGGTGATCAAGACAAGTCTTGGGCTCAATACATCTGTTGTACACTCTGCTACAATGGACTAACTGCATGGTTTAATGGCAAGAAAGCGGCTTTCAACTTTGCAGTCCCAATGGTTTGGAGAAAGCCACGAAGCCACGCAAATGATTGTTATTTTGTCTAACTTATATAACTGGTTCCAATGCATCTTCTGCAAAAAAGATCAAATATCCCAACCTTCCATCTGCTATGAGGCCCGTTTCCCATTCAGATGATCTTCCTTTACCCACATCCCCAGTAAATAAGGATCTTTTTTCCTCATCAGATGAAGAAATGCCTTCAAGGGAAGATTCTGCCGAGTCAATATCTTTGGAAGATATTGAGTCTACATATTCAGGAACAAGTGGCAACAATCCACACTGGATCACGCAATAAGACCTGAATGATATTGTTCGTGATTTGTATCTGTCAAAACAGTAGTCAGAGCTCTTGGCATCTCGGCTTAAACAGTGGAACCTAGTCCAGGAAGATATAAGGATCACTAGTTCCAGAGATCGGAACAAAGACCGTGCTTCCTTTTTCGACATGGAAAACAAGTTGTGCTACTGCACAAACATACCTGGCTTGTTCACGTCCCTTGGTTTGCCACATAATCCTTCAGATTGGCGTCTTTTCATAGACTCTTCCAAGCGAAGTCTCAACGCTGTGCTTCTGCACAACGGGAATAAATATCCCAGCATTGCACACTCTGTCCATCTAAATGAGTCCTATGACAATATGAAGCTTCTTTTAGAAGCTATTAAGTACAACGAGTACCAGTGCAGTCTGTGTGGGGACGTCAAGGTCATTGGTTTTCTTATGGGTATGCAAGCGGGCTTCACAAAGTACTGTTGTTTTCTGTCTATGGGATAGTCGAGCCTTATCCTAGCATTACAAGCAGAAAGACTGGGGGTCTAGAAGCACTTTTGTTTCTGGCAGAACAGGGTCAAGGGGAATCCTCTGGTAGACATGAATAAGGTGCTTCTTCCTCCTCTTCACATCAAGCTTAGTTTGATGAAGAATTTCGTGAAGGCGTTTGACAAAAATGGTGCTAACTTCCAACACTTGTCTACTGTGTTTCCAGCTCTTAGTGCTGCTAAGCTCAAAGAGGGCATTTTTGTCGGACCTCAGATCCGGGAAGTGCTGAAAGATACTGATTTTAAGGAGCTTCTTAACTTAAAGGAACTGAGAGCATGGGAAGCATTCAAGTCAGTCTGTAGTGTCTACCTTGGTAACACACGTGTACCAGATTACAAAGCCTGTATTGAGAAGTTGCTAAAGTCTTACAATGATATGGGGTGCCGAATGTCACTTAAGATTCATTTTCTCTATTCCCACTTCAACTTCTTGGAGCAGTGAGTGATGAGCATGGAGAAATATTCCACCAAGACATTACGAAGATGGAGAGCAACTATCAAGGAAAATGGAACCCCGACATAATGGGAGATTTCTGCTGGATGCTCTTGCGTGACATCCCAAAGGCAAAATACACCAGATTTTCTAAGAAAACACACTTGTGACTGTCTGTGGTACTATGAATTGTGTAATTGTGTCATCGAAGTATATTTATTTAATCGGTGTTCTTTATCTATCCTGTTTTATCTGTTATAAGCTGCTGCAACTCTTGTAATATGCACATGTATTCTCTGTTTATACTAAAATGAGACTATTTAAAAGCCAGAAAACTAGAGGTGATAGAGCAAAACTATTTATAAATTGGAATTCAGCACACATCAATTACCAAAAAACATATATCTCCATTCTTACCTCAGACCAACATTTATTTTGTTAACCAGTGTAATAAAAGAGGTCCAGGAGCCGTCAAATATGACATTCGTCCTTGTTCTACTATTTCAATTAGAAATTGTAACCTACCGGATACGATGCACACCAGGGCATTGCGTAAAATACGCGAGAGAAACCTCCGTCGATGTTGTCCAGATGGAGAACCAGTTTGACATCAGTTTTGAGGTATGTTTGAGTCATTGCCATATACGCGGTCAGTGGTGACCAAGTAGTCTTCAGACTTCTCTTAGGACAGAGAGCTGAAACATGTACATACATGAAGAAGGGGCGACGACCATTTACTCTTAACATACATTTTATTAATCTTACTTAATTGGGTATTCTATTTAATCCTCTAAGAGTTTCTTATAGTCATTTTCAGATAGAGATAGACACAAGGGCCCTAAGCGCTCCTATCCATCATAATTTCACATTTCATTGTTTCCCCACTTTAAACTAAAACTGACATTAATGATGCAAGATTAGACCACCACCCTCAAAAAGGCCATCAATGAAATCGTTGATAAAATGTATAATCCTTTCATCAATGCAACCATATTTAGTACAAAGTAATCTCAGCGTATGCCTGAGCCTGACTTGTCCACCAAGTTACGGTTATGGAACTCTAACAGTTTAAGTTTCATCGTCGTTCAATGATGAGAACAACTGGATACGACATGCAAAACAACGCATCCGTATTTTTGCCATTCTTTTCTCTCAACAAATGAGAGATTTATGTTTCAAAAGTAGTTTACAAAAAAACGAAATCACTGATCGCTTAAAAGGGTTTGTTTGAGTCCCACTCTTTCCTTCCTCTTAAATAGAACGTATCACTCACTCTCTAAAAGTTCATCGACATGACTAATTGGCCGATACAAGATATACTAATGGCATTCCCAAAGAAAAGGTTGCTAAAATTCCAGCTAAATCTGTTGCATGTTCGAATTTTTTTATTTCTATTCTTATTATTTTTATTTCTTATCTCATTATTTAGTTATATTTATTAATTCTTTATTCATGATGTTTTATTAGTTGCAAAACACAGTTGTCAATCCAAAACTTGTCAAGAAATGTCATCAAATCTGATATCCTTTTATTTTGACTCTATTAATATATGCTGTGATGACCTTCTTCAGTTCAGGAAATGTCTGAAGATCCTTTTGACAGGCATTTTCTTTGGCTTTTTGGTTAGGAGTAAAGTATAGTATCTGTTCTGATACTACGCTTTCTCTCTTCTGTCTTCAGTAAGTGAAAGATAAATCTTTCAAGATCGAGGCAATTTTTATTTCCGTCTCAATACAAAGTGCCCCTTTGATGGGGGAGCTGGATTTTCCCAACATTAAAAATCAACTGTTGACGTGAGAATATTTACATTATCTCTGAGATAACCACAAAGATGAAAGAAAATGGGGTTTCAGGATCTATTCAGGATCACACTACTAATGAGAATAACACCAATGTGTCTCTACATATAATTGAACGGGAATAAAACAAAGAGTTTGGGAAATGTATGACTAAACTTGGTGGACACGTCAGACGTAGACTAAAGTTGATATGTACTAAATATTGCATAAAAGTGCAACTGTCTGTGTAGAATTTGTTCATGTCGTATTTTGTTGGATACAAATACTGCTTATCCGACCGGATTGCGAGGAAGGGAAACAGTTGTTAACTTTTAAATGTTAAAAGTCACCAACACACCCACCCCCAAAATTAGGGGAGGTGGGGGAACAGCTGCAGTTATGAATAACATTTGCTTTCGGGTTGGTTAAAAAATAAAAAAGAGGGTTTGGCCGAGACGAGGAAGAAGAAATTGGCCTCACCAGTTTCAACTCGTTCACGTCTTATGACTGATAAATAACGTCCCAGTACGCATGCGTGCGGCGTGGTAGCGTTCGTTCGTTCGTAATTTTGCGCAGTCGTCGCTTTTTGGGCGGCACCACCCATATTTATTAAGTAATGATTGTGTTTAATTAAAGGCAAAATAAAACGCGAAAACAGAGAATGGAAATGTAACATTTCCTGTCGGCTCATAGAACAAAACAAACAAACGAGAAGATAAATGGCGAGGGAAGGGGTGACAAGGGGAAACGAGGTGGGTGTTAAAGTAAGGGGCTATTCTCAAATGATATAAGTATTTTGACATCTTCTGTCCGAGTCAGTGTGGAAATGGGAAGGAATCAGAAGGTTACTCAGTGTAACCCAGACACTAGAAGGATTTGCTATTTTAACATTAGTCACGTCTCAATGTTCCTTCTTGAACTCAAGTTCGGTCATGATAAATTATACAATCGTAAAAACAGAAAATAAACATTTCAAATCGAGGTCTATATTATTATCAGTTACTCACTGGGAGTTCTCAAACGAGTCATTACCAGTGATTTCTCACTAGTAAGAACACACGTGGTGATCCTTGGAGTCCGAGTAACAAGTCTCCTCACTCTCTGCTTTCTTCCACCACCATTGCAATTCACCTGGTGTTCTCGCAGCAACCGTTTATCAGCTTGTTCTGATTGGTAACCGTCGATGGCTTTCCTTAAGATTTTAGTGAAAGTAAGCTTCATCAAGATTCCAGTACGATTCATACTTGCTCAGTCGAGGTCTGGATGGTACTATCCCTTATCGGGCTTTCAATTTTCTCAGACCTTCTATGGCCTGTGGCTGTGGTACTAACTGATGTCGGTGCTTTTGTAATTTTTTGTAGAGTGTGTGTGTCAGATTATAGTATTTCCTTATATATCTACTAAGATAGACAAACATATGAATATATACTCGTACCTAAATTTTTATAGCCAAGATATAAAATTGATCGTTACAATTCGCCACTCCTTCCTAATAACATCGGATATTGTCAAAAGTCAACGAAAACATAATTTTTAATTTCCGACTGTTTATTTTTTACTGTTATTAAACTGCTTGTTTCGACATTCAATCAACATTCAGCGAAGAGAGAAAAATGTCCCGTCGACACAATATATGAGATCCAAATGTAATATCTGTTTAAACCTATGTTATCGCCACCACTTTCATTACCGGTCAGCCGTTTTTACTAGCTTGTCTGAATGGGCATAATTAACGCCCGCGCTAAGACAAAACAAAAAGTTTCGGCGGCGGCACTGCAGGGATACATATATATAGAAAGGAAAATAACAAATAGATCGACTGTGATCAAAAGCGACCCGAAGGGTTCTGTTTCGTTAATTACTACACTTTCTTTGGATTGCTCCGCCTACCCTTGATCTTCACTTTATAATCCTTAGTGTTTAGCAAGGAAGCATCAGGTACCATTTTTGAACCCCGATCTCCTAGCCCATTAGCGAATATTTTAACCAGTATGCCAAATGCCGGATTTTTAGAATGTTCAACTAAACTAAAAAGAATATCGTTTTTTTAAATAATAAAAATAATTTTTTTCAACACTTTCTTTTTTCAAATCAGTAAACGTTTTATTAGGATTTTAAAAAAATCGATCAATTACTTATTATCACGAAATAAATTACATTTGTTTGGTCAAATTAAAAATGTAATACACCGAATAGGATTAGATTTTATTTTATTCACACGACAGACGGAGATGCAGAACATATCGATAGAAGATGTAGTTTGTGTTTTTGAGTGGTTCTACCTTAATTTGATTGGTCCTGAAGTTTGTGTCCAGTGTTCAGATTTAAAATCTATTAATAGCACAACGGTCAGCATGTCAATCATAAGTTGTCCTTCCTATAAACAATCGTCAGGATCCGATGAGTTGTGCTTGATATTGGTTTTAAGCTTGAAAAGTGTGAAAAGCAGATAGATAGATAGATAGATAGATAGATAGATAGATAGATAGATAGATAGATAGATAGATAGATAGATAGATAGAGTAAACTCTGGTTGTATATATATATAGTACAAAAATGTACTTATATCAAATAAACTACACAGAAAAGTGTGTGTTTCATTATAGAGGGAACTACTCAGACTTGTTAGTCTGATGATTTCCCTTAGTAACGAAACACAAACGTTTCTGTGTAGCTTACTTGTTATAATACTACTACGAATGCGTTTATTCGCGAACTTTTGCGTGAGGAGATCGAAGTACATATATTTATGCATATATAGATAAATATACATTGATCTTTATAACAGAGTGGCGGATATAAGTATGTATACACTAAATTGTAATATATATATATATATATATATATATATATATATATATATATATATATATATATATATATATATGAGTATTATTATTATTATTATTATTTCAGGTATCAACATAAATGTTATAAAGAGATATAATCTTTTATGTATCAATTTTCAGTATTTACTTCAATAGTGCTCAATACGTGAGTAGGACTAGGTAGTAAATTATGACGATTTTCTACGGGGATGAAACGCGGAAGCCTCTGTGTAGCTTAATTGACATAAATATATTTTCATAACTTACCATATATATATATATATATATATATATATATATATATTTATTATATGTGTACATATTTATATGCATGAGGTAAACTTTGAAACTAATTAACCGATCATTATGAACTTCTGAACATAGCTTCTCGGCGTAACGGTGTATGTTATTTATCTTCCTCCCACAGCGGTAAGATGTGACACAAGGTCGGAAAGTGGGATTTGATAAGTCAGCACCCTAGAGGAAGAGCACTTTGACCTTTAAAAATGTCCTGGGCAGCCCCGTCGGCATTCCCCGGTAGGGGCGCCTCAGGCGATTAGCAATAAACTAACCCCTTTCTCAAAAGGTGGGAAGGCAAAGCCTGGGAGGGTGGACCTCCTAGAACTGCGCAGGACAGACCCATAGACCGGTGTAAATCAAGCCTCGAAGGCCAAGACAATACCGGTCTATAATACCGGTCTATGGGGTGCAGTATCTATCGGAACAGATACTACACTTTCTTCTTAGCCAAAAGGTCGATGCGGGCTGTATTTTGTTTCATTTAGTTTCATGCTAAGTGAACAAAGGAAAAAGAATTCTTCTTGAAAATAAATATATCCGTGGGTTCAATAACTGCTGGTAACATTTTTATGAAATGGCTAACACAGCAGATAGTAGACGTTATAGGGAGTGTAATGTGATTAGTTTGATTTATTTTTGAGGAAAGCAAAAGAGATACGACGCCCCCACCCATTTCGTTTTTACTATAATGTTGCATATGACGTTTCCTGCGCATCCCGCCCCTGCAATGGGGCAAAGTCTGTAAACCTGCTAGTCTCCATCTATATAAAATTAGGTTTGTGTATATGTTTATATATTTGTATGTACAGGATTCACTCCTAAACTCATTAACCGATCATTATGAATTTTGGAACACAGCTGTTAGGCATAAGGGGTCTAAATGCGGGCTATATGTAGTTAAACTTAGTTAAACTTAGTTTTATGCAAAATGGGGTAAAAGGAAGTAGAAAACATTCGTGAAAATAACCTCCGATTGTTATGAAACATCAACAATAGGTATTTTAGGAGAATAATATGGGTACAGCCCTTCATTCGGAAATTCAATTATATCAGATTTTCATTGAATTGTATACATAGTCATAAAACACCAATGAAGCAAAGTTCCCTGGATTTTACTTCCTTCTTAAGATCCCTTTATCTTAAGCCTCAAATTATAGACATTTTATAGAATCAAAATGATGTAAAAGATATTGATCAAAATTGGAATAAGGATTCTAGACGTGACGGTTAATATGATTATATCTAAATTTTAATCTTCGTAAGTAGTGCAAAAATGATTTGTTCGGAAAATTCATTTTACTCCTCCTGGGACGAGTATTATTCTGGTTATATATAATACTGACACCATGATGAATTGAATAGTTCGTGAACAAGCAAACAGACACACAAGAATTACTTTATAGATAAACCTAATTCCGTAGAAATCAGCATGATACAATTTTTTGACCGGCTCGATTCGGTTGTTGGCATTTGCTTCCAAAGTTCTTTCTATGTACTTACAAGAGAACCGATGTGAAGGTTGCCAACATCCATAGTAAAAATGGTGGCATGGGGGCGTAGAAATCGAACTTGTCACGCCCCAGTTCTCAATCTACGTTGATGTGCCCTTTCAAAACAGCAACCCCCAACTTCATACATATAGATGTTGTATTTACCTCCTCCCGAGGAGGTTAGGCACAAGGTCAGGCAGGCTTTTGAAAAACCAGCGCACCAGAGGAAGCGCACTCTCGCCTACAAAAATGTTTATGCAGCTCTTTCCGCATTCCCCGCTGGGCGCGCCTTAGGTGATTAGCAATAAACTAACCCTTTCTCAAGGAGAGAATGGAAAGCCTGGGAAGTTGGACCTCCTACGACTGAACAGAACTAGACCTCAGTCCGACAGAAGCAAGTTTACTTTCAGTAAATGTTGAAATGGGATTATTGATTAAAATGAGAGAAGTCCGGATATTTTGTAATAAATATATAAATACTAGTTATACAGAGAAACATAATTGTGCGTCAGGGTTCCGCGACAAATACTCACACAGACGGTAAACAAAAAGAAAACAAAACAAAACCAGCCATTTGTGGATGATTATAGAAAAATGCTTTTCCTCTTATAATTTGTCGCCAATTATGTTTGTAAGGTTAGTGGTTCGATGGTGTGCAATGGCGTTGGTTGACATACCACTGTTGACATCAATTGGCATTCAAAATGTTTCGGACAGTAACTGACTTTGTGGTCGTTGTTTTTTCTTTGTTTGTTTGTTTTTTTTTGTTCTGTTTCTCCATTTTTCTTGTCCTTTGATTCAATGTCAATTTAGGTTTTACGTTGTTTTCCCTTTTTTTCTTCAATCTTGTTGGCATCGGCCATCAGGGAATCATGATTGTCATTCAAGAATTTTCTGTTTTGGG
The DNA here is from genome assembly GCA_963556195.1 of Sepiola atlantica. Taxonomy (NCBI): domain Eukaryota; kingdom Metazoa; phylum Mollusca; class Cephalopoda; order Sepiida; family Sepiolidae; genus Sepiola; species Sepiola atlantica. The sequence goes on along the minus strand of OY744523.1, from coordinate 103,282,775 downwards.
CGGGAGAGGAAAGTGACATAAAAATAAAATAACAAAACATTGGAAAATTTCCTGTTGCATTTATCTATTTTATTTTTTACATTATTATTTTTTGTTGTTTAGATAAAGAAATTTAAAGTGTTAGGTAATGGCCCGACAGTTTAGCCATTGTTTCCCTGATATATGAGACGTCCATGGCAAAAGCCGTTGCGATAAAAGAGAACATTCCAAACAACGAGATCTCTCTTGGCAAAAGATTACGTGAGAAAAACAAGCCAGTGACAAGGATTAAGAAAAGCCACAAAAACGTTTTTCCGTTTGAAATATCTTTTATCATCTACTAGCAAGTGCCCCCGTTCTATGAAGGGCTCATTACACTGAGAGATGTACTGACATAGTTGAATATAATGACCGGTGTTAATTAAAACAGTGTTTTTTAATACCATTCCGAATTTCTATTATAGGAATACACACACAAGAATATACTAAGATCATGAATGAACTAAGATTATACCGTTAAATTAAGAACTCTAGCCTATTATACACTATTGAGCGATTATATAAACCTTTGTCCGAACTTAAAGAAATGTATATGATATATATTTTTTATTAAAGTAAAGTTGCTTGTAATTAATCTGTTTATGTTATTTATTCTTACTATATATATATATATATATATATATATATATATATATATATATATATATATATATATATATATATATATGTGATTTTATGAAAGCTTACCAAAGCATTCCTTTCAGGACACCAATGATCACCATTTGTCGGCAGTTGAAACCAGTATTCCAGACATTTAATTTCCCTGATGATCTGCCAAGCAAGTAACTGCTTGGTAGTGAAACACGTGTAGGAAAAAACATTTAATTTGAATAAATAGTATTTGTAAGAAAAAATATCTTTAATGGTGATCATTGGTGTCCTGAAAGGAATGCTTTGGTAAGCCTTCATAAAATCACATATAAATGCTCTGTACTCTGTAATCGAGTATCATCGAGCTTGTTTTTTTATTGGAACACCCCCGGTCTTCACTGAATGATCTATTTTATAAGTGAAAAATCTAAATCTATATATATATATATATATATATATATATATAGAGAGAGAGAGAGAGAGAGAGAGAGAGAGAGAGAGAGAGAATAAGTACCCCGGAAGGAGAGTTGTATTTGTATGGCCAATGTATGTACAATATAGTAAGGGTCATTGTTAGGAGTGCATTCTATAAATGGGCAAGTAAACTTTTATACAGTAGATTATATTCCTTAAAGGTGGGTTTGTCGTGTTATTTTCGTTTATTTTATTATTAGGTTAGACATTTGTATAAGTAGTTAGTTTAATTTTATTGTCTTTTTCGGTAGGACATGAATCCGCCATCTAACTACAACTAACTCTCTGTGCCTTGCATAACACCTCACTGATCTCGGCGCATATAAACCCAACATATTCACACATAACAATGTATATATATATATATATATATATATATATAGAGAGAGAGAGAGAGAGAGAGAGAGAGAGGGGAGAGACCGAGAGAGAGAAGGAGAGAGAGATAAAGAATGCGAGAGAGAAATAAAGAGAGACATAGAGAGAGGGAACCGAACTGAGACAGCAGATCTTGAAGAAATAAAGAACTCAATATCCCACTGAATTGAGTTTTATCAATAATAAATGATTATAAAATGCACTAAGCATTAACATTTTACTGCAGTTTTACGATATCAGCGATCATCATAACATAATTGCAAGTGACTGGTATCTAGACGGCCCGTGACTGGTTGGTTTAACGTTGCTACATTGTAAATTAGTGTACATATTTTGTGCCTTTAACCAATTGTGGATACCAGACATTTACACTTCTGTCAATCGGTGAAACTGTAGTAACGTGTTAAATGTAAGCGGATTTTATCATCATGTATTATATATATATATATATATATATATATATATATATATATATATATATATAGAGAGAGAGAGAGAGAGAGAGAGAGAGAGAGATACATATATATATATGTATATATTATTTTAGCTTTTCTTTAAAAAAATCGATTTAGATAATTCTACTGCTCCCCATGAATGAAATAAAGGATTTACTAGAACATAACCGACTTCGAAAGGCATACAAAAAGACCGGAAGTTAAAGCGTCTCCAGTAATCGGACTGTTTCAACGAAGACATAAATCATAATTTCTCATTTCAGAAATACAGACTGCTTAACAAAGGAAACGAGAGAAAAAAAAATTATTGAATTCTAGGAAGTTTTTTGTTGTTGATATTCTAAAAAGATTTTCGTACATTTCACTTCGATTTTCTATGAAAATCTTTTGTTAAAAGGACTTTCCTGACAATATAGAGACGGGATCTTAGATTTGTTGCTGACAATATTTAGAAACTTTAAGAAAAGAGAAGAATAGAATGATTGATGTTTAACTTTCGGACATTTTATTGATTTAAGCCACATTTTTATTTTGGCCTTTCTATGGTTTCTTGAATTTTTTATTTGGGATTTAAAACACAAACGGATTAAAATGATATTTGTTTTCTCAACTGTGAAATGTTTAACTAAATAAAAAGGATCCTAAGAATACGGTTTACATGCGAGGCAGGACCGGCGGGATAGTTATAAAAGTGGGGGGGGGCTCTCCTAAAAAGTAGGGGGCCCGGTTATACACATGCATATATAACTTCATTATTGATGACCGAAAAGTGTGGGGGGGTCAAGTCAAAAAGTGTGTGGGGGGGGGGGCTTGAGTCCCCCTGCCCCCAGGTGCCGCCGTCCATGCGAGGGAGAATAGACTTGTTGCTGGTATCTATGTCTGGTCAGGAGTTTACAGTTATTCATATTAGCAAACCATCATCAAATAATTTTAATGAATATGGCCAAACATTTATCAATCAATCTGAGATTGATAACTCTGGCTGTAATGAAACAATCCTTTGCTGAGAATACGGAATTCGTATTACAGAAATCTGTACGAATATAAAGCTTCATTTTACATTTTGCATTGTTTTATATCATCAACTTTTCATGGTGTTAAATACTCTGGTCACGGCACCATATTAAGTTGTGTTTGATTCTACTGAAAGGTTTTCATCAAACAAACAAAGCAACGTTTCAGGAAAATAGCGTTTTTTTAATTTTTAATTTCTTAGACTTATCTTCTATCTCAGGAGGCATATTCAGGGAAAATTGATTTATTCGACAAACCACAAAAGAAAGTTTATGGAAAATAACTGTTCTTATTTTATTATCCAATTACTATTGAAGTCCTTTTATTCAGTGTTGATTTAATCTTAAAGTTTTCTATTGCTTGATCCTGAGTTATGGCATACA
>OY744523.1:103251944-103274444 GCA_963556195.1 Sepiola atlantica | reverse complement strand
CCCTTTCCCGTTTCCATTAATACCATCATTATTAGAATCATGATTTCAAGAGGAACTCTTCACAGAAATTATTAAATGTGGGAAAAACCATATCCCCGTTTTCCAGAACATGCTAGTTCTCTTTGTATTTTTATTTGCAAGCCCAAATCAATAACAAAAATAAAAGCTCTCTGGCATTCACGTGACAGCCCTAAAGTGCTTCATGATAATTGAGCAGAATTCCAATTTATTCTATAAAGTAAAAAACGAAAATAAATAATGCCAAATAATGTTAAAGGAAACAAGTAAAGTCAATGAATGAATTTACCTACAGCAATAAAGCGGACAATTCAGCTTTAAATTTTATTTCAAGTTTCAGATCTATAACACAAGACAAGTGAAATAAGTTTGAACTCTGAACAAGTAATGGAAGAAAAAATACATTAATTTCATTTAGACTCTTAAATTGAAGTGTAAATAAAACAGAATTATCTCCCTTTATAGTGAATTATCCAGATCGATAAATCAAAACGGAGCATAACGGTCAAGAGTATTTGGGTACTGTGCGGCACTGGCTGTGTGGAACCGAGCGGGTTTCAATCGGTAGGCTCTAACATTTTCATTTTCTGAAACAATTATTATAAAATCGCTCCAGACAAGGCATGAAGCCACTTGATGTAAAGAGCTAAAAAAATACTACTTCAAGGTTAAAAACTAGCCAACGAAAAGTGTCAGATAGATAGATTCCGACCCGGGAAACAGCAATTCTTCTCCCTTTGTCAGAAACATCGCCCATGGAATGTGGGAACTAAAGCTAAAAAGAAGGGAAGCGAGAGTTACGAGGCTGCCGATTTTATTATAAGTCTTATCTTCTCACTGTCTCTCTTCGTCAATATACAAAGCGAGGGAAGGAAGAGACGAACGCTTAAAGGAAGCGTTTAATCTCCTAAAGAGAGACGTACGGCGTTACGAAAGGTCCCCGTGTTACATTTTTTCCATGAGATAGCTAAGCGAACATATTTCCCGTCATCAGCCATGATCTGTTGAGGATTTGAAAGAAAGGAGAGTAGAAATTGGGCCTTGGGTTTACTTTTGGGAGCGTCGTAACTCTCGCTTCCCTTATTTTGTCCTTTAGTCCTCACATTCCATGAGCGATGTTTCTGACAAAGGAGGATGAATTGCTGTTTTCTGGGTCAGAATCTATCCATTTAACACTTATTGTTTGCTAGTTGTTTTACCTTGAAGTAGTAATTTTAGGCATTTTATAAACAATAAATATAAAATTAGTTTTAAATGTTTATGTTTTTTTTTATTTTTTGGGTGGTATGGTACGGTTTCGCCCCCCCCCCCCCTTAATAGTAAAATTTACAAAAAAATAATGTGCCCACGGTTTCCATCCTGTGGCCTAGAATACATATTCCAATAGTTCAATAGTTTATGATTTTATCAAGCACATACATATCACTGACGTTCATGAAGGCTCACCGATCCTTTTAAAAATGTATTACTTGATATAATTCAAAATTTAGTGTGGAGAAATTCTTTTCTGTATTAATTTTTTTTATCTAACTTATATTAAAAGTTGTTTTTTTTTTGGGGGGGGGGAAGTGATGGGATGTAGTACCTAAATAGTAAAGTTTACCAAAAAATAATTTACACAGGTTGCCGAGAATATATCTTACAAAACACATAATAATGGGTTTGTATAAAAAATATCATAATGATCGATTCATAAAAAATAAAAATAAGTAAATTTAAAAAATTATATATGCACTTTCTATATGTAAACATTTACAAAAAAATAATGTGGCAATGTTACTCATCGTTTTACCTATAATATATCTTCCAAAATACATAATGATTCGTTCATTAGTTTTGGAGCTTACCCCGTATATATATATATATATATATATATATATATATATATATATATATATATATATATATATATATATATATATATGTGTGTGTGTGTGTGTGTGTGTGTGTGTGTGTGTATATGTGTGTGTATATGTATACTTAACTTTATACATATAGAGATTGTGTTCTTTATTTTATATCCATCCCAACTCTGGGAGTGCTTTTATATCTTACATGTTTATCTTATAGTTCTTTGATACAACAGTGTTGCGTTATTTATATTTGGGAATCAGGTTGGGAAAAAGTCTAAAACAAGTTATTTTATTTTATAACTTCATAATTTGTTGCGTATATGTTGTTAACAAATTAAATAACATAACATTTGAAAACGTAATTTAGTTCATTATTGGACGTTCATAGTAAAATGAACACTTACTTTATAGCCGGTGTAACATTTGGCAAAATCTCCTCCTCTGTAAAATTAAAACAAATTAATTTTAAACTCTGATTTTCTTAGTGAATGTTAAAGATAGAAAAGCGTTGCTACGGTTTGGTAGATGCCGCATTGAGCACTTTTTCTTGCTCTGACAGAGTACAAAATCAACTTTGAAATGTAGTGGGTGTGATCTCTTCTCTTCTCGCCAACTCTTTTCTCACAGAAGAGACTTTGCTTGCCTCTCTCTTTTTATCGTTCTTTGCACAGAAATTGCTCGGCTGAGCTCCAGTCGTCTGTTCCTTGTTGTAAGACATTCACAGCAAGAACTCGTCTTACTTCCACAACGAAAAAGTATTTCCTTTCTCCCTCCATGTGATGTGCGTCAGGCGGATTGTCTATGGACAGTGCACATTTGCAAGGGCTTCCCGTCCGTGGAACACATCACATCCAATATAAACACATTGTGTTCACGAATCGCCCCATAAGCAAGCAAACGCAGTTCATACCATTGATCAATGTTAGTACTCCCATATTGTTTATCAGCTTTCGGCTAGCAATCGTACCCGTCTCATTGACCAATATCCTCAATTCGCTCCTGGCTTTGGTGAGTGGTGACTTCATTAGTAAAGTAATATTTTTAACAACATAGAAATCACAAATGATGAATTATTTAAAGAATCATTTTTTTTTAAATATATTCCAACTTAAATAATATTATTTTCCTTACAATAATTTACGACTTTGATTGTAACCTTTAACCCGTTTGTGCTCCTAAAGGAAACACTAATTGTCTAACGTCATTTCGCTAATTGAATGAATCAATCATTTTCTTATAAACATTTTATGAACATTACATTTCTGATATATAGTGTTATTTATAAAAGAAAGTCCTTATCTATTTATAAGGAAGTGCTGAAGGAAATGCTGTAATTGTTTTAATTGACCCAAAACACTCTTAGATACTTCTTCCTACCTTGAAAATAACCTCATGTCACACCTTTCCTTTGCGCGCGTGTGTGTATGGGGAGGGGGGACAGGTAAATGTCAATACGCATTGATCGCAGTATGTTTCAATTTAATCAACGTAGGAATGTATATAGATAATAACAGCTGTATAAATATACAAAAACATCCACTCTATAATAAAGAACATGGTGTATTTATTTATAAATATTGAAAATAGCAAGTCATACAACCTCTTCTGTCTTAAATGTATTTGGAAATAAATACTTTTCTCCATTTTCATAATAAGACGTTTTATTCCTTTTTCCTTTTATTCTTTTCTCTACAGATTGATACCTTTTTCTTTTTTTTCATTTGAAACTTTCCATTTTGGGACGGTTTTTTTTTCTTTCCTGTTTTGTTTTTTGACAACAACCAGACGTTATTTTATATGAATATTAATGCGAACACTGGCAAAGCATTATTTTTGTCACTTTCAACGGAGATTGTACATTTGTTGTATAATAATTCTCAAGGTTTAAAACTAATTTTTTTTAAAATTTAGAAATGTAACGTAGTTTCAGTTACAGACGAACTCCAAATATCCATTATTTTAAGATGACAGAGCGTCTAAGGAGACGTCAGATGTAATTTTCTTATACATGGCTCTTGGGTAATTTTTTAAAACATTTATGGGAGTGTCAGAAATTCTTTGAATTATTTGATATTGTTCTGCAAGCACTTTTTTGGTAATCCAGTTGTTTTGAGGATTTAGTGGGATTTTGTTCAAATTGTTCGCCCATGTTTTTCTCTCCTTTATCGACTGTATTCTTCCTTGACTCACGTTTCCTTCAATTTCTCTTTCCTGGCGTAAAACTATTTCTAACATATATGGCTCTTGTTCAGAGTTTGATTCTAATTTTTTTGTCCATTTTATTGTCAACATGAAATCGCGTTAATTTACATTTCTTCCTCTTCTTCTTCTTCTTCTTCTTTTTCTTCTTCTTCTTCTTCTTCTTCTTCTTCTTTTTTACCCGTATTTTTCTTTCTTTTTGTTTTAAAAGACTTTCTTCCCTTTGTTCTTGTATTACAAGTATTCTTCTTCACCTTTTTTCACAATTACATTTCTTATTATTATTAATAACATCGTAAATAAAAAAACATTTGTGCAATCAAACCAAATTCAGTACAAATAAACTTCAGTCTATGCCTGACTTGTTCCCCGAGTTTCAAACATCAATATCCGACAGTCTTGGTTTCATCCCCGTTTAAACTTAGACTGTATATTACTATTTTATTAAGTTTTATTTATTATTTATTTATATGATTATTTATTATTTAGTCTTTGTTTTATCGTTGTTTAATGATAAGAATGTATGACTGACAGAATTGTCAATAACTAGCATACTCTTCTCTTTGGAACTGCCCTGAGTCTTACCGTTATAGCCCTCGTCAGTTCCGTAATATTCTGGGAATTGTTTTTACATACATTATGTTTTAGATAATCCTAGAGATTACAATTTGGAAGTTACGATCCGGTGAATGTGAAGCAGATTTAGGATCAAACCTCCTACTGATAAGAAAGCCACCAAGGTGTCACCCTATATCATTGAACGGCGATAAAATAAAGATTATTAAATACTCATGACTGGGTTTTTTTTAAATAACTTTCACTTTTCTTTCATCCTTTTTTCTTTCTGCCTGTGTCAAACAAACGAAATAGGCATTTTCTCTTTCACCCTCGATTGTATAATTCTTTTCTGTCTTCCACATTAATGATCTCTAAATTATCATTTGCCTTCTCTTTCTTCTGTTCTTCTTCTTCTTCTTCTTCTTCTTCTTCTCCGTCTTATTCTTCTTTGTCTTCTTTGTCTTCTTCTTCTTCATTTCAACTGTCTCTTCTCATTTCGGTTATCTTTCTTTATCTGTTCTTCATTTCAACTGTCTCTTCTCATTTAGGTTTTCCTTCTTTATTCCTTCTGTTTTGTCTTCACTTCTTCACTTCAACTGTCTTTTCTCATTTATGTCCTCCTTTATTCCTTTTTCTTCTTCACTTTAACTGTCTTTTCTCATTCAGGTTCTCTTTCTTTATTCCTTTTTCTTCTTCACTTCAACTGTCTTTTCTCATTCAGGTTCTCTTTCTTTATTCCTTTTTCTTCTTCACTTCAACTGTCTTTTCTCATTTAGGTTCTCTTTCTTTATTTCTTCTTCTTCTTCTTCTTCTTCTTCACTTCAACTGTCTCTTCTCATTTATGTTCTCTTTCTTTATTCCTTTTTCTTCTTCACTTCAACTGTCTCTTCTCATTTAGGTTCTCTTTCTTTATTCCTTTTCTTCGTCTACCTATTCTCCCTAACCAATTAACCACGTGCGCCCCCTTTATTTATTATCCTTTTTTTACTATCAGATTTTCTTTTCTTCTTTTTCGATGACTTTTAGTTTTCTTCAGCCTCTTCCATTGCTCATGTTTCTTCACTGGATCCTTCATCATGCTTGATAATTCTCGCTACATCCCAAAATAAATAGATGACGAAGACATAACCAAATGGCCCAAAAAAGTAACCTTCTCAAAGAGCAACTAATTGTATTGACTTGGCATCCAAACCGTTTTAGATTTCACTTAAATTTCTCTGACTTTTGAAAGCTTAAATGTACTTTCTCCATTTAAAAGAAAACATTCTTTTTGGTTGTAAGTATATTTCATTCAATCTCTTGCTTGAACCTTAATGATTGTATTTATTTCAAGAGATACAATTTCTAAACTAACATTTTGTATCGCACATTCTGACTACAGTATGCGTTCACTAAACAGTCTTAATTAAGGAGCTCTAAAATGCTGTGTTAAGTGAAATTGTGGCATAAATATAAAGTGTCATAGTGACGGGGAAAAAGTGTTCCGGTCCTGGGCCGTTAGTCGATCCTGTAGAGTTAGGCTTATATTATCCTTATTTACCTGATATGTGGACGGGTTAGTACAATATTGTTTGAAAGGGTAACACTTTGGGGAAAAAGACACCCCTGCGTCTGACGTACTAGTCTACAATGCAGATCTTACTTTTTAAAACTGTTTCTTTTTCGAATATACTGCATTTTGGAGATATAATCCAAAAATAAAAAAAAACTTGCTAAAAAATAAAATTAAATAATGAAGATTTATAGTTTTATTTTAATTTTAAAAATTAAATTAAATTAAAATAAAAATTTAATTTAATTTTATTTTGTTCGCCCCAAAATTGCCACTGAAGCGTAAGAGGCTACTGGGATAGAGACCAGATTCATGGAAGTAGAAAGTAAGACGACGTTCATTGGTATAGTCAAGAAATAACGCCATGCATTAGGAGTCTTTGAATTTTTCCAGTGATGAGATCTCTGCGCCTGACTAATAAACAAAGGAGTGCATTTACGGCATATCAAACCCTTTGAACCATTCAATATCGAATTCAGCCAGTAAAAATGTTCGTATTTTCGGCATAGAGAGCAAATGTTGCGTACGATGCAAACTGACCGAAACGCTACAACAGTCTATCTGGTTTCGACCCCTCTTAGAGAAGTACATCGTCTATGGTACAACCTTCGTAATAGCGCCATGCTATATTACAGAGAAAACATCTATATTTCTTAGTTCGCTGTGAGAAAACATACACCTAAAGTTTAACATTTTAAAGCAATTTTTAATACTGCGTTTTGATGTTATCATTCGTTTTTAAGTAGTTTTATGATAATAATAATAACGTGTGTTCATCTTTCACGCCGAACGCTATAACTGAGCACAGGGAGCTTATAATAGATTTTGCGATATAAAGGAGAATAACTCTCTAACGTCAGCACTGTACTCATTTATGTATACCGACATTTGTATATTGAGATACGTGTATAAGTTAGTGCTTCTACATATTATGTACATATTCTAATGGAGTTTGTAAAAATGTTTATTGAAAAAAATATCTTAAAAGAATTAATGAAAATTCAACCAGTCACATATTTGACTCATCCGCTCATCTGCTTTGCCCGTCCTCAAAGAGTTATTTTAATGGTAACGCTGCCAACTATCAAACTCAAAATATCAACTCTGTCAGGTAGAGTTTATTTGTTCAACCTAAACTCTCTTTTTTGCTCTCATTCGTTTCTTTCTTTTATCTTGTGTAAGTAATTCACTTTGACATTGACATATGCAAAATATCAGGCTGAGAGAACTCTCCTGGATGAAGAAACCAAATTTGGTATCATTTTTTTTATTCGTGTTTTTCTACGTTTTTTATCAGATTTTTTTCCCTGTTACTTCTCGTTTATTTAATATATCTTAAAAGAAAACAAAATTTATATTCATGGTGAGAATAACTTATAGCTGAAATGTATGAAAAAGAAAATATGATGACAGATGCTGTGAAGTCAAGAAATATTTATGCATTTTTTCTGTTCAGAAATAGAGGAGGGGCTAAAAGAAATTACAACAAACCTAGAGAAGTCTTTGTGTGGTCCACACTATTAAAAAATGAAGTAGCTTAATGGTTTAGATGCAGGACTAAAAACTGTGTTTTTCTTCCAATTCCTTGTGCCACATCGGCGACACTCGGTGAAAAATAAAATTCAAACACACACATAGTTACATAAAAAGAAGACTATGAATGTGTGTTGGTGTTATATATATATATATATATATATATATATATATATGTCTGTGTGTGTGTGGAGGGGTCTATCCGAGTCTGTGTTAAAACTCTTTTTATCCGACGTCATTTTGACGACGAAATTATTAATGATATACAAAATAACTATACTTGGTGTCAATATTATTATAACAAATAACGAAATACTTTTATTTTCATAAAGATGTGTTAGGTTTTTACTCTTCGTTAACAATAAACCGTGTATATAACATTATCTGACATAATAATTAGCAGGGTGAGCCGCTCGAAGCACTGTTCCTGCCTTGACAGAGAACAAAACCGACTTCGAAAGCTTGTTGGGATGTACTCTTCTCTTCTCTACAGCCACTTTCTCACAGAAGAAATGTTGCTAGTTATTTTCTGCTCCGTTGTTATTTTCATAGTAGGTACTCGACTGAGCTTTAAATATGGGTTCCCCGTTAAAACATCCACAACTAAAACTCGTCTAGCTACAACCACTGTCAATAATTTCCCTTTCTCCCTCTGTGTACCTAAAACTAAACAGATATTCTATGAGCGAAGGTTCTTTCCTAGAACTACCCGTCTGTGGGACACAATACCACAGGGCTGCTTCAAAACTGAATACAACATAGTCGTTTTCCAATGTAAATAAATTCTTGTTGGGTCATCCTCTTATATAATCAAATTCTACCGAATTTCAACCATCGTTACCAATGATCACCATGTTGTCTCACCGTCTACCTGACGAACTCATTAACCCTTATCCTCAAGTGGTCTCTGGGACTTGATAAGTGATGACTCGTTAATAAATTAAAAAAAAATTTTTTTAAAGATCTCAAAATTAGCTGTTCGTTCCTTCACTCATAGGTTCAAGTTTTTGTTTGGTAGGAGTCTCCATCTTTTCACTTATATGTATGTATGTTGTGGTAAAAAGGCTAGTTGTTATTTTTAATCTCTCATGCAGCCAGCACATGTATAACGATTAAGTAGGGAAAGAGTAGCAACGTCTCTTCACTTAGAAAGGGACTGTGGAGAGATAAATGTACATCATCCACTAAACTGCAAAGTCGTTTTTGTACTATGTCAAATGATCGAAAGAGTGCTCTAAGCGTCACATCTTCAAATATGACAGCAGAATCCAATCTCTTACTACTCTTATATATATACAGGGTTACAACAGGAGTTAGGTACGTTATAAGGCGATAGAATGATCCAACTATTTTCTCAACAATGTTCGCAACAGATTAGATATATCTTTTATCTGGAGTGAAAGTCAGTTTAAGAGCTTATCAAAACAGGGGGCTTCCTCAAGCAGGGAGCCATCAATTTCACCTAGAGCAAAACCAGATCTGGGCGTTAGTAATGAACGAAGGAAGCTAAGTTTTAGAGGTATTAAAAGTAATAAGCTACCTTTTCATTATTGAATCACATGCTCCAGATCAGACGATAGAGAATCAGCAAGACCTTTATCGTCAATGCTCTTTGAAGTGTTGCCATAGACAGTTGTCTCGTCTGCATAGATTTCAATCAAATATCTTAGCATATAACACGGGTTATTTTACACACTATACTGCATGGCAATTATTTATTTGGAGAGAAGCCGTTTGTGCCTCAACTCACAGAGATCGAATATTTCCAATTGCAACATAACATCCAATATTTGGACTAGCCTTGTTAAACACAACCCAGTTCAATATTTTATATGTGTCTGCATATATGTTTGTATGAGTAGGAAGGTTGGCATTGAAATTGTTCGAATGTCGACAGATAGATAATATGACTATACAATAGAATGGGAAGTGTCCATTTTCAAGAGAATTGTGATCATTCAAACCAATGATGTTTTCTAAATAGATTTCAACAGTTATATTTAAAAATGATCAACTTCATAAACCCTACCACCACAACCACTTAATCTATGGAAATCAACCATAATTGGAATTATTGGATGGGATGGGGGATAGCACAATTAAGCCGGAGAGTGTTGACAAAAGACACAACAATTGGATTTTCTGGCATAAAATGCTTTTCTTTCTGTGAATGTTTCCTATCGGTAATCTTGACAATTCCCGAATGGTCCGAACCTTTTCTATGGAGAAGGAAAGGAACGAAAAAAAAAGAAATAAACTTCCGGGCTTTAAAAGAAAATGGTTAATCCGATTCCAAGTTAATCAAGTGGGAAGTATATTAATTAGGAATTTTGAATTTTGAAAAGAATTCAGAAAATTAAAATTGCGGTTTTACTGTTGTCACATATTTTCAGGGGAAGATGAATGGCGTTGTTTATGAAGTATTGGGACGACGAATGGAAAGAAGAAATGAAGAAAAATCGCGATGAAAGAGTGCCAAATAGTACGAAATGAGTTTCTTTTAGACACAGTGGAAACGAAATTGATAAGTGTGAGAGGAAGAGGAACAGAAAGAGAGAGAAAGAGAGAGAGACAGCAATTTTAAAAAGAAAGAGAAAGCAGAAGGAACAATGGATAGGCAGCATTAAATTAAACATAGGTATAAAAAGAAAGAAAGAAAAACGAAAGTCAGAAAGAAAGGTGAAAATAATATGAAGAAAGAAAAAGAAAAAGAAGAAAATCTAAAAAACTAAAGAGAAACAGATGAGAAAGACAAAAAACGATGAAGAAATAAAGAAATAAAGAGATAGAAAATATATATATTTTTAAACCAATGAAAGAGAGAGCGGTTTAAGGAAATACAAGAATGAGAAAAAGAAAGGAAGGTATATATATATGGATAACAAATAGATGAGTTGTTTTTTTTAAATAAATGAAGAAAGAAGAAAAGAAACGTAGTAAGAAGTGAGTAATTAAAGCATGAAAAAAGAAAGAGAGAAAAAAGTAAGAAAGAAAGAAAGAAAGAATAAAAGAGCGAAATGACTAAAGTAGAAAGAAAAAAAAGAAAGGAATTAAAAAGAAATAATGAACGAAACGAATGAATAGATGAATACGAAAGAATAGGTCTCAAAAATAGATAAAAAGGAATTTTCCGAAAAACATCATGGAATTAAAAAAAAACAAGAAAACTGTTTAAAACATTAAACAGTTTAATTAAGGAATTTATACTGAAATGAATATTTAAAATATAAAAGAAATGAAAAAATGAGGAGACGATAACATTAAAAAAAAAGTGTACACCGTTGAATGAAGAAATACTTAGAAAAAAAATTATAGGAAAAAAAGAATTTTGAACCAGAAAATAAAGAAAATTCAGATACATACTAAAAAAATAAAAGTTTTAATTAAAAATATTTTAATTAAAAGATATAACTATATATATTTCTCATCATTATTGTTATTATTATTATTATTATTATTATTATTATTTTTTTTATTTTTATTTTTTATTTTTATGTTTTCTACATGCATTGAATTCACAAATAATGTTCTTGGATTTGCTAGTTTATATTTTATCTCCCAGAGGAATACATTTAAACTATTTTCAAACTTTTTTCATTCCTTTTCTTCCATTTTCCACGAAACACGAGGACATGGCCTTAGAGCAATCGTTAACAAGTTCATTTAACAACTGATTATTAGTGGCCACAAGTATGAATAAACGGCGTCACACTCAACAGAAAAAGAAATTTAAAAGGAAACAAAACTAAATGAGGATATTTATAGTTTTTAACAACGAGGCAGAGGACTGAATATCGAAGCCATTGGTGGAGACATCAGCGCATGAGAACAAAAACCAATCGTCACAAGATACGTCGATTCAAGTTGTGCGATTACAAATTTAAGTGTGATAGGCCGACGAATGAAAAAAACCTATGATATATATATATATATATATATATATCATAATAGGTTAGATTCCAGAAACCATGTCTTTATTCATTTCTAAAAAGATAATTTATTGACACATAACCCGCATGAAAAAATATATCCTGTTTTTATGAGTGTAACTCATCAAAAGGAAGACCAAAAATAGTGTCCAAAACATTATGAAATAAAAACAAAAAGTAATACAACTCACACTATATATATATGTATATATATATATATATATATATATATATATATATATATATATATATATATATATCGGCTCAATTAAGAACACAAGTGTCCGTTTATTTGCATGAACGTCGTATTTTTCAACAGACAGGGCATACCAAAATATGTATACTTTCATAAAGTTTGCAATTACAAATTAAATCGTAAAAAATAGCATGCGTTAAAAAGCAAGAGGTATACGAAAAGTAAAAACGAAAAAGGCATATATATATATATATATATATATATATATATATATATATATATATATATATATAATTATTTAGTATGTATTTAATTATTGGGTCAACCATTAAGCTCGCGTTAGATTTCAGATAGTTGGAATCAGAAAATAGGGTTGCAAAGCCAATTAAATCTATAGAAATAAAAGGACATAATATGAAATCATTCTCTTTCCTATCGCTGCTTCTCTCCCCCTCTTTAGAGAAAGGTTAAACATGATTACTACTTGGTGATTTTCTTATTTATTGATGTAAATAACCAACTAGTATTATCTTGAATGTTGTATTTAGTTTTCTTAACTTTGACTCTTTATAAACAACGAGAGAGATAGAGAGAGAGAGACGAAAACAAGAACTATAGACAGTATATAACAAGAAACTGGGGGTTTGAACAACATATCGTTACAATGCGAGAGTCAAAGACAAAGGCTAAGAAATAGATGGGTCATTTGATGAATTAGTTCCAAATAACAACTTTTTTAAAAAAAACTATAGACATCCGGAGTTGTCCGTGTTGATAATTATTGACCGTTATGGAATTAAACATATAATCTTTGAGTATATAAAAATATAATTATCTACGAACACGTGTTTCGCCGTCTACGGTTCATCAGCGTGACAGGAGCTAGCGAGGTTCGAAACATGGATCTCTTTGACTGAATTCCGGCACCCTTTACCATTGGACCACGAAAACTCGCGAAGCAAGTAGAAGAGGTATTTCGCATATGAATATTGTCATGTTTTTATATTATTGTTTTTGCAATATTGATTATTAAACGTATTCAAATATCTTTTTACGGAAAGCATTATTCCGTATTTTCAGTGTTATTCTTCCATATAGGAGCGTATATATTTATAAAATATAATTATCCACGGGCACTTGTTCTGCCTTTTACGACTCATAAGCGTGTCTAAACATAGCGAGATTCGAAACATGGACCGTCTAGCTTTAATAATATAAGTATATATGTGAAGCAGTATATGTGAGTGTGTGTGTGAGTGTGTGTGTGTGTGAGTGAGTGTGTGTGTGGGAGAGAGAGAGAGAGAGAAAGAGACAGCGACAGAAAAAGAGAGAGAGTAAAATGCCGAAAGTATCTAAATTCATTCTGTCAGGACTATCCAGTAATTCTCCTGAAATGGCCATGCAGTATGCTTGTACCTAGTCTCCACTCTTCCCAGATGTCGATTCCATATTACCAATAATGTTGCCGCCATACAAAAAAAAAAACGCGCAGAGAAGACATGGGAATTTGGTAGATTTTTTTTTTTTTTGCAAATTATTTTCGAAATTCCGAGGCAGAAGTCTTTGAAGAGGCAGCATTTGTAGTTATTGCTTGGTTTGTTTGTATAAGCTTTTCGCAGAATTTATCCGAGCAGTTAAAGTTTAAATGTACATGTGATGAGAATTTGGATGCTCAGACGTTCGGGAAATTAAGATTCATCGAAGTAGAAACTAAACGAGCAAAAATAATATGTAACCCCCCACCCCACCCCATCCCTCACACACACACACACATATATATATATATAAGTAAAAACGAAAATGAAAAATTACCAAAAATAAATATGGAGATAAGATGGTCTATATTAGTTAAATATAGTGAAAAATAATAATAAAACAAAAACAAATACCACATGCGTGTAACTGGTTGTGTGCAAGTGATAATATAATGATTTATGTGTGCGTCAATAACTAGAAATCAGCATGTTTTGCAGGGCGTTTATGTATGCGTGAGTTTAAAAGAAATAAATAAAAAATAATTGTTTTTGTTTTTAAGACAAAAAAATGTGAAATAATATAGTGATCAATAGAAAAAGCGGATCGACCAAAAAAATGATTTTTTATATGTGTTCTTTATTGTCAAAAGCCTTCTCTACAATGTTATTTTTTTAATGTTCACAAAAAAACAACCGACATAGTTAGATGATTATGCCCAGCTCGCCCATTGGGATGGAGATATCTGATATGCCTAAAGTGGCAATCAAATGATTTGAAACCCTTGCCGCAAACAAAAACATGACAATTATACAGAACGATATGCGGATGCATGTTCAATATTTTTCTTTCGTACACTACTGGAGAGGACCGCAGGTTGCTAGTCGAAAAGTCTTGGAATAAAATTCAACCAATCATTCCCTATTATTATTATTATTATTATTATTATTATTATTATTATTATTATTATTATTATTATTATCGTAATAGATCAACAACAAAAATGAATAAAGAGAAGATATGTTATATTGTCAGAAAAAGAGTCATCAATATTTTCATTATATATATATATATATATATATATATATATATATATATATATATATATATATATATACTACTACTACTACTAAAACACGGCAGAACTTTCTTATCATGCGTGCTTGTTTGTTTGTTTCTGTGCACACTAGTTGACGTAATAGTTATGTGACACGATCCATTAAAACAGTTTGTATAACAGTGCACATTGTATGAGGTGATCAAAAAATGATGTCATCCAGTAAAACAGAGATATGGATAACCGTACACAATGGATGACTTCACAACATGATGGCGTCATCAATAAAATCAAGAAGAGTGGTGGGGAGAGATCCGTTTTAATGTCGTTACTCAAAACGAATCTACTATATATGTATATATATATATATATATATATATATATATATATATATATATATATATATATATATATATATATATATATATATATATTAGTAGGATGTTAACTGACCTGGTGAGTAGGTTTTCGTCTTAGAGGACTCATACAATGTCTTGCCAATATATATATATATATATATATATATATATATATATATATATATATATATATATATATATATATATATATATATTGTTAAGACATGTGTTTCGTCTTTTTTCATAGCAACACTGATAAGTGTGGCTATACACAGCTAAACCATCTACCTCAATGGTTTTAGTCCTGGACCTTAGTCACCACCTACCCAAAACGACTAAATCATTCACCATCTCATTCCACTGGCTTGCTCCTAGAATGTAGAATATACTGCTTTTTAAACGAATCTTTTTGTAATAAGGAGATGTAATTTACTTGAAAAATGGTGTGTGATATGTATATAGAGGAGTCAGAGAAAGCTATCAAAATGCAAAAAATGGAAATATGTCGCTGCTGAGACGGAGAACAAAAACGATATGATTAAAACTATATTTTTTAATAGTAAATCTTGCTAGTTTAGTCAATATTTTTACATAGTGATATAATGTGTGTGACTATATTCCATAATATATGACAAAGAGAAGAGAATTGCTATTTTATCAGCTGTCTGTTGTTTAGAGTGGATTGTATGTAGAAATGTTCAATCCTCTCATAGTATTCAACATCATTTTACTATCAATCTATCCATCTTACTTACCCTTATCCTTGAGTGGTCTTTAGCCTTGATAAGCGATGACGTATTAGTAAAAATGTATTGGGTTTCAGCATCCAAAGGGCCGATGTTTCCTTTAAAAAGCCAGATAAAACCAAACTATAAAATCTGCACACCAGAGGGTAGCCATTGTGTTCAGAGATAGAAGGAGTGTAAAAAAGATCAGTTCTATGCAAACTATTTTAAAGTTATTAGAAGTTGGTCTTCTTTTTGAAAACGATGGGTAATATGGAAAAGAAACTGTTTAGAAGCCAAACACCGAATATATTTTGTTTCAAAAAATATTCATTTATTTAAATTCAACTAAGTTTCGACTTTAAAAAAGTCCTCTTCAGGAAATAGTAACATATTTTACTTTTATTTTCGTGACATGATATCACTATAAAATCCGTGTTTTCTTGCAACTGTGATGTTTTTTTAATGTATTTGTCATGAGGAGAGCGCAGGCGCGCGTAAATGTATTAGTAGTTGGTCTTTTTTTAGAAAGCGTTGGGTAATATGGAAAAGAATTATGTTTTGAAGCCAAACAACGCATATATTTTGTTTTAAATGAATATTTATTTAATAGAAATTGGTAGTTTGCTGGAAGCATTGCTGGGAGTAATAATAAAAGTTTTAAAAAGGTTGAAGGCAATGCGAAGTTCCGGATCGCTGGAAGCTGTGAAGAACAAAAACAAAACAAAACCGAAATAAGTCGGATATAGATCGAAAAGGTTTGTTTATTTTTCTAGACGAACTTACAAGACAGCAAGAGTGTTAGTTTGTAATATTCCGGATGATCAGGGATCAATTTGATATATTTCGAGAGATTTTTTTCCTCTCCTTGTCAAAAATAAATAAAAGAAAAATCCCGGATTCCGAGAAAATGGCAGGAGCGCTGTCTTATAAGTTCGTCTAGAAAAATAAACAAACCTTTTCGATCTATATCCGACTAATTTCGGTTTTGTTTTGTTTTTGTTCTTCACAGCTTCCAGCGATCCGGAACTTCGCATTGCCTTCAACCTTTTTAAAACTTTTATTAAATATTTATTTATTTAAATTCAACTAAGTGTTTACTTAAAAAGTCTTCTTCAGGAAATAGTAACATTTTTCCCGCGCTCCCCTAATGACATTTAAAAAAAACAACAGCGCCGTTGAAAACCCAGAAAGAGATACGAAGCCTGTCTAACACCTCTGTAAGTCTTCTTTTGGAACGGTGTTCATCTCCAAAGTCGCGTTCCGCATTATCTCTTCTCTAGTCTAAAAATGGGAACCTTTCAGTGCCGTGTTCAATTTTCGAAACAACCAGAAGTCGCAAGGAGCCATATCGGGAGAGTAGGAAGGTTGGCGAGCGACTGGACTTCCATGTTTGGCCAAGAAATGTTTGATCAATTGGGATGAATGGCGGGGGCGTTGTCGTGGTGTAGTTGCCAGTTTTTCGCCGTCCACATGTCTGGTCTTTTGTGGCGAACTGCGTCACGGAGACTCCTTTGTGACTGTTTGTCCTTCCGGCACGTATTAGTGATTCACAATTCCACGGATATCAAAGAAGACAGTCAGCATCACCTTGATCTTGCTTCGCACCTGTCGCGCTTTTATTTGGCTTGGAGACTCGGGATGCGTCCATTGCGACGACTGCCTTTTCGTCTATGGGTCGTACCCGTACACCCATAACTCATCTCCAGTTATCACGGTGTTCAGAAACCCAGGATCAGTGTTGGCGATTTCCAGAAGGTCCTGTGCAACTTGAAAACGAAAGTCCTTTTGTTCCTGTGACAACAAGTTGGGCACAAATTTCGCAGCCACTCTGTGCATGTTCAAATCATTACGCCAAATTGCTTGTGCGGAATCTTTAATCACTCCGACCCCTTGGGCCATATCCTGCACGGTTGAACGACCATTTTCTATAACCAAATTTCGCACCTTCTCAACAACAGCTGCACTCCGAGCAGTTTGGGGCCTACCAGAACGCTGACCACTCTCCACTGATGTGCAGCCATTTTTGAATCGGTTGAACCACTCCTTAATTTGTGTTACACCCATCACGTCTTCTTCCAAACACCTGCTCAATTTTACGAATTGCTTTGCTTTGAGAATTACTAAGCTTTTGACAAAATTTGATGCAGTACCTTTGCTCAACACGCTTAGTCATCTTGAAAGAATCGGTAATCCGACGAACACGTTGTCTAGCACCTCACTCAGCGACCGACAGGCAGCAACTAACACGCAGGAAAGCGGTGATAAAATTCACCCATGCGCATGAAGGTGTCTTCCTTCAGTGTTTAGAGTGGCGCCGCCCTATCGTCTCTATGTCGCACGGACAAAAATAAAGGTCTGATACGTTTAAGACACGTCTCGTAAATAAAAAGATGTCCAAAAAAAAAATCAATTTCTTAAAGACGTTCAACACATGCCAGCATGTAAAACGGATGTTAAACCGAATATAATGATGATGATAATATGATGGGCCTTTATTGTATTTTGTTATTTTCCATATAGGCTTCATTTCATCAAGAAACACTTGCCATTGAGCCAGCTGACACCCTGGCTAGTGTGATATGTTGCGTGATCATACATGTGTAATTCACAGCTATAGTCTTATAAATACTGAAAATATGAAGATTATCTGGAGATTCTTTGTTTGTATCATTTGTTTTTATCAGCTTTATTTTCCAATTATAAACCACAGGAATAGATGTCTTAATACTATAACCCTAACTCTCACCCTAACGCTAACCCTACCCCTTCCCCGGCGTTACCCGCGAGTGTTTTAACTTTACTTTTTATTTCGCGTTTTTTTTTTAGTAACTATGTAGTTTTTGTGAAAGTAATTCGAAATGCAATTCATGTAATTTTTTATCGCTATGGTTGACTGTTGACACGGTCCATTGTCTTGGTGAAAGAGCGCGTTTTTCGTCTTCATTTCTGGTTGTTATTTTGGGCGATTTTTACCACCAAATGCTCCAATAATACTAGATAATATTCGCTCCTGATGGTTCTTATTTATCTCAAGGTAATCGATGAACAAAGTACCTCGTGCATCTCAAAATGCAGGAGCTAAGAGCTTACCTTCTGATGTTTGTGTCTGTGGTCGCTTTGCACGACTTTCACCTGATGCTATCATCTCAACTAAGTGCAGATTTGAATGCGAAGTTAAGTGACAGATTCATGGTTCATCTATTGTCACATATTGACGAAAATTCCTGTTAGTTCTGTTGAAATGGTTGCAAAGAACGCGTTGAATTTGTTGTTTTTTGATCGACTGTGAGCAAACGCGGAACCCTGTTTTAGCACAGCTTTCTCATTGACAAAACATCAGGCTAAGTGGTGAATGCACTAGTTTCTGATATCTTCAACTCCTCTACTATCTTACGCCACTTCAAATTATGATCGGCCAAACCAGTTGGATTTTTTTATGTTTTCCGCGACAACTGTCGAATTTGGGCGACCTGAGCGTTCAGCATCATTTGTGTCTGTACGGCCGCGTTTAAAGTCACTATTGTTTCCAACGGAATAAAGTCCGAATAACGCTTATGAAGCCATTGCTTTACTTAACAGTATTTACTTATCAGACACATGAAATTCAAACTTTTTCCATTGTTTTGAGAATTCGCAGCAGTAGCTTCACGTAAATAATTGTTATTTGTAAACTTATAATCCGATTGAGTTCAAATGTTGACATGTGCCATTTGAAGGTTATTACATTAGTAAAATTATATGGACTTGTATTAGTGGCGCCATCTTTCTGTCAGACCCGGAACTTATTGAGTCATGTGTTATTTTAAAGGTTCATCTTAGTACTTTATTTTATTGCATTTTTCATTTCAATAATTAATCGTAAATTAAAATAATAATGTTCAAGTCAGATAGATTTGAGAAACTTATACACAGACACACGAGAATTGGTCACACACTTTTATTAACATAGAGATGCTCAATAAATTACTGCCTCTTGCCAGCTCTTTATTGCTGTTTTTCTCTTGAACTAAATCTGCTTAATTGCTGTTTCTTTAAAAGAGGACAAACAGTTTCTTTCACAAATTGTGGCTACTGTAAGTGGTCAACATCTGTTGCAACTGTCTCAATAATAACTTTCGCAATTATTAGTTTACTGACAACTTGTTTAATGTTGTTTGGGGGGGTGGGGCTTTGGGGGCTTCCCCCCCCCCTTTTTTGGGGGGGAGGGGGGGATAGAAGCAATAGTTCTGTAGGTCACTTCCCTACACAACCACAATTTTTAAATTCCTTTCGGCTAAGTGGGAAAGGGGTAGGAACTTGGAGATTTTTTCTTATTATTCAGCTAAGGTTGGTGGTGTCTGGCACCATATTGGAGCCATACATGACTAACCCAATTACAACTGGATGGGCCTCCCTTGACAAACTGAATAAAAAAGAAAGTAAAAAATAATTGGATATATACACATAGTAACTCACACATCTATATACACATACACAAACACAACATATCGACTGAGAAATATCCACTTGATGTTTAATCTTCATATCTTTATTTTCCGAGAAGATCATAGGGGCGATAGGGGCGGGGGTTGGGTCATTGAAAGATTATGTATCTCTTCGTTTAGATGTTTTCTCTCTTTTCCACACCTTTTTTATTCCTTTTATTCCATTTTTCTTCACCTTTCTTGTCTTCCAATCGAATTATTTCTACTTGTTCCTTCTCTTTTTATTTTAGGAGCCAATGTTCCTTTCAGATATGGGATTATACAGGTGGGTGGAGCAGTAGGTGACTACTCTTCATAAACAAAACAATATGCTATTTTTTCATCATGTAAAAATCAGAGAATTATTCAATTTCAAATAACATGTTCGATAAATTATAGAATTATAATTTATTCATATATTACAGGAATACAAGTCTTCATAAATTTAACGAATGCAAGTTTTAAAATTTCCTAAGTCGCCGACGGAATGAAAGTTAAAGCCAAGTTAACGCACCTGCGCAGTAATTTCTTGATGTGGAGTTACCGTTAAAAACTACTCTATATATTTTTCTGGCAATATTTTAAACGATAAAACACAAAATAAACTTTCAGAGTGCTAAACAAACAATCACTTCTCCCCCATTTTTTTAGTGATTAATTTTACAAATGTTTTACTGAAGTTTATTATGTACTAGTTGTACCGTTATGGTGTTGCCCGGGATCACTTATGTTCACATCTGTTTTGTAAATATCTATATTTTCTATACCGACGTCTTTTTGTAAGGTTCAGTATTCCAGCTGGACAAAGCAAATATGGAAAATTAACACTTTCTAAAAAATAAGAGAAATTTTTCAAGTAGATGTTTCCTTTAAAATGTCTCCATAGTAGCAAACTGCCGAATCTGATTAATATTTTCAAAATGAATAGTAGCGAAGTACATTAATTAATTGTCAACAACATGGTATAATAATAACAATTGGCTAGTAAAAGTCAAAGTTTAATTTGTTAACTTAAATGCTATTACAGTTCAACTTTTAAAATCCGACTGTCATAATTTTATGTATTAGATTAGGGATTAAAGTTCACGATTATAAAAAAACAAAAGAATTTTCGACTTCCCTAACTTTTACAAGTAGGGGTGTTCTTTTCCAACATTAATTCATTATAAAATGAGAGCCTTCTTACTGACTGTTATAACAAGTGTAGATTTGCACATATTTGTCTGAACACGGGAGTCTTTTTACTCTGTTTTTGCAAAGAAAAGGGATCCTTATGTTATCAATTGTTAGTCTGCTTCATCGAGCAGAGATTAAAAAGTATGTTTTTCTATAAAGTACCCGTGTGCATCCGACTATGTTTTATAGCAACAAAAATGTATTTTCAATTAATTTCGATTAATTAATATTTCACCCGGGCCTGTATTCCATTTTATGCGTACTGATATGAAGAGGAAGTAGAAGGTGGTAATCTTCTACGGAAAAAAGCATTCGCCTGTTACTATAAAAAAAGATGGAACACTATTCAAATAGACGCTATTTTTATTATAAATGTATATTGTAGAAGAAAGTGTTCTCCGGGATGATAGTATTTTAGTATTTGATTCCAACTTATGAAGGTGCGAAAGTGGAATTGCTATTGAAGATTTTTATTTATTTATATTTACATATTTCTTTTTATCTTTTGTCCGTTTTCTCTTCTTTTGTCTTTTATATATTTGGGGGACTTTATTTTCTTATTTAATTTGTATTTCTTTTTATTACATTTTATCTAATCGTTCTTTTATTTTATTCGTTTTTTTTCGTTCAGTATTTTTTCTTTTCTATTTCCTTATCTCTTTCATAATTTTCTTTTTTTTTTCATCGTTTCTTTTATCATTTACTCTTTCCATTTCTCTTTCCCCATTTTGTCTTTTTTCCTCTCTTTCCTTGTTTGCTTTCACCCCATTGCCTTACATCTTTCTTTTTCGTTTTCATCATTTCCTCTTTTATTCTTATCAATTTCTATTTCTTTTTCTTTTTCATTATTGTCTCTTTCTTCTATCTATCATCATTTCCTATTTCATCTTCTTTTCCGTTATTTTCTCCTTCCTTATTTCTTTCATAAGTTTTTACTGGCTTGTCTTTTTTTATTTTTTTTTCTCTTCATTATTTTCTCTGTTATCTTTTATATCTATTTATCTTTCTTTTTCTCTCTCCTATCTTCATCTTAATTCTATTCTCTTTCATGAGAAACAGATTCTTCTCCCTCACTTTTTTACATTTTATTGCTTGTAGTTTTAATCTAGGCCAGCTTTACATAGCCTATGACACTCCCTGAACAATAACCTACATGTATGCTAATTTGGCTTAAAATAAAACTAGTACATTCCGTATATATAGCGTACAAACAGACAGCTATCATATTTATACAGATATAGCTTTTTTTCCTAGTTCTTTCTTCATTTTTCTTTTTTATCGTTTTATAATCTGCTTCTTATTCTTTTTTCCTCACCTTCTCTTTCTCTCCTCGTCTTCTCTCTCTCTCTCTCTCTCTCTTTCTCCTTCTGTAATATCTTTTCTCTGAACCCGTTTCATTTAACCCT
>OY744523.1:103224444-103246944 GCA_963556195.1 Sepiola atlantica | reverse complement strand
TTAAGTAACGCAAAATAAAATGTTTGATTAAATTAATAATTTCAGGACTAAACGTTGTGTTCGAAAGTGATTTCGAAAACTTAAAGTTTTCGATTTATCAGTTGTAATACATAAGAAAGATCAACATACAAACATAACCAACATTATTGGTAAACAGACAATGAAATTAAAAGGACACTTGGGCAACGTCAGGCTGGGAGAGCTAGTATTGAATAAAGGGTTCAGTTCAAAATGACATGAACAAGAGGCTTCCTTTTGGTGGTTATTCTATGCTGATACACAACACATATGGTAAATGATTCATTGTATACGATTTATCGAACACAAGCTGTTATTTTTAGATAGCTGAGGAAGGGGTTTATGGGTCCGTACATTTCCTCAATGGTATTAGTGCATAGCTGAACACGATAGATCTTCTTTCGTTAGTTTTTTTTAGAATATGACGCCATATCTTTAAGTGACAGGAAGAGGAATACCTGGGGTTGACATCTGACTAGAATGAATGATGACATTACCTAAGAATTATCAAAAACAGGACAACATGACAACAGGTGACAGAATGGTCACCAAGGCTCTAGTTAAGAACTAGATTTAGACCAAAGGCAACATGGCATGAGGATCTGAAACGGTCCCCCATGGCAAAATATCGTTAGAGATATCAAGTGTAGGAGGCCAACCAAGCATGCGGTGAGGTATCCCTTTAGCATGGCGTTGGTGATTGCTCCGATCCCCACAGATCGCCCGTCGTTTTTCTCGTCGACAAAAACAGTTGTTCGTCTCTCTGACACGTATGCAGTTTGTTCATTGGATAGTGACGTCGAGTTGTAAAAGTAGTCGTAGTGGTGATGTAGCAGCAAAAGTTTCCGAGTGTTCCTCTCTCTCTCTCCTTGTAGCTGGAATAGCGTAACCAAAGAAAACCTGAAAAGCATCTTCGATTCTTTTTTAGTCTTCTATTCTTTTGCATGTTACGTAAGCTTTTTATTCGTAGTTGCGAATGAAACACAGTATTGAAAAAAGCGTTCGAGTAGTCAACTCACAGACCAAATAACAAACTTTTTCTACCCTTCTTTGTTACGTCTCATTTCGGACTTCCTGTCCGTGACATACTCTAACACGTAGCTCAAACTCTAACTTGACTTCTAATGGACAATTTTAATTTTTTACTTAACTAACCTTATGTGAAATTTTCCATTTTAAATCTTATTTTTACACACCCAGCATCTAATATTGCAACATTCCAACAGAAGTGAGAGGATTTGGGATTTGAATTTTATATTTTGATCTTTTTGTTGTTTTCAGGGTTAAAAATAGTCAATTAGAAGATGAACAACATCATGAGAGGAATGGAAACGATGGATAAAATGGGAAGAGTTTGAGTATTTAAGAGGACGGCGCAACAAGTACTTGTAAACATTAGACCTAAAGATGACCATGTTGTAGTCTGTCGGGAAGCAGCCCCGTGATATTTTGACTCCGCAGATAGGAAGTTCTATTCAATAATCTTTATTCATAGAAGTTCCGTTTGGTGTTAGTAAAACTGAGATAGAAAAAGGAATGACCATTGCTGTAGCTAGACGAGTTCTTGCTTTGAATGTTTTACAGGGGTGGGGGGCAGAGATTGGAGCTTTTACCATGAAAATAACGATATAGTAGAGAGGGACTAGTAACGTCTCTTGTGTGAGAAATAGGCCAGAGAGAAAGGAAGAGATTATCCTACACAAGATTGTGAAGTCGATTGTAACATAGTTTCAGTTACATGTGTGCATTTCCATTATAATAAGATGGACAGATCGCAACGATGTGTAATTTGAAATAGAGATTTTAGATTTCTATTATTTTACTTTTCATTTCTAGCTCACCATTTTCAGACAACATGTGTTTCTGTCAGTTCTGTCACTTCTGTCATTTCTGCTTGTTTGACATTCTGAAAACAAGAAAAAAGTATATTTATTAATTATGTCTCCCCGTTTTATTGTTAGATCTTTTTATTTGTTAGATTTCGACTTTGTTCTTTTACCTAGTCTTGACAGCATCTCTTTGGGCTTCTCTTCTCGAAACATTTCTTCCTTTCAATTCTGACAACTGCTAATATCATTGTATGTCTATTTCGATACGTCTTTTTTTAATTGTTGTATTTCTTTAAAGACAGATACAAAATGCGATATCCTTTTGTTTTGTTTATTTTTGCATCTGTATTTCTCTCTTCCTTCGGGATGTTTCATGCTTTATTTCGCTTTATTTTTTATGGTTTTTACTTTTTACTTTTTCCTGATATAGAAAACTTTAATCGATATTGTATCCTGATTATTATTACAATAGACTAGTTGTCCCTATGCAGCGTTGCCAGGGAATCTTTTTGCTTTCATTTTTGTTTCGCTAATTCGCTCCACTCATCTTGTGTCTTTTTAAAAATTAATTTCCTGTAAGAAAATATCTACATTTTTGAAAAGATAATATATTTAATAAATAAAAATCGGGTTTGCAATAAAATCGATTGGACATCTTAGACATTTAAATCTCATAAATACTTTCGACTTTGTTCATTTAAAATCTTAAATTAATAAATAACTACCTCACTCTACCGGTGTTGCCTGGGATTATTTTTAATTTCATTAATATTTCATCAACTAAAGTTTTATTTTTTTTCTATGGAACACATTACAAGGAGACATCTTTCCTAAAGACTACACCATGGTCGTCTTCAAATCCAATATCAATAGATACTTGTCATAAACTGTCCCTATATGTGTTTAAATTTTGTCCATTTTATTCATCATTTTTAATCCTCTCATAATATTCTCCAGCATTCAACTGGCTACCAATCAATCTTATTAACCCTTATCCTCAAATCGCCTTTGGTCTTGATAAATGGTGATTAATCAGTCAAAAAATGTGACTGAAATGTAAAGACGATTTTGCGCTTTTTTACAAGAACTGAAAAGTAGAACAAACAAAGGTAAGTAACTCTGCATTGACGAATACAGAGTTACATCCTTGGCATCAGTTTGAAAATTATTCCGATCAGATAAAATATTTTCTCAGACGAAATGAATAGAATTACATTTTTACTTGCTAATAACATGTACCATCGTTGCACAAAAAAATTAACCAGAATCGAAAATTGATTTTGTAGGACGAAAGCTATCAATGAAAAATTCGACAAGCAGACTGACTTTACCTTATATAATATATGAGCAAATCAATGTTTGTGACATAAAGCGTGAATTGAAAGTAGAAAAAAGACATTGCAATATTAGGCGAAGTAAAATAAGCTGTTAGTTTGACATCTCTAGCGTTTGTTTTCCTTTTTATATTTGAAGTAAGCTGATTTATTTTTGGAAAATGTTTTTTTTAATGTGTTTTAAGTAAAATTAACTTTAATTTTGACAATTTAATTTAAACACATAAAAATAACATTTTGCAAAAATAAATCAGCTTACATTAAATAGAAAAATAGAAAAAAAACGGGAAAACAAACTATGCTACGTAAGAATTTATTTACACAGTCAAGGCTAATAGTTTTTTTTTTACTTAACCTAATATTGCGATGTCTATTTTTTAACTTTTGAATTCAGATTTTGCGCCACGAACATTGATTAGTTGATCTATATAATAAAGAAAAGCAAGGCGAATAATTCTTACATAACACATTTTGTGTTCCTTTTATTTTAAAAAATAAGCTGATTTATTTTTATAAAGTGTTATTGTAATGTCTGTAAAGTAAATTATGAAATAATTATTGCTAAGTTTCCTAATTTTATTTACAATGGCTAAGTTCTCTAAATACCTGAATGCAATAAAAAATAGTCTGCTTTGGCGCAATTTATGTAGAAATAAAAGCTCACACAATTTAATGTTGCGGAGTTAAGCCTCTTAGGGTCTGAAATTTATCAAATATTTCTTGATTATTTAGAATCTACATATGTGTTGTAAATATAGGTTTAATCTCATTAAAATTAGGGGTAACACATGTAATGTGGGGTGTTTTATGCCCCCTTGGGTACTTTTCTAAAACAAAACAAAAGATTAATATGATCCTGCTAGGACAATTTTCATAAATAGGATATTATCCATACCTAATTTGAACTTCATAGATTTAATAACCGAAACGTACATTACGGAAAAGCATATTATTTTCGATTTATATATATATATATATATATATATATATATATATATATAAAGAGAGAGAGAGAAAGAGAGAAGGAATGAGAGAGAGGGAGAGCGAAATATAGAGAGAGAGGGAGAGAAAAATATATACATATACAGAGAGAACGATATATATATATATATATATATATATATAAAGAGAGAGAGAGAAAAAAAACACATACATATATGTATATGTATATATATTTATATTTATGAAGTAAATATTAATTATTTTTAAATACAGACATCGATGTGTCATGTTTACGCAATCTTCAGTGTATGGACGTTAATTCACGTCTGTCGGAGGGCACGAACCCGGTTTTTACAAATCGCCACTGAATCGCTATCGAATTTGATTCCCCTCGGCCCGCGAGAATTCGCATGACAATTAGGAGGGATTTAAATCTATAAACGCCAAGTCGACGAGCGCGTATGACGAGCAGTGGAAAGTGATTCAACAACAACAACAACAACAACAACAAATGGGGTCGGAATCTCGTTTTTAAGCCATAGTATTACTGCTCGTTTTATAAATGTTCTCGGAGTGCACCAATCCTAGTAAAGGGGCTATAATTTTATTTTTAAAGTAAATATTAATTATTTTTACCTACATGTTTAATGCTTATATAGTGTAAGGATGTCAATTTCTTTTTTGTTTTGTTATAAATTGAATAATTGCTAATGCAAGTAATTTGCAGAGAAAGTATTATGGGTAACAATCTTAGGGGTACAGTGGCAATTATTCGAAAAGGAGTGTTAGCATCAACACAGCATGTGGAGAATATGCAAGTAGTTTTCGTATATGTGCAGAGCAACGTTTTAATGAGAGCTGTAGAAAACGATAGTGCAACCCTAACATTATAAAAGCAGATGAAAAACATATATAAGCATTTAATTGTAGGTTACAATCCCGAATAAGAACTTTTGATTTCAAGGAGACTGCCTTTTGTGTGGTACATCAATCACATAGCAAGAAAGGTAAAGATGTCAGGGGTATCATCTTGTGAAAACATTAACATTTGATAACACTATAGACAAAATATGTAAATCCTGGAATGTTGAGTGGAGTGATACAGTATTAGAAATAATATCTTCTGAAAATGGTGTATATGCCAAGGATACAGTCTATCATCAACGGTGCATCTTTAAGACAGGCAAACAATGAAATAAATATCACTCCAAACTCAAATTATCCATCCACAGATGAACTTGCTTTAAAGAAAACCTTGGCGTTTCTCCCTGATAGTGTTGCTTACTTTATGCAGATTATTTCAACAGGAAAAATGCAGAGAATGCGCAAAAATCACTGGAACATGCTATCATTTAAGAATTTGATAATGGGGCAATATTCCTTGTAATGCATACGATAAAACGGTGTATTTAAACGGAAAAAATGTTTCAAAACTAGAGATTTAGCCTAAAATACATTTTATATAGGTTAATTTTTGCTGTGAGATTAAAGAAGCATTCTGTATAAATGATTTCATATTTTTATTTTTACCTATAAATTTCAAATGATGCCTTGGTGCGATTGGTAGCATACATCACGTTCACTGAAAATACAAGGCCGCTGTTGATAAGAAAAATGCTACATTTGCACATTTCGCATAGGTAGATTTTTCTAGACTTTTAGTATGTTAAAATAGAGACCTTATAGAAATGCATTCGGCAAAAAAGTACGTTGTGTTGCAATTAGTTTCACCTTTAGTCAAAATTGAAGCTTATGTAACTGGTCTAATAAAATAACTTTTTATTGTGCTATCTAATTTACATTTGTGTTTACGGTGTGGACGAACACACTATGTAAATAAGCTCTAAACAGGAAGTCGCTGTTAGAGAGTCATTGAATAAAGACACAGTGAGAAAGGATGTGAGAAAAACATAGATGGTTAAGAAAGAGATATGTGACTTATTCAGTTAATTATGATGAATAAAAATAAATATTTTGTAAACATAATGCAATTCTAGAACTAAAGTATATATTTTTTAGTATGTATAAAGTATATAGGAAAAAGGCTTAAAGAAACAAACGTTGATTAAATATTCTTTAGTATAATAAGGATGATTAAACGTTTTTACAAGAATAATAGGCTATTTACTGTGTTTATCTAGTTATTTGTCAAATGATTCTTTGAATAATGTAACTTTTTATCATGAATACACTTTCTTTTTAACTGAATAATAGGCTTTTTATTTTGAATAAAGGTGTTTTCATTTTGAAATGAAGTGGCTTGTATTTGAATAGAATTCTGATTTGCATAAAGCGTTATTGAATGAACATCTTTATATCGCTACCACATCAACTATCATCATCATCATCATCATCATCATCATCATCATCATCATCATCATCATTCATTCATTTTGCCCTTCAGCGAGCATTATGAACGAGATTCAGTATGTAATCTCCTGGGAATTCTTATTATAGAGCTGTGCTGTGCCCCCCCCCCCCCGTTGAACACCAGGAGAAGATCAATAAGTCTGACAACATTGTAACACTGGTTCAGTTTTTGCCCGTTCCCATTATGCTACTTGAACAGCTCAGTGAAATGTGCATCGGTCAGCTCAATTTCATCCTTGGGTGGAGAAACGAGAAACCGCAGATCCCCATCTATATACATAAAAGCGAATCTGGGAGTTTGCAGAATTTTATGACAAAATAGTCTTAGACAGAATTGCGTATGATCCCGATTGAGACAAAGATTGAGAAGATAATGTTGATTACCTATATATATATATTGACAACACTTATGTGAGTGGAGTTCACAATACTGATGATATCTATCAGCTTGACTGAAACGGTCTAACAAAGTGTTTTTTTTTAATTCTGGCTGTGCCTCTTTTTATCAAATGAGGGTGCTCTATGGCACTTTCATATCAACTTGATTTCTTATCCCCTCTTATCCCCTCCTGCTTGTCTCTCGACTTAATACGTCAAGGGAAATAATTGTGATAGTACTATGGCATGAACACATTAACTCCAGTTGTGAATCAAGAAATAATATTACTTTGACTAATATTCTATTGAAATAAGCTCATTTATTTACTGATGCTTTCCAAATTAAATATTTATTAGCAAACAGGTAAATTACAAGTAAATAATGTACAATTCATTATGCATTCATCCGGCAATGGTTTGGCAAATAAATTTCTATTCATAAAAGTGAGCCATTTATTGCATTGTCGTAACACTGAACGGCGGTTGTGATACTTGGTTTCTTCAATTTCCCTGGGCAACTCCGGGACATAGGTCCGCTAGTATGAAATTAAAACGGAATTAATTACATAAGTAGTTCAAAAAATAAAAAATTGTTCAGATTTGTGCAGTGAATGTAGCAATTTCTTCTACCTGATAGCCACATTTTCACATACTTCACATACATTTGCAACAAAAATTCGTCTAGCTACAACCACTGTCAATAATTTCCCTTTCTCCCTCTTTGTACTTAAAACTAAACGGAACTTCTATGAACAAAGTACCTTTCCTAGAACTGCCCGTATGTGGAACGCAGTACTACGGGGATGCTTCCCAATTGACCGCAACATTACCGTTTTCAAGTCCAATACAAAAAATATTTTTGAGCTGTCCACTTAAATAGTTAATTCTGACCAGTTACAACCATTGTTATTAAATCTCCTCGATGTTTCACCGTCCACCTATAAAACTCAATTGACCATTATCCTCGAACGGGCTTTCAGCCTTGATAAGTCATGACTCGTTTGTGAAAAAAATAAATATAAAAGTAGGTTATCATCTTAAAATATATATGTAACTATTGTGAGTAAATAAAATGTGCTCATCTTCATCAAAAGAATTGGAAATGTACAAGTTTGATCCTACATACCCATACATTAGATTGGATCATGTCAGTGACTTATTAGATATAAGGCTGAGCAAACTAAAGCTTAGGACCCACAAAATGCAAGAGATCGATTCACACTTTATTTCGTTTAGTTTTAAATGTTTAGACTATGGATATGGCAAATACACCCTGGACAACATTAGAAATAATTTAATGTATATTAATGAGCCACAGCTATAGAGAGACACCACGACTCACTGAGCATCTACTGTTATATGTCAGAGAGAAGAACAGCTATTTCTGTTGAAGGAGAAGACTACAATAATCCGTGTGAGTCCGAGGCATAATCCACGCTATGCTACATCTGTCCTGAGATAGGTATTCCAACTAGTATATAAATGAGTATGTTATATTTTATGGGAATTGCACTAGTATTTCAATAAGAGATATGCTCTTACATTGTCAAGAGAACACAATAAAAAGACGCAATGAATCTAACATCATATCTCGTTAGCTCTCTCTCTCTCTTTCTCTCTCTCTCTCTCTCTCTCTCTCTCTACATCTATATATATATATTTATATTTATTTCTAGTTGTTTCTCTCTTACTCACACATGCGCATATATATATATATATATATATATATATATATATATATATATATATATATATATATATATATATATATATAGTAGAATACAAATAATCATTCGAAAATCATTCAAAAATATAATCAAATTGTTAATTTAATTTGTACAAGCCCCGAAGTTCTCAGATTGTAAATTCATGGAAATATCTTGACATTTTAACTTAAGGTTTCGGTAACCGAATTAAAGTGCACGTATTTATCTCTTTTTGTTTTGTTTTGTTTTTTGTTTTTTTGTTATGTTGTCTTTTTTGTTTTTCGGCAAACCATTCACAGTGTCCTTCTGTTTTTCTACTTTCACGATATTATTCTCGGTTCCGCCATTGTACGTGACCATATTCCTTCGTACCTGAGACGGTACATCTTATAGAAGGCAAACATGTCTGATTAACGTGTACATGTATTTATCGACATCTGCATGAATGCTTTTCCTCACTGTAGTTGTGAGAGTAAATACATAGTTGTATTTATGTGTTTATGTAAATATACTAACACATGTGAAACTCCTCTTTCTTCCTATCTTTTTCTCTAACTATATATATATATATATATATATATATATATATATATATAGTCATCCACAAACAGATTGGTTGGCTGTATAACAGCTTTTCAGTGTGGCTAAATAGGCAAGGGCTTAAGGCTGCGATCGAAATCGACCATTTATTTCGACAGTCAGAGATTCTAACCACTATACCAATATCATAAGCCACGACTAAGGGGAATCTTAATGTTCATATAAACAATATAAGCTGTCGAATAGTGCTCTATTCATTTTACAAAAACGTTTGCGTTTGTTTGTTCATTAACTACTTCTAGGGTTCTAAAGAGAAAGACCCCCATAATCGTATATATTCTGAAGCTACATTAAGAGAGTATTTGGGTACAATAATATCGTGGGGTCTACATTCACGCCGGACATCATAAAAATAAATTATAACATTTTATTTTACTTTATTTTATTTATAAATTAAAACTAATAGAATTTTAAAAAATTAGAATAGGAATGGTACGATGGAGTTCAGAGCTTGGAGCAGGTGTGCAGAGAGGTCCTCACTGTTTCCAAGAAAATGTCAACAAGTTTACAGAAAGTTTATTTCAATTAATGTCATTTTATTTACATCACCCCCTCGCACCCAATCAATGCTGAGTATATCCTTTGACTCGGCCACTCTAAATTGAATATTATAAAATTGAATATATATATATATATATATATATATATATATATATATATATATATATATATATATATATAAATAATAATGTGTTATTGGGCTGGGGGAGCGGAGGGGTATAGGGTTTCTCACTTAATCCCACACAATGCTGAGTCTTTCTGTTAGTTATCTCTTCTGATAATAAAGTTGAGTGAATTTGACATTTGTTTCCCTCAATTTTTTTTTCTTTTATACTTTAATCAGAGAAAATACATGCTAAAATATAATTTAGTTCTGGGATTGAGTTATATTTGAAAAGTAAAGTATGTACTAATTAGCCGTAATATATAATTAACTGAACAAGTCACTCGCTTCTCACTTAGCTAGCTATATATTTTTCTCGACCTCTAACATCGTATGTTGATTCAGTCACTCACTAATATTTCTTAATGTGAGCATTTAGAGAAAGAGTGGCACATTTTTCTTAGCGTTGCCATCTAATTTCCATAGTGCCTGTCCACATTACAAACAGGTAGGTATATTAATCTCTTTACTTCTATTTTATCCAAAGTCTAGTATCTATTCAGGTACTTCACTTCGTCTATTCTGTCCTCGGTCGATTAAGGAGAAACCCTTCTAGACTGAAGCAATTTTTATGTGTGTCCTAATCTAGAGTGCCCCTTTTGGGAGAGCTGGTACTTTCGACATTGTGTTTAACACTGCCCTCGTAAAGAAGCAAGTAAATAGGGACTTATTTTTAATAATACAAAAAGAATGTCAAATACACTAGATTAACTCGATAATCAGCTAAGCCCCACCCATTCACTGTGGAGGTCACCATATGCCGGAGAGCCTTCTACTCCAATAGCTTCTTTCCTCGTGCTGCCGGCCTCTGGAACTCCCTCCCTGCTCCCTGACAGTACAGACATGCAGAGGTTTAAAACTAATATAAGCAAACATCTCGCTACACTGCTCCCAAACTAGGATAACACCCAAAACCTACACCCTAATTCTTTGTAACCCCTTACGTCTAAAGTGGCGGCCTGCCTGGTTTTGGTTGAAATATGTTTTTTTATTAATGTGAAAACTTAGTGAATACATAGTGGTAATGATTGTGACTACATGGTTCACGGGTACGTCTACTTATACATAGAGAGATTGACAATTTGAAATGTATAACTATTTCTTCGTATTTGTATGAAGAGGTTGATACTTATTTAATTGTATATATTAATAATTGTAAGCATGTAGCCTGCGATTTGAATGTGTCTATATGCATGGAACACTGAAGAGTGAACGTGTCGGTGTAGTTATGGCGGTCCGTATGCGTTCATCCGGTTTGTGCGTAGCATCTTCGTTTCTTCAGACTAAAAATCTGCATCAGTTCAAATGTGAACTATGATTTACTGGAGAAGGCTGACACTTATTCTTTATTGAATTGAAAATTGTTAATCAAATAAATCACTTTCCCAAACATATTCATTCTTTTTTCCCGCTCTTTTTCTTCTTTTTACCTGCTCTTTTTAAAGTTTTGCCAGCGAAGACTTTATTGTACGTTTTGCACACAAATCTTTATTTAATTTGTTCGTCTACTCGTGACTAAAACTCTCGCTAAATGCAGGGAAGCAACAGTCAATAAAGAAGCACAACTTTGAATTCCTGAGAAGAAATCTAAAATCTAAAAAGAAAAAAAAGACACCACTTTTAGTTATTTATTAGACGACACAGCAAGCAACTTGTACTTCTCGGAAGACGTTATTTTTTTAAATCCCTATAAAGATTTATGAAGAGACATTTGTAAAATAAAAAAAAACACAAATCATATTGAACATTCGAATACTGTTTGTTTTGAATTGTTTTTTTTTGTTTTTTTGTTTTTTTAGTTTTTCCAGCAAATAGGTAAATTAAAATTCTACGCAAACATCTGATTGCTCACTTGAGCTAATTTAGAAAAAGATGAATCTAATTTTCTAGGTTGAAAACATCAGTTTACAAACAAATTTAGGCAAGTTTAAAAATTGCTGTTCTAACCTAATTTGAGGGACGCTGATTTCAGATGTCATATCCGTTTTCACTATTCAACTCTTATTTTTTTAGACATAGTTGTAAAACGTTTAAAACAAATTATATTTAACATT
The DNA here is from genome assembly GCA_963556195.1 of Sepiola atlantica. Classification (NCBI taxonomy): domain Eukaryota; kingdom Metazoa; phylum Mollusca; class Cephalopoda; order Sepiida; family Sepiolidae; genus Sepiola; species Sepiola atlantica. The sequence goes on along the minus strand of OY744523.1, from coordinate 103,235,049 downwards.
CAAATACAGCTTATTTTGTGAGGAATGGCAGTCAATCAAATAAGTAAATAACAATTTTCCCCTAACTTTTAATTTTTCATTGGAACTGTTTCTTTAGAAAAAATAATGAAGCTAATCTTCTTGGCCGAAAACTTAGATTTAGAGGGAGTTCATTAACAAACAAACGTACAGACTGACAGGAATAACAACTTTATATATAGAAAGATTCGTCTGTTTGTACGCGTATCCGGCTAGACCACCCAAACTTAAATATTTAGATGAAGAAAACGTATCTATACAATAACTGTGTGCGTTCTCTACATCGTTAGCATGACAATAATGCAACCAATACGCATGCGCTAAATCAAATTCATCCAGATTCGATGCACTACTATTAATATACAACGATTTAAAAAAAGCAGACAACTGATTTTTTCAAGTTAATTTAATCATAGAAGTGTTACCTAAAAAACAACTCAATTAAAAGTCGAGAGTGTTAATATATATATATAAATATATATATATATAATTATTTCCACAATCAGACAACCTACAACCTATGAAAGAAACAAACCGGAAGTCCTAGACTCGAGTTTCGCCCTCCTTTGGGCTCATCAGTAGAACACATCCGAACTCAGGATTCGAAACCCGAGTCACTTGCATGGTAAGCGAGTACTCTGCCACTGAGCTACCTCGCCACATACAAGAATGTCTATTAATTTACACAGATTAAGCAAACCGCGGCGATGGCTGACTGTGGAATGTACCTACTCTTTTCAACAAGGGGTGTAGTCATCCAACTACTATGAACCCAGGCCGATGTCTCACAAGTAGGATTTTATACTCGCTAGGACGATGTCATCCAACAAGCTAACCAAGCGAGCAAAATAAATATTAGATTTCTTGAATGTGAGATGATATATATAATTATTTCCACAATCAGACAACGCCGCAACCTACAACCTATGAAAGAAACAAACCGGAAGTCCTAGACTTGAGTTTCGCCCTCCTTTGGGCTCATCAGTAGAACACATCCGAACTCAGGATTCGAAACCCGAGTCACTTGCATGGTAAGCGAGTACTCTGCCCTATTAATTTACACAGATTAAGCAAACCGCGGCGATGGCTGACTGTGGAATGTACCTACTCTTTTCAACAAGGGGTGTAGTCATGTTTGTTGGTTTTTTTTCTAAAATTCTATAATATATATATATATATATATATATATATATATATATATATATATTAGAGAGGGATAAAGAAACAGAGAGAGAGGGCGCGTAGTTTGAGACAAATAAGATTAGTGCATTATTCATATCAGTTACAAGAATTAGAAATCAACAACTATTTGGCGTACAATCGTTTCTAAGACAGTTTGGAATATTTTATTTTATACTTTTAAGAATTCCACAAACTCGTTTCTTCAATGCTTCTTATACTATCATAAATAGAAGTGAAGCAAATTAAAAATATTACACCTTTGCTTTTTTAATATATATCCAATAATTATAAGATAAAAAACACCCGTCTGTTAAAATTTGTTATCATCCTACTTTAAACACCACCACCACTACTACTACTACTACTACTACTACTACTACTACTAATAATAATAATAATAATAATAATAATAATAATAATAATAATAACAATAATAATTATTATAATAATAATTAATAACAATAATAAAAAATAATAAAAGTGTTTTAAATAAAATAAAATTAAAATATTTATTTTCATTTGTATCATATATATATATATATATATATATATATATATATATATATAATATCATAGGTTATTTTAAAAATAATTAAATGACCCATTACAGTTTTTACAATAAAGTATTTTATTTAAAAACTTTGCATTATAGTGTATGTTGAGTGGGTGTACTGGGGTTTTATCGACCTGGCCATGCCCTGCCTGGGGTGATATAGTGGCACTGATTCTTCAGCACCTCTGTCGAAATCTTCACTTACGAAAGGTACTGAAGCGACATCGTCCGATCGATAAAACCCTGGTACATCCAACAGAAACTGTAATATATAGTTTTTTCAATAATATATATATATATATATATATATATATATATATATATATATATATATATATATACGGATTTGAGTTGCAAAATACTCGTAATGCGGGGTTTCGAATCGTATGACTGGTAGTGAATAGTTATATCTCTATGCTGATGAGTCCCGATTATTAAGGGCGAAACGTAAACGTACGTAGATAATAAACAATAACATATATGTATTTGTAGCTCCTAGAAAAACCAGCCTAGTAAAGCACTGTAAGTGTAGTATTAACACAGCATGACGTCGCTAGCATTAAATACATCGTTCCTTTCATTAAAAAGTCTAACGCTCTAGACGTCAAGCCGCCGTATAAAGTGTTAAAATTATCACCGTTTATTCGCTGTTCAACTGCCCGAGTGCTTAAAGTGTCGGATTTGAGTTGCAAAATACTAGTAATCCGTGGTTTCGAATCGCATGACCGGTAGTGAATATCTCTAAGCTGATGAGTCCTGATTATTAAGGACGAAACGTATACGTACATAGATAATAAACAACAACAAATATTATACATATATATATATATATATATATATATATATATATATATATATATATTGGAATGGTAGATAGATAAGTATACACACTTGTTAATTAAGCATCTTTCTTTGAGCTGTTCTCCACTGGGGCCAAATTGCAGTTCAATGCAATACAAGAATGCGCCTCAGAATAATCTTCAAGATTCAGTATATGACAATGTCCAATAATAAAAAAAGTGATGGCGCTTTATTTCTTTTTATCTTTATCTTGTATTTTTCAGCAATATGTCACTTCTTCTTATCGATAAATCCCCATACGATATACAAATAAGTGTGCGAATAGTGGGAGGGGGTGCATCATAGCCACACCTACACAAAGGCAACATATGTTCTTTTTCTCGGGGAAACCAGTTGCATGAATGATACAGCCTCCTTGTTATTAACCGGCCGATTCAATAAAGAAATTAATTTTCAATCTGGCGCGAGAGAATGTCCACCTGGGGTGAGATTCAGCAAAAGCAGGAAGCTGGCCGGCTAGAAGGGCAGTTTCCTTGTAGAGGAGTATAATTAAAAATATTAGATTATTACACTCCATCTTTTTCGCCCGCAGATGGACACAGCAACGGAAGCTGTAATTACCTCCCTTTCTTTATTTGCAATCTCAGCATATTCAGATTCACTATGATCATCGTCATCATCAGTATGATCACGTTTAGCGTTTTCATATCAAACAGGTTTTGAAGATATCTATATAATAACACACTAAGGCAATTTAATGTTCGTACGTACGTTATCACCAATGTCACTTTTTTAAAAAACATGGGACCGCCATATCGGCAAAAGGGCAAAGCAACAAAAAATCATCTCATCTCGCTTGGTTGCCAAACGTTTAGTCTAAACTAAAATAGCCTTTTGGGGTTTTTCAAGCTAGAAATAAAACTGTAGTATCTGTTCTGTCCTCGGTCGAAAGAAATGAAATCATTCTCGACGAGGGGGGATAGGGATGGGATAGGCGAGAGGAGAGGATACAACCGTGGAATTTTCACGGGTCCCGCTAGCGTATAAATAATACACAGATACCTACGTTTGTATCTACATTATCACCTTTCACCGCATTTTGAGAAATAAGATTCGCCGATCGCCAAAGATAAAAGGCAAAAAAGTAATTACGTTTCAGAATTGTTTAGATAAGGATTGATAAGTTGGATTATTTGGATTATTCTGAATACTATTCTTATCTTGGTTTATCTTTTCACAACATTCCGATCGGAAGTTCCATCGGCTATTTAGATTTAGCCCATTTTAAAATGAATTGTTTCAAAATCGAATGAAAAATCATAAATCGAATTGTCATCTTATCGAATTAAATAGTTTTAAAGACCGACTCTGAATTCTTTGTATTTACCTCCTCTTTTGAAAGGGCAATGAAGTACATGGTCATTCGTCATGAGACCGTCCTTCCAGACTAGCAATAATATACGTCCAGAAGAAGCATATATTTGCTAGCAATCATAAAAGAAAACATACCAGTAGCAAACAATCAGGTATCATAAAAATGTGTTTCCCGCATAAGAAGTCGGATTTAGCAGATATTAATGGTACGTTTATTTTGCTTAATAAATGAACGAACAATTTAAATTGAACGTCTGTATTTTTTAATATGAATTAAATATCATTATTTATTAAATAATGATATGTGATACTTGTGTATATACGAGATTTAGTATGTGCTACTGATATTTTCTCTGCTCTTATCAGGATTTATGAAAAAATGGGGCAGATCTTCGTATGGACTTCAATAGTTTGTAATAAAAGGTCGTCAAATGAAAGGAAACAAGACCGCTTCTAAAACTATAACTGATTAATATATTTATTTAAGTTGCCTACACCGTTGGGTGTAGGGTGCCGGAAGTTAAAACAATGTCACAGTGAAGAAAGTAATAATAAAGTTAGGAAGTAAGAAAGTATTGTCCGCCGAATTTCTCCGAGCCGTATATAATCAAATCTGATCAAATTTATTGGCAAAATATAGCAAAGGGCAACAAGCCATGTAAATTAACAGGTAAAAGATGTATTGATCTACATGCCGTCTGAATATTTTGTGCAAGGTGTCTTCAAACCTGGATATGGTAGACATTGTCACTACCTCTTGTAAGCTGTTCATCGCAGCAGAATCACGAAGCAATGAGACGAAAGCAGCTATGGTACATCCTTTACTGGGTTCCGTGGTGACCATGACTTGACGATGGGGTGCAAAAACCCGAAAAATATATTTAGATTCTGGTTGATGTGTTATGCTAGAAATACGTTCTCATGTATTATCCAGTAGAGGATAGTCTTGCTCGGAAGAAGATGTCCTTTTTCTTTGGTGCCTAGTATCTCTCTGTTGGCTTCTATGCAAATCCCAAAGGGTCTGGAAGTAGTCTTTCAATGTTCTGATTAATATATCCAGGAATCTGATTAGTCATCGTGTGACCAAACCACCTTGCAGGGGCTGCTTTCTGAAAGAAGAAAGAAATGTCAATGTTTATGCCTGCTATATCGTTCACAGGATAGTCCTAAAATATTTATTTTTAGATGCATCCTCAAATTTCCTAAAAAGGCTCTATCTATCGCTCCGTTGGTCTGCCTCTTAGTCTGTCACGCTTCAGTTTGAAATAGCATTTTCATTCTTAAACTCATTTTATTTTTAGATGCGCCCATGTATTCTCATAAGATGATCTGTCTGTCAGTCAGACGGCCAGTCAATCTGTCCATCCATCTGTTGGTCACACGCACGTTTTTAATATCATTTGCATCACTAAATGTGCAGAGTGAATGGATGCATCTTCTTTGGTTTTTGATTCATTGTAATTCTGAACATTCCCTCTTATTTATCTGCCTCCCTACGAGGGGGGGGGATATGACGCAAAATCGAACTTAATGTGGGGTGTTGCCATTATTGAACATAATTAGGACGTTCGGGATCTAGTAAGGGATGTCCTCTTCTCTTCCCTACAGCCTCTTTCTCACAGAAGAGAAGTTGCTAGTTTTTCTCTACTCTATCGTTATTTTCATTGTAGGTGCTCGACTGAGTTCCAATCTATGCTCCCCTGTAAAATATTCACAACAAAAACATGTCTAGCCATTACCACTGTAAATTATTTTCCTTTCTTCCTCTGTGTACCTAACACTAAACGGAACTTTCATAAGCAAAATTTATTTCCAATAACTATCCTTCTGTGGAACGCTATACCTCAAAGACAGCAACATTGTTGTTTTCAAGTCCAATGTTAACAAATTCTTGTTGAGCCGTCATCTTAAATAATCAAATGTTTACCACTTTCACCCACCGTTACAAATCCTCAAAGTGTTGTCTCACCTTCCACCTGACAAACTCATCCTTGAGTGATGTTTGGGTGTTGATAATCGGTGACCCATTAGTACATAAAAAATGGGCACTGAGCAGAACGATGCGCTTTTAATGTGGATCCATAAACGAGGAAGAGTGTAATACTATACAAGTACAATACGACCTCGAAAATACTTTCACCGGAAAATTAATACTCGGAAAATCTTTGAGATTCTATTCTATCACCTCTGAAAATAGGATTTTATTGTAACAGAAAAACAATGGAAATGATTTGATTTTATTAATTGGGGACATGTTTTTATAGACTCTTAAGAAAATAAAAACAATGGGGAAAATCAAAAACATTGTTTTCCTTCCGGTGTTCGATAATAACAGCTGGTTTGACTTTCTTCTGTTCATCTTTTCGTTCGTTTAATTAGGTAAACAATTCTCCCTTCCTCGGCTTTATTTATAATTTCGCTTGTAACTTCCCAAAATAAATGTCTGCCAGTGTTGATCAAAGATTTACAGTAATTCCATTATTAAGATTATAATAACAACAAAATATTTATATTATCCGAATACTAATTACATTAAGCATGACGGAAAAAATTATAATATTATTATTATTAAGGTTTAAATTTTATATTTCAAAAATAGATAATGACTTAAATGTGGTTTTATATGTGTCGCAAATAAAATCTGAATCCTCTAAAACGAATCGTTAATACCTGGTGTGGTATTAGCCCTGGTCGGGCTATGCTGACTTCCTACAAAAGAAGGAAGTTTACAGGGAATATCAAATTCACAAGCAGTCCCCAACCACATATATATCTCAGTTATGGAAATATGACATACTGCGCCTAGCATTCCCCAATGGTCACCCATCTTGTACTGGCCAGGCTATACGCCGCTTAACTTCGATCATCGAACGAGAATCGTACATCTTTGTGATCCCGAGACATAGAAATAGAAATACTTGACAAAGAGGTGATATCCCCGAAATATTGTGAAATTACGGGGTCACATAAGATTATGTGATCGAGGAGATGTAAAAGCATGTAAGATTTATTTTTAAAGAAATAAATAAAAAAAATAATATATGTAAAAGGAAAGAAAAAAATCGTCGTGTTTTAATTTTCTTTGTAACAACGCCTGTATATTCCCGAATTGTTAGAGCCTTTTAATACGTTTTTATATAAAAGCGTTTGCCAAAAAGACTGGATTCTGCATTGACTAACTAAAAAGGGTTTATATTCGATAAAACAAATCAACTAGTTTGTTACGGTGATCTACCCTATTTCCTCAGTAGATGGACTCTTCACAATACTATAAATTGGTGGTAATAGTGGTAACAGACAGAGTCGCCATACCAAAGCCAGAAGCCGTCCCTGACCACCTATTACTTCTGTACTTTCTGAAAATACATACTCTTGTTAACTACCTCGCTGTTGTCCTATTTTTTTCGGTGAAAGGCTTAAACGCAAACCAACAAATAACCTATTTTACTTGAGTTGATAAACAATTACTTAGAGAAACAATTGAGAAAAAATAAACGCAAATCTAAATCAGATGCTACCGCTTTGGTTTTATCTTAAGAATGAAGCAAAAAAGTGTTTGAAACAATTCCATGTAACTTGATAATGTCTCATTTCGTTTCAAAGGAAAATAAACGTTATTCTTTTCAAATTGAAATTAAATTCAAATCTTTCCTCTTTTAGATGTTAGTAAAAATGTGTCAACCTAATTGAACAAAAAATATTGTAAAAATGTTAATTCTGCTGACAGTCTTAAATTTGAAACTTATTCATTTAGGAATGAATTGGTTGTTAAAATGATCTTTTTTATTATTTTTATTTTTAACTTTTTATTATGTTTCAGACAGAAGGTCACTTTTTTAGAACAGAAAACAAGTTCCTTTCTTTTAAATTAGTTTTTTTTAACATGGTGAAAAGTTTCAAAGGAAATGTATATCTTGTTTTCTTTATTTGCTAAGCGCTTCATATTGCACCATTGTTTGGACATATTCATTCGACTAACCATTTCATGGGTTTCGAAGAGGTTGGGATCTTCTCATTTAATTATCTCTCTCTCTATCTCTCTCTCTCTCTATCTCTCTCTCTAACTCTCTCTCTCTCTCTCTCTCTCTCTCTATATATATATATATATATATATATATATATATTTATTTATTCATAAGAGCATGCTTGCAAAAATCCAAGAAAAATCCAACTTTAATGCTTTTTCAGTATAATGCAAACCACAAGTCTTATATCAATTCTGAATTAATCGTCCTGGGGTTGTGTGGGCTTGAAACGGATGAGCTTATATTTCAAGTCCAATTTACAATTGAAACACAGGTCACTGACTTACAGTACATTCTGATGACACTGAGTACCACTTTCAAAGTTTTTCGACACAAATTCACATAATCGATCTATATAAGTTTTGTTATTTTTAAATATATTTCCACGTCTGTATTTTGTTTTTGTTCTTTTATGGTGGTTACGCGTATTTCAGTTCGATAAGGTGGCCAAAATGGAGGGCGTTTTCAAACTTGATGGATTTAATAGTTTTCTGAATTTCTAATTAAAGGTATTTTATTGTTTATAAACTTTATAAACAAAGCTGTTGTTTACATGTATGAAAATGGAACAATTATGTCGTTCTTGATCTGAGTTTTACTTTTATCTATATATTTTCAAGGTTATAACATCCGATGGCAACGCCCCAATTCGGGTGCTTTGGGGAGTGTAGAGTCGCCTCTTCGTTGCCATTACTCCTAGGTCAACTCTTGTCTCTCAAGGTCAAATAGAAGCAATCTTGTGTACGACACTAAACTGAATGTGATGGTAAGAGTTTGAATGTAAAACGCAATAGAACCTTATATTTCGGAATTTCTGAGATGAGTATCGATAATTGGCAATATTTTAATAATTCGGACAACTGCACTGAGAAAAACATCCACGATGAGAACATTGGTCCGGATAATGCAATAACGCAAGTAAATTCGTACGAATCAACGTGGTACTACATTTTTGACCGTCTTCATTTTGTTGTTGGTATTAGTTTCTCTAAGTCTTTCTAGAATCATATAGTTACAGGAGTAACCACGTACAGGTTTCCAAACTCTCGTAAGTGTAAGTGATGGTATGGAACCGGCTGGATTCGAACTTGCCATATTCAGGTCGTCATCCTTGTCGTTATCCGCTTCATCACGGCCATCATCCACAGAAAAAAGATTTATAAAATAAATAAATTACGATGTTGAGATATTCAAATTTGGCACACGCAGTGTCGTTGTCCAGTTCACTACTGTGACCTCCCCAAAACGCGATAAACAACAATTTCAAATTTATTAAGTTATTACGACCAAACGTTTTACATTGCATTACTCTATCGCACCACAAAATAATTTCCTCGTAATGTGATATCTAATTGTGTTGCTTTCAATTAAAATAAGCTTTACAGTCAGATTCCAGATATTAAATGTCCGTTATTTCAGAATCAAATTTCTAGATTTGGAGAAATTGGATTGATTATATTTTGCATTCAATCTCTTCAAATATTAATTAACTTTCTTTTCTTTACCGTAAAAAAGAATCATATGTTTTTTCCTATAAATAATCAAAGGAATGGATATTCTACCATTGTTGGCTGAAAATACTCACTTAGTGTGTTTGAATAACTTTCTTTCGCGCACCTCTCTCTTTGTCTGTCTCTCTGTCTCTCTCTGTCTCTCTCCCTCTATCTATCTATCTATCTATCTCTCATACACACACCTCCTTTTTTGTTTTCTTTCTTTTTTTTCAGTTGTACACTTTTCTATTTCCTACAAGGTTTCATATTCTGAAATTGTTTAAACATGCTCAATTAGAAAATTATTTTTTACATGTGTGTGGGGGGGTTTCAGCCTCTCTCTCTCTCTCTCCCTCTTAACTTGTACAGTTCTGTATTCTACCATTGTTTGGAATGGAAATCCCAATAGTGTGTGTCATTATGTGTGGCTCCCTTTCAACGTTCTCGTCTTATCTCTCCCTCTCTCCCTTTTTTCACTTGTAGAACACTTGACACTTGAAAGCTTATGCGTTAGTTATTTAGAAAGCAATTGATTTATTTGGGTTCCCGTATCCTATTCTACTCAGAGTAATTTCTTGGATGAGATTTTTAAACTTATCAGTGGGGTGCAATGGAACCCAGTTATTTTGGTAACAGTTTGTATGCTTCAATTTCTTAATATCTTCAAATATTTATTCCTCATGTTTGCTTTAGTTAGTTATATGTGATGCATATGTATGTGTTATATCACCTAAGCTTGATTTTATTTGACGCATAGAGACGAGGGTTAACATAGGAGTAATGGCAACGAAGAAGCGACCCCACACTCCTCAAAGCGACAAATATGACCGTTGTCATTGATGTAGTTTAATGTTATACTCTTGACAATGTATAGATAGTGATAAAACTCAAAGCAACAACGATATAATTAGTTCATTTCCACACACGTAAGCAACAGATATGGTTATACATTTTATAAACCATGAAATAACTGTCATTAGTAATTGACGAAACTATTAAGACTTTCAAGACTAGGGCCTTTAAAACCGTCCTCAATTTTGGACATCTCATCAAACTGAAATATACATAGTAACCTAGAAAGAAAACAGAGATATGAAAAAAATAGAAAAAATAATACCAGTTATATAAAATATTTAATAAAACTAAATATAAATAAAAG
>OY744523.1:103204444-103221944 GCA_963556195.1 Sepiola atlantica | reverse complement strand
TATATTCACAGTCGAGGGTAATAAACAACAAAACAACAACAAAAATAAAAAGATTGGGATAGTCAATTATAAACAAAAAGGAATATCGGCAGAGGTAGTAACATTATTTAACTTGCAGATGTAAGGAGAGATAGAGATAGCGAGCAGAAAGAGACTAATTTTTGATTTTTTTTGTTTGCGTTTTCTTTATACTTAACTGCCATTTGTAAACTGCCTTTTCCCTGATTCAAACAATCTAACCTGAGTTCAATGTATGACCCAACGGGTCAGGGTTTTCTCGAGTACTTAAATAAATCTCTAATTGCCCTTCACGAGATCAGATAAAAAGCTACTTTTTGCAACAGTTTCTTTTTGGATAGTTATTATAGGAAAATGAATAAATTAACACAGAAAAGAAAAACTAAAAGAAGAAATTTGGAAAAATGAATGAAGCCAAAAATCACCGACTTTTTCTCGTGGTTTTGTTCATCCTTGGCCTCTTTTATCTGATTGTTCTGAGAAGGACTCTTGTTTAAAATTTCAATTTTATACTAACGTTATATCATCCATAATTTGGGGGAGAAGAAAAAAAAAAGTAAGAACGGAAAAACCAAAATAACTTTCTAATAATAATATTTTCAATCTATTTCCAGATATGATATTATTATTCTTTTTGTGCTCGTTTTCTTTTGTAAAGTTCTTGGCACATATTTTCCGAACTTGAAATATAATTATATCTAACGTATCCGCATATAGTTCTGATTGCACGCTCCGTGTAAAGCACAAGCAGAACGGCATATCTAAAAGCAGATGTCGTCGGCAGAGTTCTTTAAACGAATCGCAGAGTTTCTTTTGCTGCCTCGCCCCCCCCCCCCTCTTACGACCACCCTCTACCCCTTATCGGGCAAAAAAAAACGGAAAACGGAAAACAGTTACATTTTTCTATTACTCTGAATATTCCAGCTGCTATAATTCAATCATCTCGTACATACACGATTTTATTACAAATATATGTGCATTCATACATTTTAATGTATGCATATAAACACCACAAATCACAATGAATAAATCCATCCATTCATTCTGCACAATATATTAATTAATATTGAAAACTACGTCTTAAAAATTTCTCAAGGTGAAATCTCAGTAATATGCTGATTCCATTGCTTGGTTTGGCTTTTACAACATCAGCTCAGCCAGGAAGCCAGCATTGCTTTGATTAGAAACAAACCCTCTCCATTATATATGACATGTAACTAAATGGGAGCTTTGTAGTTTTAAGTTCTCAGTGATACGCAGATTTCATTGCATGTTTAAGCTTTTTCATCATCATATCAGCCTAACCAGTTGACACAATCTTCATTTAATAAAAGGATAACAAACCTCGCAAGCAAGACATTACATAATTACATGAGATATCACTAAACTAGACCTTTAGAGTTTTAAGTTCTCAAAGATATACTGATTTCACCATTTGTTTTGGCTTTTTCAACATCATATCATATCAACCAGTAAACAAACCTTATTTTGATTAGAAACAAACATTCGCTGAAAAAGCAACATGTTGCACAATAAAATGACATGTTACAAAGTAAGACTTTTAAACTTTTACCCAAGGCCCGGATGATCATCACCGCCTTGCACCTTCTCCTTACATTGTATGTCGTAATATAGATAAATTAGTCTCTGTATTTATAAGGGGGCAATGCTCAATATTATTTTTAGAGTCTATGTCGATCTTAGTTTGAAAAATCATAGACATAAAAAAAATAACATATGCTGACTGGCTTGCATTCATCAGATGAACACAAAGCAAGAATCTGTCAATTATTATCTGTTGGTGATTCTATGTCTACGTGTTTCAACTTTTATATATATATATATATATATAAAGATTTATAAAGATTAAATGTAATATTTAAATTATATCATATCTTGATAAGTAAATGCTCAATATACAAGATAGAGGGTATGAATGATGAGAATTAAAATAAGATAAAATACAATATTTATTAAATGATCAGTTAGTTCACACGCGGGATATAAAAAAATGTCTGTCTTTAATCCATGGATTTTTAAAAAGTATGCTCTTATCATCAGAGGAAAATTGGTAAAGTTTATATGACTGAATTATCAACCAATTGAAAATATAAAAATATATTAAATATATAATAATATGTAAGATATGTAAAATGTAAAAATTATTTTACATTTTATATATTTATATATTTTTATATTTTTATATTTTAAATTGGTTGCTAATTCAGTAATATAAACTTCTCCAATTATCCTCTGAGTATAATAACATACTTTTTAAACATCCATGGTTAAGGAAGGGAAAAAGGTTGTTCATATCCCTAGTTTGAATTAACTGATGATTTAAGATATATTGTATTCTATCCAATTTTTATTATCACCATTTATTCCTTTATATATATATATATATATATATATATATATATATATATATATATATATGTGTGTGTGTGTGTGTGTGTGCGTGTGTGTATATATATATTCATACATATATATGCATATATATATGCATATATATATATATGTGTGTGTGTGTGTGTGTATTCATATATATATGCATATATATATATATATATATATATATATATATATATATATATATCCGATAATAGTGCTATAGCTAGACACCTTACTAATGAACATTCCTGTCCCCGCTCTCAAATCCGAAAACTTCTCGTAGACAATACTAAAATCCTAGAACATAATACTAATACTCAAAAACTCCACATACTAGAAGCTCTACTCATTAAAACTAAAAAACCTGCTATTAACAAGATTAATTTTAACACTAGCACTAATATACTTAAATGCTTATAATACCTAATAAACATAGTTAAATTTTCCCGCCATAATTAATTATAAATCTCACTCCAGGTCTTTACCTGTTTGTCATTATTCCACTGACGATGGACCCAGACGGGTCAGAAAGTACTCTGGACCAATATGTACACTATGGCAGTTTCATCAGCCAATTTCCTTCCGAGATTAAGATTTTAATCCGGAAAATTGAAGGGATCTACACTAAAATAGCCAGACAAAAATTGTCGGTTATTTTTAATAATACGTGTCTTAAAGAAAAAATGCTGCCTCGATACACACATATATATATATATATATATATATATATATATATATATATATATATATATATAATTCAAATACAGTGCATAAAAAATACTATTACAGGAGTTCAAATTCTTTCGTCCCTTCCTTGCTGCTACCTGACTTTTATTGCCACCCGGTTTCTTCGTGCACTCCATGACCTCATGTTCACGCCGTAATAGTCAAGTACTATGTTGTTTAATTGTTTTTTGTATTAGATGTTTACGGTTGTTCTATTTTGACACAAGGCTGTTGCTGAATCGTTGCATTTCCTTAATGATATTGTATAACACTACGAATGTATCTTTAAAAACAATGAACCCTAAACAAAAATTGATGATATCCGCTTTTATAATAAGTTTACATTGTTGTTCTTTCATTTTTAGGTGAGTTATTTCTTTTTTCAAGTATAAATGAGAAGAGATGATGGTAAGTTAATTCTTTTTTTATTTTTTACCGTTCAAATTCTTTTATGATTTTTCATTACTTGCCACTTGAAGTTGCTAGTCTTTCTCTATTTTGTTATTATTACAATGGAAGGTGCTATAATGAGATCGAATCTCCGTCTCCATTCTACTAAGACATTCCCAGCAAGAACTCGTCTTATTACCACACCTGCAAAGAACTCTCATTTCTTTTCACCGAGTGCCTAACATCAAAACGAACTTCCATGAACAGAGTTTCTTTCCAAAAACTTCTCATGTATCGAACACCTCAGCAAAGGTCTGCAAACTACAACGTGGTCATCTTCAAATCCAATAACAACAAATACTTTTCATACACTGTCCTCATAAGCAATCAAACTTTATTCATTCCATTCTACATTTTCAATCCTCTAATAATATTCTTAATCATTCAACTGACAATTCTTTTTATTTAATTAAACCTTATCTTTGAGTGGATTTTGATCTTGGTTTATCTTTTAGTTAATCTCTTGGCCTCACTGATGAGATGTAGAAACATGGTGAGCTTGACGCTTGGAATCCATTTGGCTATAGGGACTACCAAAGTGACAAGTATGAAATCTTACCACGTTTGTAGTTCTGGTTTTGTGAGATGCCCGTTGACCTTACAGGAGAGTTAATGCACCGTTAACGTGTCTTACTTGTTGTAATTCTGAGTATCTAGCCACCCTCCTAACCAAACTACATTCATGTACTTATAGCTGTCAACACTGATACAAGGTATTCAAGACAAATTTAACACTTTTTTAGAAAGGAAAGAACAAACGTCATATCTTGGCCAATAATTGATGCATTGTCAAAATACAAAGTGCATCTCTTTGAGGAGCTTTTGCCGAATATAGCTAACTCGAAAAAGCCGCCATGAGCATCGATCACGGCTTCCAAGTAAGACCTGAACGTGGAGCATGTGATATCATGATATGCTTCAAGAGACACTTGAACTCCAGTTTGATGCTGGCAACCAGCTAATTGTGGGTGTTGCAGACGGTAAAGTTGATGTATTTCTAAACTGCACCCCCCACACATTATAGTCTATGGGGTTGCAATAATGCGAGTTAGGAAGAGACAGATATTGGGATAGATGACGTCCTGGAAGTTAACTGACAGCCACTTCTGGGTTTAACCGGAGGTGGACATGGATCTAAATCACCCAGGTTCTGACAACAGTGGCTAACAACTGAATATAGCCATCTCAATTGAGTCTGAATCCTTTTTCGAAGATGTGGACCATCACAGTTTTAGGGATCTTAGTCTTCCTGGCGCACGAAACTTCATATAGACTATAGACTTGCTATCTGATTTAATGCACGTTGTGTTCGTGGTCCTGAGAAGAACCAGAACATTTGGCTTTGCGTGGGAGTTTCTTGGCTTCATGAGGCATTTCTCTTGGACCTTTGGGACGAGTAGTTGGCCCTTGAGACTATTGTATTATGAGTAGCTTATTTCTCTCACCAATGTCCGCATTTCCTCGTCTAGATCTACTGCATTTTTTTATTACAGCTCTTGAAGAATGCTGTTGTTCAGGCACAGTCAGAACGCCTATTATAACCCTTCCTGCTAGCCATTGCTTCCATATCTCCATTGCTATTTTTCAGCTCACATCTTACCGCCTTCAAGGAATTCAAGGAGCACTGAGCTGCAGCTAAGATTTACGAATTCTTTAATCCAGCGTGAATCATCATCATTCAGATCACTCTTTTCCTATATTGCATTGCTCTTCAGTCGTAAATAGTCTCCAGCTCTCAAACCAACGAATAGTACACGAAACAGCTGTCTATTGACCTTTACAACTATTAAAAATGATTCTGGGGTGAAAGAATATGAAGCATTTATCAATTTTTTCTCGAACACCCTGTGATGTGTATACACTTTATAGAGATTGAATTATACATATTTATCAAGATAGAAATAGGAAACTTATATATTTTACGTTTTCGAATGAATCAAATGTTTTTTTTGTTTTTTTTCATTATATCAAACAGAAAATATATTCTCTGTGGAATTGGTAATAATTTCTACAGATTTCACTCGCTTTGAGTGCCTGAAAACATTTGAACCTAACTTTGGAAGCTAAGAATAGAAATAAGAATTAGCAGGAGTTGGCACTGATTCTTTTATTTGAATACCAATGGAACCATGTGACTATTTATATGATGCCTGAGTAAATAAGAAGCAGTTAATAAAAGCCGAGAGTTATTTTAGTATTTTCTCTCCTCGACGGTGATCTTTCAACTCATATGCATCCGAGCAGCATCATTGAATATATGAAGTTATCTTGTCGGATTTTAAAAGTCAGACCAAAATAGCATTTACGCTATCAAATAAACATTTGCTTCTGAATAGCCAATTTTTATTTGTTATTGTTATACCTTGTTATTGGCAATATAATAACGTACAAAGCTATAATTTATTTTTAGAATTACTTATTCCGACCCAGACGATTGCTAGTATGAAACATTTCTAAATAATAAGCTAAAATAAAAATAAGCAAGGGGAATAACTTAATTTAAAATAAAGAATATAGTAGAAGTTGTCTACCTTAAGATTTGGTCATGTGGAATCGTATCCTCATTCACCAGACCTTCGTCGTCTTGATTTCTCTTTCTGAAGTAGGCTACAGAAGAAAGAGTACTCAACAACAGTCAACAAAGAAGGAGATAATATGCCAAAATCGAAGGCATCAATATTTGCATTGTAAATGATGGAAATCATATTGAAGATTTAAGTTGAATAAAAACTTGTATTTTTACCTATATGTCCAGGTTTGAAGGACACGCCGTAGCATTAAGATTAAGGTGAAAAGACTTACTCTCTCTCTCGTCCTCTGATAACTTTAAGTTTTATTCTGTGTGGTCAAACACGATGAGGACTTGTGAATATAAATATACCAACATCATAATTAACATGAATCTCTTTTCTAACTATAAAGGGTAAAAAAGAATCAAATAAATAAAAGTTTTATTATTTCTTTTCTCTTGTTTTCCTTTGTTTTGTTATAGGCATTTTTTGTATTTCATTTCGATATTAGCAAGCGTTGAATGAAATTTGGAGACTGAACAGTCCTCTGAACAAGGGGCAAAGGTTAAAATATTGAAAAATAAATTTGCAACTTAATTATGCAAATTTTCCCCGCTTTCTATTTTCTGATAACTAAAACAATACTTTATTATTCATGCAAATTAAAAATCAATGAGTTATAGCTTTTTTCTTCTTTAATTTGTTTTAGTTGTTTAGAATTGTAAATTAGAATGTCCATTTCTCTTTTAAAAGCATTTATAACAGGAATAGTTTTTATGAATTTAACGAAAACAGATAGAAACGAAAAAATTGAATGTGAAGATTTTTACATTGTTTTCTTCGTTTGCGGAACGTTTGAAATATAAGCATTCAAATATTACAAAAATACTTTTAAGATGTGTCGATTCAATCGGTGCGTTTCGAGATGAACGTGCTATTTTAACCTTAATCATGGCAGACCAAAGGAAATGCTCTTTCAAACTTAAGCATGACAGACCAACGGAAATTATATTTCGAATTTAAGCATGCAAGACAAACGAAAATTCTATTTCAAACTTAAGCATGACAGATCAAAGAATGTCCTACTTCAAGCTTTAACATTACAGACTGAAAAAATATTATTTCAAACCTAAGTATGTCAGCCCAAAAGAAATGCTATTTCAAATGTAATCATGACAGATCAAAGGGAAATACTATTTCAAACTTAATCATGACAGATAAAAGAAATACTATTTCAAATTTAATAATGACAGACCAAATGAAAGCTATATCAAACTTAAGCATGATATACCAATGCAAATGTTATTTCAAACTTAAGCATGACTGACCAAAGGAAATGCTATTCACAATTTAAATCATGACAGACAAAAGGAAATCCTATTTCAAACTTAATCATGAAATACCAAAGGAAATGCTATATTAAACTTAATCATGACAGACCCAAGGAAATGCCATTTCAAAGTTTAGCATGTGTGACCAAAGGAAATGCTATTTCAAACTAAAGACAGCCCAACTGAGAGAAATAAGTAGCAACATCTAAAATAAGATGCATCCGTCCTATCTGAATATTTAGCAATGAAAATGCTATTACAAAGTGTGACAGACAGTGTGTGTTTATTTCAAACTAAAACGTTGTTTCTAATTAGAGTGTAACTGACTGATGAAATGCTATTTCAAACGTAAGCATGACTGACCAGTCCAAACTATATGAATAATTGAAATAAGAATTATATCTCATTTACGAAATATTGTTAAATACAATTAAAAATCCGTTTTCAAGTTTTGTGAAACATTTCTTTTGTATGTTTTAACAAGTGTTCCTGCACTGTTATATAATTCACAGTCTTAACAAAATTAAACTAAGCATCAGGTTTACTTTAAGATTACCAGATTACATTAGATACATTATGAAGAACTAGCAGATCTAATGGCTGAAACGGTGCAATAAAAAAAATAAGCAGCCACCAATCAACTTGCAAATCATGATTCCTCATCTCAGAAATTAAATTTCAATCTAGCTTTGTCTTGCAGTTCCAATATTCGCATAAAGGAAAGGGCATGGGGTTTACTCTGTGTAAGTTTGAATGATGAACAAAATTATATAATTGCTATTAATAACACCTATCAGCGGGTAATTTGTTTTTCTAGACAGTAATTTTGCTTTGCTTGAAGAAGCGAAAATTCAGGCTCTCTTTGATGTCTACAATTGTTCCGTAATGGATAATCAGACATTTTATTATTGCCTATTTGGCATGGTCCGACCAGGGAATAGGCCAAGACTGATACGCATTCCTTATTTATGGAAGGAAAGCGACTATACGCTTATTAAGTGGCTCAAAATAATATATTTTCAAAACTGGTGATTTTGTTATATGAATTACCTACATACGAGTAACCCATTCCGTAAAGGATAGTGGCAGTTTTCCAAGTAGAAATTTATCACATTCTCAGAGTGTCTGGTTAATTAAGATAGAACCGGGTATTTTTACAATGCACGCATTCAATCCAGGAATTTAGCGATGAAAATACTTTTTTTACATATGGGGCACTGCTTATCAGGGCTCGGGGGGGGGGGGGCACTCAAGGATTAGGGTTCAGTAGATTGCCAGTTGGACGATGATCGCCACAACGAGAGGATTGAAAACAATGTTTGGAATGGGAAGAAGATTACTTAAGGGGGCATAATTATCCAAGAGGACAGCTCAACAAATATTTGTTTACATTAGACTTGTTATCGTTTCTGAGCTGCCTCGCGGTATTTTATTCCATAGATAAGATGATCTAGGAAAGACATTTTATTCATGGAAGTTTCGTTTTTTTATATAGAGAGGGGAAGGAAAGTTATCTGCTGTAGATAGGCGAGTTCTTAATGTTGATATTTTACAGAGCGGGGGGACCAGAGATTGGAGCTCAGTCGAGCACCTACGATACAGTAGAGATGGGCTAGTAACATCTCTTCTAGGTGAAAGAGGTTGTAGGGACCAGAAGAGATCATTCTTCACTAGGTTACAAAGTTGGTTTTCTACCCTGGCAAAGCAAGAAAGTGCTCCGAGCGGAACCTTACCAAATATGGCAACAATACACTACTTCAAACGTAAGTTTTGATAAGTTAAGTTAGTTTTAACAAGAAAACAAGTTTATGTTTCAAATCTTACAATGAAGAGTTGGATTAAATTTCGCATCTGGAATTTTTTTGTTTTATTTCATTTTTTTCATTTAAAACAAGAAAATTCTCATTAATATAATATTTCTGAAAATACCAAATAAATGGTGATTTTCATTTATGTGTTCGTCATAGTGTAGACGCTAGCGTGCCTGATTCGTTATCCCGAATTCGCAAGTTCAACAACTATCACAAAAGATACTATATGATGCTGAAAATGAAAAATGGCCGGACTTATGCATACTGAGATTTTTTTTTATTGAAGATAAATACTACTATTACTAATATACAGATTAATTTAATAGTTATTTAATATTACTAATAGTTATAAATACTACTATTACTAAGCATACAGATTATTTTAATAGTTTGATTATATTTGTTTTAATCTGATTTTTCATTTAACTTTCTGACTGGACACATTTTCATTACTGTTATAGTTCTTTTTATAGTGGTCCCTAAGGAAGCATTACACCTCCAATTGTTACATAGTAATAGGAGCATCATCGATATGACCCTATGTAAGCATATAGTTCCTAAAAGTCATTTAAACATTAATATATTAATATATAAATTTTAAATCATAGATTCGTTGCTGACCACTCCCATTCTGCGTGTAAGTGTTATCATCTTCCTCCATGAACTGAGGCTAATTCCCTCAGCTGCGATCAAATGCCCTCCGACATGCTTGCTTAATATAAGTATACAATTAACTCAAGCAACACGTTCTTAGACGAATAAAGGACTTATCTCCAGGTATTCGTCTTGTAGTTGAAGGTTGAAAAGTGTGTGAGAGACAGATGAGAGTTACTTATGGTTTAAGCACATTGCTTAATTATTAACGATTTTGTTAAACGATCTTTAAAAACACGTCTCCTTTGTTCAATTGCTTCTACTAAATTTTCAAGAGTTGCATCAGTTTTCTTAATGAGGTATGGTTTGTCTCGGTCCTATCAGGACATCATCCCAGTCATTATCTTCTCCTCCTTTGGATAGAAGGGTTCCTTGATGGTTGTTTGAGTTTTCCCTACAAGGGAACGTGACGGGTCTGCTCTTCGCTCTTTTGTACCTTTCTAGAGAGCCCTCTCAGGGAGCTGGATTTTCATGTTATACTTACTAACCTTGCTGCAAATGGGAAGCAGGTAGAAACCGCAGCTTGTATGCAATAAACATATTTTATCATTGGTTGAATTATGTGGTCGTCCTACCCTATTATAACCACCCTCCCCTGAAGTGATGGATTTACACTCTTGATTTATTAACGCGAAGAGAAGGGCTTATATAAACAAAAAGGAATAGAGGTGGAAATTCAAAAGTACAATAAAGTTGGGGTGGTCTAGAGATAATCAAAAAAGGGTTTTTTGATGGGAATATCCATCTAACCTTTTCGTTCTATTTGCTCATCTATCTTATTTGTGGACTTTTTCAAAAGCGAAAAGAAGCAACAAAACTCTCACAAGTTGAGAAATCTATTCGAGCAGACATTACTGTCTGTAGAAGACCCCATAAAAAGCCACGCATCAAAATGGTTGAAAGCGTGCTCTCTTTTTGATACTGATAAACATATCACCAAGAAGGGGTTCTGTTTATTTTGTTCATGTTTTTTTCTCAAAGCAAAGGTTCTCAACCCTTTTTTATAACTTGCACCGCATATACACCATATTTCAGAATGGCATTTCCCGAATTCACAGGCAGACCGAAATGGACTCGGTTTGGTTTGTTGTGTTTTACGGCATATCAACATTTTTTAAATTATTTAATGCTGATACAAAACTGATATAAAACGATTTAGTGTATATCATTTATTAAATACAAGTTGCTGTTTTTGCCCATATTTAGAGGTAAATGGGATACCGTGGGTTCATAACTTCTACAGTGGTTTTAATATAACGGCACGAGGATTTAAACTCGACATATCACACTGATATACACACATATACAAATACGAACGCCCATATGCACATAGGTTTGACTGGTCTGTTCTACGGCATATCAACTCCTTTGTGGGTGATTTATTACTGAAACAACACCGATTGTAAACGATTTATTGCATACGATTTATTGAAGACAAGTTGTTATTTTTACCTATATCGAGTGGGGTTCCAGTAGTATAGGTGTGTAAATGACCACAATCCATCTCCTAGGTTTAAAACTCGATATCTCACATTCACACTCACATACTACATCAGCAGCAGCAGCAGTAGTAGCATCGGTTTAACGGCCGTTTCACATTCTGTCATGTGTTGGACTCTTAAAAATTGACTTCAAAACTAACCTATCTCTGGTAGGTCTTTATTTATCCCTCTTTCTCTCACGTCCGTTCTTATCACATCCTCCCATGTATGTTTAGCCTTTCCCTGCCTAGTGACACTGCTACCTCAACTGGTCTACATCTAATAACCCAATCACTCTCATCCATTCCTTCAATGTAACCATACCAACGAAGTCTCCTGTCCTGCACATATCTCTCTACACTGTCCTGATTTAATCTTCCTCTGGGCTCATCACATCTAAGCCAACTTTAAGACTCACATTACATATCAACCGTATCATTCTCATATGATTTCTGACCCCTCACTAGTCAGGTTTCGCTTTCATACATCATCACACTACGTACACACTACGTACACACTACGTACACACTCTTCCCTGGTCGATGTAAATACGAATGTGCATACATACATTCATCGGTTCAGTTAAATTTGCCGGTTTTACAGCATATCAACCCTTTTGGCGGTTACCCTTTTTACTTTTATTCACCCATATTGCTACTGAAGCATAAGTAAAGAGCTACTGTGATGGGAGCCAGATTTATAAGGAGCGACAAGATGTTTATTGACATTACATTCAAATCTCTTATGCTGAAATTCAACACATGTTAAAAGATCCATTGTATACGGTTTTACTGAATATAAGTTGTTGGCGGGAAATTGTAAGTTCATAAATTTCCCAATAGAAGGAGTGTATAACGTAACATAAGTAAACGATCCGATAGGATTTGAACTCTGTGTTACTGATTTCATAGTTTGTGCTGATATCCATTACACCCATCAAAGAACCACCGTGATATTAAACGTCCTATAAACAACCCTTAGTTTTTTTGCAGACTCAAGAAATTAAACAAAATGTGGGAATATACTGTGGATAACAACAAAAGAAAACAAAAATTAGAACAAATATTCGCAAGATACGTCCATTCAATCTTCACATTTCACAGATCAATTAAAATCTGATTTTCAACTAAACTATGACAGACCAACTAACGGACGTAAAGATCTTTTTATAGAAATGCATAGACACATAAAAAAAACACTAGCTCAACGAAAAAAGATAAGAAAACCACAACAGATATTTGAAGGATACGTCCATTCAATCTTTACATTTGGAGTGGCAGACCAATGAAAATCAATTTCAAACTGAACTATAACAGATAGACCAATTAGCCAACCAACAGAATGAGCATTGATAGAAATGCATAGACTCATAAAAAATGCTAATTCAATCTTAAGTGTGACAGACCAACAAAATATTTATTTCGAATTTCAGTGTAACAGACAGACCAGGCATCTAAAAATGATATTTTAAACTTAAGTATAACGGACCAAATAAGATGATATTTTGCACTTAACCGGGATAGACCGACGAAAATGGTATTTCAAAATTTCAAATTTCAGACAGACAGGTCCTCTTACAGAGATGCGTGCACATCTCTAAAATGGTATTTCAGACTTAAGTATGACAGAGATAATAAAGTGGTAATTTGAACGTGTGACAGACCAACACAAACGCTATTTCAAACATAAGCACGACAGACCGACTGACCAACGGACAGAGGCGCATGCGTATTATTCGCATCTAAATATCGTATTTCAAACTTAAACATGACGAAACTACGAAACTGGCATTTAGAATTTAAACGTGACAGGGTAAAGGACGGAGAGAAATAAGCTCTCACAGATATTTGGACTCATTTTAAAAAAAGACAAACGGAGAAAACTGATACAATAAAGTCAAAGTTAAAATGTAAGTTAATCCAAGAGTGAAAAGAAGTTTACTTTTTTAATTTTTTTTTTTTGTGTTTTTATTTTTTGGGATTCTTCACGTTCACCTGTCACAGTTTAGCACCGCCCTATTTCTTTGATCTCTATTTTTATGAACTTTTTTCTTTTCCTTCCTATAGTTTATCCCTTTTTCTACTTATCTTATTTATTGTCTTAGGACTTCTTTTTTTCTTCTTTACTGTTCCCCTGTTTTGACCCAACTCCTTCTTTAGATTCGCCCTGGGATCTCTATTTGAGTTTTATTTTAGTTAGTAAGTCTGTCATGCGTCAGTTTAGTAACGATTCACCTTCACGCTACGAGGGCAAAGTCAGACATAAGGTCAGTTTTTAATGTGTGAAAATCCAGCACCTCCAGAAAATACACTAGATTGGGACAAAAATTTAAATTGCCAGGTTGATCATATTCTGGCCAGGGGCAGGACAGATACTACACTGTGACATTTCTTTGACAAAAAAAGTAAAGCAATTTTTACAGATTAGACATGAGGCTATTTAAATTTGAAATATTAGGTAAAAGGTCATCAAAAGTCGAGGTTTTGTGATCATCCTCTGTCTATCCTACATTTATCCCATTTATGTACGGAGTTTTTCATATTTACTTATGGACTTCTCTACTTAAAAATCTCCAATCGTTTGAAATTATGTTTCTTTACAAAGAAACTACACTTTGATCCTGGCTCGAAGATCAAATAATCTGTCACACTCAAGTTTGTAATAGCGTTTTTGTCGACATGTCATACTTAACTTTTGAAATAGCAATTTCTGTTGGTCTGTCATACTTAACTTTTGAAATAGCAATTTCTGTTGGTCTGTCATACTTAACTTTTGAAATAGCAATTTCTGTTGGTCTGTTATGTTTAACTTTTGAAATAGCAATTTCTGTTGGTCTGTCATACTTAACTTTTGAAATAGCAATTTCTGTTGGTCTGTTATGCTTAACTTTTTGAAATAACATGTTCGTTGGTCTGTTATCCTCAAGTTTGAAAAAGCATTTGATGTTTCTTTATGCGAAATATGGCTGTTCAAAATAAAATAACAGGAAAACTGTGACAAATATTAATGTACACCAAAAATTACGGAAGATTAGCGAGTAGAATTTAAAAAATAAAATTAGTTTATTATTCGGAGTAAACGAACGTCTGTATATTAGAACAAGGGAGATAATCTTCTACGGTGTGCTGGCTTGACGCGAATGTCGTTGACTACGAATAGTACATTAATTTTACTTTTTATTAAAATACTACTCACTTATTTTCCGTAATGTTTGGTGTGCACTAACATTGTTACTGATAAGTAAGTATATCCATAAATGTTCCTGTTAATTTATTTTGAACTGCCATATTTCGCATGTATCTCAACACAAATAAGCACTTCGCATTTTCGTTGGTTTGTCATGCTTCAGTGTGAAATATAATTTTCGTTACTTTGTGATGCTTAAGTTTAAAATATTAATTGTGTTGGTCTGTCATGCTTAAATTTGAAATAGTAATTCTGTTTATCTGGTACGTTAAATCTGCCCAGAAAGAATTGCTTACTATGTTTGGCTTCAAACCATTCAAAAAAGCTTGATATTTCGCTAAACAGACAAAGCAAAGCACATCTTTTTCTTGGCTGTTTTCTTTTTATCATATCAAAGCTGTATTCTCACATAGCTTTAACAATCGCATATAGCTTGCCATAAACGTTCTCATCAACGCTCGCATTTGGATTGTTTTATCCTTTGAGGTTAGTCTTTGTTCAGTAGCTTTCATATAGAGTTCATATATGAAGTTGATTGATAACGTTGGAAAGACGTAGAATATGATCGGACTATTTTAAATGTCTTATTCTCATATAATTACAGTATAGATATAGCAGATACTATTTGAAAATTACTGCATCAAACGGATTAATTATACAAAAAATTCCACTACTAGAGCATAAAAACATCTATTAAAATGTTTGAATTCAACATTAACCTTTGATGTGATTAATTTTTCTTTTTATTGTTATCATAAGGATGATAATAGTATTTGGACTATTGATGATGGCTACTTTATATTTAATATAATTTCAAAATATGAAAATCAGTTTAATCTAATTTTCATAATTTATGGCAGCTATCTATGTGGTTATCTAATTTAATTACCTTTCATCTACATGACACACACACACACACATATATATATATATATATATATATATATTGTTATTATGAATATTAACATCAACAGACACATGTTTCATCCCATGAAGACTCATCAGTGTGGTTTTTATCCAATCAACATACCAACTTCAAGGTTCGAACCATTGAGCTTCTTCTTCTTTCGTGTCAATCAGATGATTCATGTGTTGGCATTAGTTTCTCCGATGTTTTTCTAGTTAGAAATCTTTCTGGAAAGACATCGGGTACTTACGGGAAGGACCACGAGAAGGTTGTCAACATCCCTAAGTGAAAGTGGTACTGTGGAACCGACTGGATTCGAACTTGGAACACCCTGGTCTTCAGTCCGATATCCACTTAACCACCGTCACCTCTCACCATTGAGCTTCAGTCCGCACTTACTGTGGAAGTATAATGTCTTAGCCATCTCAGCCGGTTTGCCAGTCGTATGAGGCAATAAAAATGTCTGCATATTTAATTACGCTAATCAGTTTAAGTAGAGGATTCAATTACGCCCAGGGAAGAATCTTACATATAAGCTTAGGTAGATACCTCGAACCATGTCTAAACACTTATATAAAGTCGTAGTTCCTCTCTGTGTGTGTTTGTTTGTTTGCTTGTTCATGAGCCAATCTAGGTGTCTAGCAATAAACATCCATGATCCTATATATTCTAAAACTACATTAGTTAGTGTACTTCTAGAATTATATTTCATTTTGCAGATTATTGTGGGGTCTGCATTTGCGCTTGACATTCATTAAAAGGACATACAAGATTGTATTTTATTAATTAACTTTAAAATAATTATGGAAATCAAAACATCGCGATAGAAATGTCAATAAAGGGGTGCACAGGGTTCCTTATAGATATCCGAGAAACGCCGTGGTGCCTCAAGGGTGTTAAATATTAAAGTTATGGTAATTATTTTAATAAATGTCAATTTACCACGCCCACTCTCACCCACTCGATGCTGAGTACATCCTTAGGCCTCATCCAAAATAAGTAATATTATAAAATGTAAGAAATAAGAATAAAATAAAACATAATATAACGTCAATAGCTGGGCGAAAAGGATATAATGTTCCTCAACAAACTGCAAAATATATTGGGTGTTCCTACTATTATATATATATATATATATATATATATATATATATAATGTATTTTTATGTAATTATTTTTATTGGTGATTGCGGCGTTCGTCGTTTTTTGCTTACAACTATTTCGACTGTTTCACTTCCTAAGTGATTAAGATGCAGAAAATTGCGTTATTGGTCGCCCTTAACTTTATAGGAGGTGTAAGAAAATAGACAATAAAAAATAATATCTCTCTCTCTCTCTATATATATATATATATATATATATATATATATATATGTATGTATGTATATACGATTTTTAATTCTGTATTTTTTTGATTCAATCACAACCACTGATGAGGCCGAGTAGGCATATGCTTGTTTTTTTTTCTTATTAATAACGACAAAAGTGTGATGTAATACAAACGAAACAGCTGTCTGAGCAATACAAAAAGTTTTAAACTAAAAACCAAGATTCTATGTTCTTATATATATATTATTTTTCTGAAGACATTCGTTAACACGAACGAAACCGGTCAAATCTCTTGTTTTTGTTTTTCTCCTACATTTTAAACTGTTTTCCGTTTGTCTCTTTTTTCACACACACACACACACACACACATACACATATATATATATATATATATATATATATATATATATATATATATATATATATATATATATATTTTTGGTCTAGTGAACTGTAAAATATGTTTGCCAAACTGGAATTGCAACATACATCATATTATTTATGAATCGAGAGCAAGATACAAATATTGTTTGGGAGTGCAGTTAGCCAGCAATGCGAGAGCCCTAAATTCGGATTACGAAAAATGTTGATATGCCATAAAAAATAATCAACTTCACGTTTTTCTTTCTCTTTGTACACTTTTCATTTCTCCTTTTTCTCTTCTTTATTTTCCTTTTTTCTTTTTTCTTCTTATTGTCTCTCA
>OY744523.1:103156944-103199444 GCA_963556195.1 Sepiola atlantica | reverse complement strand
TGAAATATTATAGTCTATTTTCTGACGACATCACGCTCTACTTTCGTCATGTGGGCAAAACAGACGCGCACATATCCGAGGCATGGCCAAATCCTTAGAAAGTGACCTCCGGTCTGTATTGGAATGGGGTCATAAATGGATGGTAACTTTTAATGCTGCAAAGACAAAGCTCCTTTCCTTCAATAACTACAGAAACCTCTTCAACCACCGATTGCCATGGCAAATAATACCTATCTGAAAATCCAACGTTAAAACTCGTCAACCTATCATTCACAGGAAACATGAATTGGGACAAATTCATTGGCTGCTGCAATAAAAGGTGAGCTCCCTGTACCGTGGTAGTAAACTTCTCACACCTAGCATTATCCTATATCTCTACAAAGTCACCATCTGCCCATGCATGTAGTATTGTTTCCGCATCTGGGATGGTGCATCATCCGCTAGTCTCTCCCTCTTAGACAAGGTTAAAAAAAATAGTCGCTAACTTAAAAGGTCCCTTACTATCCACCAAGATCCAGCCCTTGTCCCATCGCCACAATGTGGCATCATTGTGCCTGTTTTACAAGTACTTTAATTGATTGTGCTCCGATGAACTTGCTTCTCTAGTGCCTCCTCGGCGTAAATACACTCGACCAACCCAACAATCAGCTTAATCCCATCCATTCACTGTGGAGATCCCCAGATGCCGGAAAGCCTTCTACTCCAAAAGCTTCTTTCCTCGAGTTGCCGGTTCCTGGAACTCCCTCACTGCTCCCTATTTCCCCGACTGTACCGACATGCAAAAATTTAAAACTCATGTAAAGAGGCATCTTGCTGCACACCTCCCAACTTAGGATGACCCTAAAAAAACTTACACCCTAATTCTCAGTAGTCCCTTACATCTACAGTGGCGACTTGCCTTGTTTGGGGTGAACTGTGATGAAAAAATGTTTAAATATCTCCTGGGGATTCATGAGATCTGATTCATTCATAAATACATTTTGTATGATGTGATCGCTTGGAATATCGCAATTGTTTTGGTTCTTTAACTTTATATATATATATATATATATATATATATATGTGTGTGTGTGTGTGTATATATATATATATATGTGTGTGTGTATATATATATATGTGTGTATATATATATATATATATATATATATATATATATATATATATATATATATCGAGAGAGAGATAGAGATAAAGAGAGAACATAATAAAGTATATTAATTGTTTATATATAAACAACTTCTCTTTGTTTTTATGCTTTTTGCCGATCGATTTGATAAAGAGTTTTCCCGAAAAGTACGTAAAAGAATCATGTTTGTTGGAACTTTTACTCATTAAATCTGATTTAAATGCTATCTTGAATCTTTGGATTTTTCCTCTTGTAGGTGAGTTGTATTTCAAAGACTTGATAATCTCATCGATATAATAATAAAACTTTCAGGACTTTGTATCTTTGATATCCTTGTCTGGCGAAATCGGAGTTAACTTATTTGAGAGTTACCTCTCTATATAATGTGTAATCTGAAAATCAAGGAAGAAACTATGGAAAATAATTCATTCAAGGAAGAAATTATGGAAAATAATTCATTCAAGGGGTACCTCCATTGATTCGAGAAGAAACTTTTACTGTGAAATGTAACAATATCAAAACTATTTAGTATTTTTTCAAGTGGAGGAAATTGCCATTGCTTCCCACCAAAATCTTTGTTGACTTTGGCAAAGTGCCAAGTGCAGACGTGCCAGTATATTAACTTCCTATTTTTCATGAGGAAAGAATAAACATCGTCACTTTCAAAAATGAATTCATTTGTCATTAATTAATTTATTCATTAATTAATTTACTATTTATTTTTATCTTTCTCCCTTTAAAAATGTTGCCAAACAAGTCGGCTTGCCAGAATAATCAAGATTCTTTCTTTTTTCACGTTTTCTTTTTTGGCGATTTATTGCTTTGATTTTGATTTGATTTCATTTTGATTTGATTTTCGTGTCGATTATTTCCTGCCTTTTCTGTAATTATCTTTCGGAGAAAAACAAAACGAAAGACGCAGCCGACGTGATTTGTACTGAATTATTGCCAAAAGAACTCGAAAAGAAAAGTAAAATTCCCAGACGGCCACACAAATATTCACTGGCTTTAAACAGAAAACAACAAATAAAGCAAGTAAAAAATGTGTGATCTTTTGTGATCACCGTTACTTGAATAATATAAGCATACACTTACCATATTTGTTGGTTGATTTGGTAAAGTTTGATTTTTTTTTTTGAAGCATAACATTTTGGGGTCATTTTGTCCGCCCTGGAGTCAAAGCAGAGTTGTTTTTGTGAACACCGGTACTTAGATTACGTCAACAACCATTAATGACAGGTTTTTATATGTGTGTGTTTTAACTTTATTTCGCCCCAACAAACCATATTGCTACTGGGACGTAAAGGGCTACTATGATAAGGTGGCATCTTAAGTGATGTGTTGTGCAGCAAGATGTTTGTTCACACTACATTTAAATTGCTGCATGTTTGTACTGTCGGGGAAACAACAAGCAGCCAAGGAAAGAGACTATTTGAATAAAATTATTTCGGCATATTGGGACCTCTAATGTTAAGTTTTGTTGAATTTTGTGGAAATATAATTTGTTTATAGTTGGATATTTTTGAAAAAGCACAAGTTTTGCCAATCTGTGGGTCATTTTACAGTTTTTTTAGGGTACAACCGAGAGTTTTCCTTAGGTCATCAGAATGTCTTCATGTAAATAACCATTGCTCCTTACTTTTGGCGGATTTTAAGCAAACAGAAATGAAAAACATTTCAAATATGTCACCATTTTTGGTATGGACGAACCAATTCTCTTTAAAAATTTAGCTAAGTAAATGTTCTGTGTTCATTATGCTCGCTATTCAATTATCCGGTTGTCCGGAAAGTTTGTGCGGATTTTTGGTAATTCATGTTTCGACAGGTAAGAACATGTTATATCATGGACAGATATAGTATACTTACATTTTCGGTTAGAGCATACTTCAAGCTATCTCTTGAGAAAAGAAATTCAGAATTATTTAATGTTTATTTTGGAGCCTTTTAACAATAGAAAATTATAAGACACATTTTAGGCATTTGATGCTTTTCTATTTCTATAAAAAGAAAAATGTCTCCGAAACAACAACACAAATATGTTTCAGTGTACGATGAAAATGCTTTAGGGAAATGTTTCGAAAAGTTTAGAGCTGAAGATTTTAGCCTTAACGTTGCAGACTTCTCAGGCAGACCCCATTCTACAGATGACGAC
The DNA here is from genome assembly GCA_963556195.1 of Sepiola atlantica. Classification (NCBI taxonomy): domain Eukaryota; kingdom Metazoa; phylum Mollusca; class Cephalopoda; order Sepiida; family Sepiolidae; genus Sepiola; species Sepiola atlantica. The sequence continues at coordinate 103,196,166 of OY744523.1, read as the reverse complement.
ACATCAAGACATTAATTGAGAATAACTCATATTACGCAACATGAGAGCTAATAGAATTGCTTAATATATCAAAATTCACTATTCATGAACATTTAGTGAAACTTTGGTTCACAAATTGGTACAAACGTTCTGATATAATCACATCTAGATATTACGTGCAAAGTTGTCAATAAATCTGCAATACTGTTTTCTTGAAACTGCCCTGATTTTGGCTGTGATACCGTCTCTAATCCAGGAATAGTCTGGGATTGCTTTTATGGATATTGTCTTTGAGATAACATCAGAGATACACATCTGGGGAAGGCTTAAGGTCTCATAAGTGAGGGCCGATTCGGGATCCCCTCCTTCTGATAAGACGATCGCCACGTATAATGAATAAATGAAACGTCCACAACATTATATGCATTCCAAAAGAATTAAGCAAATTTTGATCTTTGCTATTGACGTGTAACACCACAATAAAAGTTGTGTAATTTCTATTTTCAGAACTTCTTACTATATCAATGTTTTTTTTTTTATTGTTTTCAAGTATTTTAGGGTTTTATTACTTGAATTTATTAAAGAGTTCAACGATAGCAAACGTAGGCACTGGTCGGAAAATACAGCTTCCTCCAAATCTGGATTGGAACAGAAATACTAGCCTATTCCTGACGACACTCCCTTACAAATAAGTGTGCATCATGTGACAGACAATAACCCTATCTCCCTTCTGAAAGGAGAAGATAATACCTGGGAAGATGACCTTCTAACGCTGCACATATACTGCACTTTGATCATAGCCTGATATGCTTACTTGCTTCCCATTAAATCAAGATTTGGCACAAGGCCGGATGATGAGTACACCAACTCCCCCGAAGGTGCGCCCTGGCTCTGTACAAAGATATTCATAAACATACCCGTCAGCATTTCCAATTTGTGCCATGATCACGTGGATATGCAGCTGAAAACTGATGAAAAAATCACTTCAGCTGTCCCTCATCAGAAACTTAGTATTAGTGAGATTATGGATGCTTTACATGCTTAGTGCCTCGGGTGGTTCGGTCATGTACAACGTGCCACATTTTGCATCAACTCCATAACATGTCTGAATATCCTAGGCATTAGGGAGTTTCGTAGACCGATAACTACCTGGTATGAGTGCATAAGAAGTGATATCACTGTATGCAACCTGACTGATGCCAACCCTTTAAGTCGGACCGCATGGTGCGCAGGCATGAGCTATTGCTTGGTGTTGCTCCCCCCCCCTCGAGTCGGGGTTACTCAGAGCAACCTAAATACTAAAATCAGATGATGATGATGATAATGATGAGCACAGGTATGTTAACTTATAAGTTATATATACAACTATGTTATTAATGAATGAAATATCAGACAGTTTATAAACGTTTATTAAATAGAAAAACAGAATATTAAGCAAATGATGACGTGTCTTCAAAAGTCAATATCCTTTGGATAATTTGTAGGGATTGAAAAGTATGGGGACTAACACTGCATAGGAATGGGAAAGCATATAGTTGAGGGGAAAAGAAACGAGACCCTCTCATGAGGAGATTCCAATTTTGAGCGCTAATTCAAAAGCATAAATGAGTATGAATATTTCTTCTCTTCAACTTGCCCTTGGGTTGGATTTACTTGCTTCCTACTACAACAAGATGCTGCACAAAGCTGGAGGATGAGAAAACCTAGTTTTCCCCGAGGGAGCATTCGTTGGGTACAAAATAGCCATTTCCTGGTAATGATGCTTCAAACGATCGGCAATAAACTAACCCCCGCTCCCGAAGGAGGAGGTGATGTCTGAGAGGGGGCACCTCCTCGGAACGAGTCAAAGAAGCCCCTGCTGATCATGACATAGCCTATGTGTTCAGTATTATGTTAAGGCGAACCTCGGCCTGTATGAAAATCCATGGCTGGAAACATTCTTCGAAGAGTGTAGAAGTAGTATAGTCATGTTGTAATTGTTGTTTTTATTTTCAAACCGGATATTTCGTAACTCTTATCCATCTTTAGTGGAAGACACAATTGTTACTTGAGGGAGATGTATCTGGTGAAAGACTTTAAGAAATTGCCGAGAAGAATGTGATCGTCTTAATACGTCAGAATCCTGAAATCACACTCCTTCTCATATGTGCAGCCTTTTTTTTTTATCTAGTCTTACTATCACACATGCAAATAAGTGATATTTTTAAAAGGGTTAGAAACATGCATTCACTTTGACTGGATTACAAATGGCAGCTCCAAACGAGTATTGATTTACTCCTCTCCAGGAGTTAGGCACAAGGCCAGTTTTTATCTTACTCCCACAAGTAAGATGTGACCCAAGGTCGGGTCGGGAAAGTGGGGTTTAAAAATTGCCTGGGCAGCCCCGTCGGCATTCCCCAGTAGGGGCGCCTCAGGCAGTAAGCAATAAACTTACTCCTCCCCAAAGAGGGGAGGCGAAGCCTGGGAGGGTGGACCTCCTAGAACTGCACAGGACAGACCCATAGACCGGTGTAAATCAAGCCCCGAAGGCCAAGACAATACCAGTCTATGGGGTGCAGTATCCATCGGAACAGATACTACACTTTGATCTTAGCCAAAGTGAGTGCAGCTCCAAACGAGTAGGTGAAACATTGTGGTATCTTTGCCTCAAGCCTCCTGGTTGTCTATAACCCCAGAGAACTATGTTGAAAATGAAGGAGAGTAAGCTCATTTTGTATTCGAGACCAAATTATAGTAGCCATTAATAGTCTATGATAGATATTGTATTTCATCATTTAATAATTCGAAAAAAGTTGATATATTATAAAACAGACACAAGCTTACAAAATAGCCAGTCATTACATGTAAGGATGAGCGTGGCCACATATAGTGTGACTAAGCACACACACACACACACACACATGAGAGAGAGAGAAGAAAACTAAATACCATATCTTATGTACGACATGAAAAGAATCAGTAATCATAGGAGCAACCAAGCTTATATGAAAGAATTTTAAAAACTATCTGGCAAATATACCCGGTGAACCAAGTACAAGATAAATCTAAACAATTGCGCTGAAAACAAACCGTTAGAATCCTTAAAAGATTTCTCGGCTGGAGTCTTTGAAGTAGCGAGTAAATATCTGGCCTCTGGTAGGATGCTCTATCCTCAGGAGAAACAAAACGATAAGAAAATTGAAAAGAACATTGAACACTGGTCATATATATTGATGACTCACAGATAATGGTAATTCGAAACATCCACACATGCATATAGAGATCGAGGATATATATCCATTCACTGGCATGTAGATGTTAACAATTATATTTATGCATACTGCGTTGATACATTAAGACATTTATTGATTTCCTGTTGTTTAATTTATAGTTTTTTCTTATTTTATTTTATCGTTTTGTTTTATTTCTGCCACGAATATTATTATCTATAATTATTATTATTATTATTATTATTATTATTATTATTATTATTATTATTATTATTATTATTATTATTTATTTATTTATTTTTTTATTTATTTTTTTTTTTTTGGTGGTGGTGGTGGTGTCCATGTCGAATCTCATTCATTATTCATGCTTTGCGTTCTTTTTTATTGACAAGAATAAGAACGAGAATAAGAATGAGAATGAGTGGATAATGATTATTTGTTTAGTCATTTGGCTTAAGACTTTGTCACATTTGTTTGCAAAGTGGTTTTATTCCGACTTTCGTAAAACCCAATAAAAAGAAAACATTCTCCTTAAGACTTTTTTGTTTTTTTATCGCTTTTAGTTTTTACATTTTTTTTTGCACTCTCATTTTATCCAAAAGAGAAAACCTTTTTCTTCTATTTTTTTCGGTTTTAACTGAAAGGAAAAGCAAAACTATTCAACAATTTGTAGCTGAAGTTGGATTGTTTATATTTAAGCGTGAATGGCGGGGGGGGGGGTCTGTATTCTATTCTTTATTCCATTCCATCTTTCTTTTCTCTTCTTTATTTTGTTCTTTTCATTATTCGGTTTTACATTGAATTCTATTCTCTATTCTGTTATTTCATATTCTTTCGTTTATTCTAGTCTACTCTGTTCTATGATATATTATATTCTATATCTAATCTATTCTATTCTTTATTCTATTTCATTTTTTATTAGATCTTTTATTTTATTGGATTAATTAGTTTTCTTTGTCGTTTTCTCCTCCTTATTATTAGATATTATACTCATATATGTTTATCCCCATTCAATTTAGAACTTGCAGTATTTGCTTCTCATTTGCTATTTCTTTTTATTAGTATTATTATTATTATTATTATTATTATTATTATTATTATTATTACATTATAATTATTATTATTATCTATAATAATTATTATTTTTATTATTATTATTATTATTATATTATTATTTTTTTTTATTATTATCATCATTTTTATTATTATTATTATTATTATTATGTTATTATTATTATTATTATTATAATTTTTATTATTATTGTTTTTATTATTATTTTTATTATTATTATTATTTATTTATTATTATTATTACTATTATTATTATCATTATTATTTTATTATTATTATTAGTATCATTATTATTATTATTATTATTATTATTATTTCCTCTTCTTTTTCTTTTTCTTTTTCTTTATCTTCTTATTGTTGATTCTTCTTTACTTTTTCTTTTGTTCTTTCTTCACATATCTATGTATCTCTCACCGTCCTAGCCTTTCTTCTCTATCTTTTCTTCTCTGCTTTCTTCTTCTTCTTCTTCTTCCCGTTTTGTTTATGTTCTCTCTTAGCTTTCTTTTGTTACCGTTTACTCACCACTTATCAAGACTAAGAGCCACTCGAGAATAATGGTTCATAAGATAGAAAGATTACGAATGAATTTTATTACTTATGGGTCGGTTTGTTGACATTTAATTTGAAGACGATTGTGTGGTAACCTACAGAGAAACCATCCCGCGGTAATGTGTTCCACAGATGGGACGTTTTTTCTTTTTCATCTTTTTCTTCTTTCACTTTTCCTCATTCTCTTCTCATTTATCCTTTTTTTTCTTCCTCTTTTCCCTCCTTCTGCGCTTTTATATTATTTTCCATCTGTTTATTCTCTTTTTCCTTCTGCTCTTTCCTCCCTTTTTTCTTTTCGTCCTCTCTTTTCACCTGCTATTTTCTTTTCTTTCCATTTCCTATTCTCCCCCCCCCCACCCCTCGTCTCCTATTTTCATTTATACTCTTTCTTTTTTCTCTTCTTCTTCTTCTTCTTCTTCTTCTTCTTCTTCTTTATATTTTTCTTCTCTCATTATTATTGTCCCTTTCTCCTGTTTAGTCTTCCATTCTTTGATAATCTCATTCAATTCACATCCATTTCATGCATTCCATCCATTCCAAGTCAACTTACAACCACAATCCGTTTTCCTTTAACCATCCGTCTATTATGCTCTAAATAGATTGTCTCATTTTTATTTCCTATTTCTCTCTTTTCTGTTTTTGCAGGTTGGGAAAGCAGAGAGAGTCTTTGTCTTTTAACACAAATTTCACATTAACTTAAGACCTTCACTCGAAAAACAAACAAACCTTCCATCTTTTCATCATTTATTATCTTTTCTTTAACTGAAAAGAAAAAGAATTTCGTTTCAGAAGATACTTTTTGACTGTTTGTAAACAACTCTTATAGAGTTATTTTTTGTCTGTTTAGTCAACAAACTATAGTGGAACATTAACCTCTTAGTGCCACTTCGTCCCACTACAAGCACATATGCACATTCAGACATACCCCCTCCACACACACACACGTGCGCGTACATACTCCTACTCATATACGTACACTAGCACACATACATTCATGCATATATATATATCAGTATGTGTATATCTATCTATCTATCTATCTCAGTACGTGTATATATATAAATATATATATCTCAGTATGTGGATATCTATCTATCCATCTATCTATCCATATATATATATATATATATATATATATATATATATATATATATATATATATATATATATATATCTGTGTAATGCATATCTATCTATCTATCTCGGTGTGCTCATATCATTCCTCTACCCTAGTCTTTTAATAAATGTATATATATATATATATATATATATATATATATATATATATATATATATATATATAGTTATCTGTCTCAGTATGGTTGTATCCATCTGTCTATTTATCCTCATATGTATACAGTATATCTGCCTATTTCAATATGTTTATAGATGTCTATCTTAGTTCATGTCTATCTTTCTATCTATCTATCTATCTATCTATCTATCTATCTATCTCGGTTTGTTTATAGATTTTATCTATCCCACTCTGTTCATAAATAACAATTCATCCTCATTTACTAATATGTACATTTATATCTATCTGTTTATCTGTTTATCTATCTATTTATCTGTTTATCTATATATATATATATATATATATATATATATATATATATATATATATATATATATATGTTTATATATCTATCTACTTCGCTGTTTTCATATCTTTCTATCTATCATTGTCTCTAATTACTTGCCTCCTCACGAAGACAGTGTAAGACACAAGTTGTCGGGCTTTTTTATGTGTAGAAGATCTAGCTCCCTCACAAGGGGCGCTCTAGATTGGCACAAAACTTAAAAAAATTGCACCAGCCTAGAAGTACCTCGCCTTCACTGACCGAAGGCAAAACAGATATCATACCTAGATATCAGCTCAAAGGCCTAGAATTGTAACTATCATTGTCTGTTTCTGTTTTTGTATGTAACTATTTCAGTATGTTCTCAATGAATCATATATACGTAATTATATGTTTTAGCATAAGATACTGAAAAAAGGGTTGATATGTCATAAAGAGAATTCAAATCAGACTAATCTACTTTCTATATATCTGTATATCTCTCCTGATGTGTCTCTATCCATCTAACTGATGTTTAGTGCACTGGCCCGAGGGCTCTTTTATGTTCCTAATGAACAGAGACAAGATGTTGCCTGAGAACGAACTCCACCCCCCTCACCACCATCACCAGTTGACAGACATTTTGAGATGGCCATGGAAGAATTTGCCTTTTTTCTCCCTGTGGGCACTGCTGGCCATGGGCAGATTCAAAACAGATGTGAACTCATTTCGTAAGTCTTCCTATTTAAAATCAAAACATAAGTTTTCAAATTATCAGTAGAATACTTTTTGTAAGTCAAATCTGATCCTTACAGATTTTGAAAAGCAATTTAGCTGCCATACAGTTTGTCCAAAGTTAGCGGTGCAACCCACTCACAAATTCATCTTAAACCAACCAAAGTAAGCCGTTATCTTTTCACAATTCTGGTCAAAGTTAGATAGGTCCTAGGTGAGATGCCGTTCAGAGCACCCTTTCTTGCCTTGACAAGGTACAAAATCGACTTCCAAAATCTAATGGAGGATGAACTCTTCTTCTCCCTAAAGTCCCTTTCTCACAGAAGAAACGTGGCTAGTCTCTTTCTACCCCTACATGGAAGATTCTCGACTTAGCTCCAAAAACTGGTTCCTTCTTGTAAAACATTCACAGCAACAACTCGCCCCTCTAACATAATGGAAAAGAACTTTCCCATCTTCCTCCAAGTGCCTCGTCTGTAGACACATTACCGCGGGACTGCTTCCCTACAGGATACAACATGGTCGCATTCAAATCCAATGTCAACAAATACTTGTCATGAACCTCCCATAAATAATCAAACTTAGTTCATACTATTGATTGTTGCTTCATCTTTCTGCTGACAATCAGTCAATCTCACCAATCCTTATCCTCGAGGTGCTCTTGGCTTTGATAAGTGGTTATATATAAGGCGAACCGTCTGAACTCGGAGAGTCTAGTGAATATTAAAATGTCTGAGAATATGTTTGAGTTCGAAACGACTGATTCAGCTTTTCCCTTTGTGAATTCGCTAAATTTTATTTGAATTTAATAATTCATGTTTATATTCTTATTGTTTTTTTAATGAAGTCACTTAATGAATTTAAGATGATTTTGATATAATCAAAATTATAAAAACTTCAAAATATGAAACGTTTTACATACATTTTTTGTTAATCTAAACGAGTACAAATATTTTAAGTTCCAATATATATCTTTTACATAAACTTTACCATCGATATATATATATACATGTATATATATATATATATATATATATAAGTTCAAATATATTGATAACATGAATTAAAACCAATATTTTTTTTAAATGTGGTGAATACAAAGTACAACTTTTATAAATAAAATTATAGAAACATAAGAAACAGTCTACGCAGATCAGCTAGCGTTTCGACGTAAACGCATCATCACGGGACTGTCAGGGCGTGTTAACGTCGAAACGCTGGTTGATCCGTCTTGACTGTTTTAATGTTCATATACTTTTATATATATATATATATATATATATATATATATATATATATATATATATATACAGTTCACTAAAGAGGGATTGAATAAACAAAACAACGAGTTTCGGTTATCTGTAAGTTACTTTATTTTGTTGTTTATTCCCTACACTAACGTCTCACAACAGGAGTATGTGTGGACCAGTATTATTCATATATATATATATATATATATATATATATATATATATATATATATATATATATATATATCGATATTGACATAAAAATTTTGTTTGGCTAACTGCAAAAGAAACGGACCGAAAAAAATATAAATCGCAGAAATGTTATATTTTTTTGAAATGTGAAAAAAAAAATGAAAAAAAACAAAAAAACATGGTTATTAGAATATAAAATGAACCTGGCATGTATAACCTATTTTATCAGCTGTTATATTTCTGTATACTACTAAAACTGTGTATCTGGCATGTTTGTTATTTTGCTTGTTTGTCCCTGTGCACATTGGATGATGTAACCTCACACAGTGGATGACGTCCTTAAAGGTTGAGTTCATCTATTAAAACAGGGAGCGTGAAACATTCGTCATGTCTGCCACACTAAAAAACCGTAATACGGCGAAACAACTGTTGTGGAAGAAACACACACACACACATATACATATATATATATATATATATATATATATATATATATATATATATATATATATATATATATATATATATATATATTTATGTAGGTGTGTGTGTGGGGGGTGTATTAGAAAAAACTGTGAGATATTTAAACAATCTAACTCTGGTTAGATTGTTTAAATCAGGGAAAATTTGACTGTTAATTAAGAAGGAGTGCGTGTGCGTGCATGTGTGTGTGTCGGAAGCGACAGTGATAAAACTGATATAATATAAGAACGGAGAGGGGCAAACAAAATACACTGAGAGGGGAAGAGACTGACAGATATAAACTCAGTAAATGATTGGTTATTTGTGTTAATTCATCATTTAGGCTAATTAGAAGAATTAACATTGATTTTTGTTTCAAATAAAACTCAATCCCAATAATAAATGGTATTCACTGTGTGTTGCTATATCTGTAATATGCATTGACGCATAATAAAATAGCATTTCCTGTGCCTCAAAATATGCAACGTGCATTGATCTCGAGGAATAGATTAAGGCCTCTTTGGTCGTTGGTATCTATGCAGGTTCTTGGTTGGTGGATGTATACTTTCACCCGAGTGCCATTTTGCTTCATTCTCTCTCTTCTTACTTTCCATTTTAATGTTGTTATGTACTAAAAATGTAACTTGAGATTCTCCTAAAAGTTATGATGATGTTTATCAACACTGGGTTTCATTTTATTGCACTTGCGAGGGTTTATGAAACCGGCCATTTTCCTTGCTCTGCTTCATTGTCTGTTATGATCATCATCGACTTGCACCGGTTGAACTCAGCCTATTCGTGGAGAAGCGAAAACATGTCTGTACAAATCATTCTGATAGAAATCCAATTATTGAATCATCGTCAGTTTTAGAAAGAGGAAGCTGAGTATTGGTTACCAGTGTAATTTCTGTCAGAGAGATTGAGTTAATTTTAATAAGTGATATATTTAGGAAAGTTATGACACCTTCTGTTCTCATCCCAACTATACGTGAAACAGTAGGGTAGACTATACTCTAAAGTCCCGGTAAATTTCCTGACAGTGGCTGCTAGTATTCGATTAACCATTCGGAAAAATATAATTCCCAAATTGTTTTTTATCAGTTTTAACTAATGGAGTGTTACAGACAGAAGTGTACATAATATTACAGACAAAATGTAGATAAAATGTACATGATATCACAGACAAAATGTTTTACAGACAAAATGTATTTTATGTGACAGACAAAAAGTGTTACAGACAAAATGTACTTAATGTTGCAGACAAAATGTATACACTACTACTAACAAAATGTATATAATATTACAGACAAAATGGGTTGGAGAAAAATGTACATAATATTACAGACACAATGTGTTGCACACCAAATGTACATAATATTACAAATAAAAGGGTGTTGCAGACTATATGTACATAATATTACAGACAAAGTGGGTTGCACACCAAATGTACATAATATTACAGACAAAGGGTTTTGCAGACAAAATGTACATAATATTGCAGACAAACTGTGCATAATAATATTACAGGCAAAATGAATGTAATAGCTTAAGGAAAAGTGTGTGCACTATATAAAATTAAATGCATGAATTTATAAAGAACAGCAACTATTTTCTAAAATAAAAACCATCATTGTTCATGACCTTTTGCAACCGACTGGCAAGCTATTGGAGTTGGTCAAAGATCCAATTTCAGACTTTAAATCGAAAACATTCTTGACTAGTTTCTTAAACTCCATTGAAAGACTCAAATCCATGATAAAGTCCTGCATTAGGAATCAACTGTAGTCGGAGTAAGGTTTGGGTGGAAGGATGGATCTGGCATACTGTATACACTGCCCAATTATTTGCACACAATTATTTCATATACAATGCGGGCAACGCTGGGTAACCTTGCTAGCGATAAAATTCATTTCTACGAAAGACAAAATTACCAACAAAATAAATTTTAAAGACTATTTCCATTAAGAAAATTTGAAATTGTTCTTTATTATTTTTAAACTTTGTAATAAATGAATGTTAGTTTGTTTGCTTCCTGAAAAATACCTACAAAAATTGTAGAGTGGCAAAAAGGTTTTACAAACCAGTTGTGATAAGTAATGTAATAATTTACTTCTATTATTGAATAAAAAATAAAATTTAGACCTGGATTAATTTTTTTAATTATTCAAAATACATTTTTATTTATTTAAAAGCATAGTCGGATATAAGGCAGGTGTTGATGGCGAAAAAGAAATTCAAATCTCTGCCACATTTAAGAATGCATCGACAATCTACAGATCCCTACTTTGACTGGATTTACTTTATATATAAGATATTGTGTTCTCTTATGTATTTCAATCAAACAACTATGGCGCTTGTGCAGAAAAAGGCAGCATGGCAGATAAAAATAAAATGACAATAACACTTTATGAAGTACTTATTTAGTATTGAAAAATATTACCGTACACCAAAAATTACGTAAAATGATCAAATAGAATTCTAATAAAAATAAAATTAATTTAGCCAATTTACGCTGTTTACGACAAGAGGAGACAATCAGTTAATCTTGAGTCATGAGCTAAGACGAAAATCTGATAATGGCGGACTTCTCTGAACTACGATGCATAGTCGAATTTCATAGATAAAATTTAAATACTCGTTCATTTTCTGTAGTTTTCGGTGTACGGTAATATTTTCCAATACCAAGTAAGTACTTCATAAAGTTTTGCTTTCATTTTATTTTTAACTACCATATTTAACATGTGACTTTTAGGCACAAGCATCGTAGTTATTTATGTCTGTATATGTAATTGAAAAAATAAGAGAGCACGATATCTTATATATAAAGTAAAGCCACTCAAATTCTGGATCATTTTATTTTTAACTGCCATATTTCACAGGTGCCTTTTATGCACAAACGGCATAACTATTAATAGTTATCCATACACTAAATAGTTATAAAAACGGCGAGATAATCGCAAATAAGGCATTTAACTTGTGACATTTTATATTACAGTTTCTATTAACATTTTGCATTTTCAGTTTTGCAATTTTTTTAGTTTGTGACTTCTTTTATTTTCTGATGGTTTCATCCTTAAAGGCAAATATTATCGTTTCTTTTTTCGTCTTTCATTGTAGATCGTTTGTGCCTCTTATAGAAATAATGCATAATAAATAATTCATTTCTACAAAAAGAAAGAACTAACAGCAAAGAAAAAAATCTATTTTCATTAAGAAGAATTGAAAGCAACACATTTAGAAAAGCACGCCATTCTTTTTATGAATAAATGGTTAAGAATTCTTCAATGAAGATTAAACACTAATTAAATTAAATAGTTTGGGCCAAACGAATAATATTTTTTGTTAAACTTTCAATAAATAAATGTTTTGTATGTTCGCTTTTTATAAACAGTTATTTACATCTGTCTGAAAGATTATGAAACGTTTGTAGAATAACTAAGGTTTTTTACAAACTGCAAAGAAGAAAAAGGGAACTGATCTTGAACATCACCGCAACAACCCCTAGCTCTAACTATAAACCTAAAAGATTAAAAGAGATGTGCCCTTTGTATAGGCAACTCTAAAAATCAAACAGGTTAAATAATTACATTTCATATTTTAGCGCCCGTTTTCCTTTGTTGAAATGCAACGTCTCGCCATGTGAGACGTTTCCAAATTTAAGTCTTTAATGGATATCGAATCAAGTGACACATAACCGATTCAAAACTGCAGTATAAGAAGAGGAGGCTCAAATTCGGCTCCGCCATTGTTCTTGCTGTCTATTTTAAGGTCAGCTCATATTTAAACTGATCAGCTGAATTTAGCTCATCCACTCGAGAATCGATGCTTAGAAATTTGAAAGAAAAGAGCTTTTATTTTTAGATTTGTCCATCAGCTCGAATGAATTAGAAGAGAAGCAGGGAATTCATTTTTGATATATGATAATTAATATTCTCTTCATAGCCGGTCTTGTAACATACATATAGATCAATCATCAACCACCATAATATGCATTATATATATATATATATATATATATATATATATATATATATATATATATATATACAGGGTGTTTCAAAAGTCTTGGGAACATTACAAATGCGTTATACAACGTTATGTTCCCAAGACTTTTGAAACACCCTGTATATATATATATATATATATATTTCAAAAGCTCGAAACGCAAGCGTTTGTAGGTAATAATAATTTAATATTATTATATTCAAAATGAATATTGTTATAAGCCCCTTTAATAAGATTAAAGTTGAGCCCTGTTCGGGGAAGTTCAGAATAGACTGACACGTAGCTATAAGGCATATTCCGACAACGTTCGTAGAATCTCTAGTTAGTTTTTCTTGATATGCCGCCCTTCGCATAGATAGAACTTACATTCTCTTCTTGTGCGTGATAATGTTCCGTGGCCTAATGGTTACAGCGGTTGCTTACGGAGTCTAGGTTGATTCTGTGGTAGGAGTTCGAACCGTGCGACCAAGATTGTCATTCCAGCACTGATGAGAGCGAAAACTTGAAACGCTATCGTATGTAGGTGAACATAATTTAATATTATTTATTTAAAATTAATACTGTTATATATATATATGTATATATATATATATATATATATATATATACATGCTGCCTAAATAGACACGCAATATATATATATATATATATATATATATATATATATTGCGTGTGCATTTAGGCAGCATACGTTCATTTAGGCAAATATAATTAAATAACACGGAGTGTTTTTGCTTGATATGACTTTTCTTTTTCAATTTTCCGAATGGTCAATATAGTGTTTCGGTCAAATTGCTGTATTTGACGAATCACATCGAAGGTACTCGCAAAAAGGAAGGAAAACTGAACAAGAAATCCATGGAACTTACATACAGCAATTTGACCGAAATATATATATATATATATTTATATATGAAACTTTTCACCACTTCGGATGTCTGGATTGCCTTCAAACCATCACTCTACACTTGTTTCATACATTGAATCTCCGGATTTGATAAAACAAACTTTCTATGCTCCTTCAATGGTGAGGATTTTCTTTATTAAAAACTTTTTAAGTTGTTTATATTTTTATATCTTCTATATTTTATATTTTTAAATATAAGCATTAGTGTAAATTTTACTGACTAATCTATTGATTTTCCTCTGATGATAAAAGCATATCTTTGAAAATCCAAGTAATAAGGAAAGAAAAAAGTGTTTTTATATATAACCCTTGTTTGAACCGTTGATGATTTAATAAATATCGCATTTTATTTATTTTTTATTCTTATCACTCATATATATATATATATATATATATAGTTATTTACTATATAAACATTTTGATTAGTCTACACAAATGCAATTACGTATCAGTAGTGCCTGTACACCGTCAGGGTTAAAAAACAAACATTTTGAACACATTGTTTTCGTTATCATCTTTTGGCCCTGACAAGGTACAAAGAGTACTGAAACGTAATTGCATTTATGTATGCCAATATAAATGTTTATATAATAAATAACTATATATATATATATATATATATATATATATATATATATATACTTATCCACAGATAGACTGTTTCTCTGTATCAGCGCTCTTCAATATATATAATGGCTGTTCACTCGTTAAACAAAAATGACTATTGCTAATAAATTAAATCGATACGCTCAGTCCAAAAATGTGCTAAAATTATAATTTGATAAAGCTTGCACAAAACTTCAATGACTCTCAGTAGTGAGAAACACAGAAACGAGCATATGCTAGATATCTAGAAGAGTTAGCTCGGTTTTCTTTCTCCAAAATTAATACCTTAACAAAATGTAACTAGTTTTGTATATATATATATATATATATATATATATATATATATATATATATATATATATATATATATATATATATATAAACGTGTGTGAGAGAGAGAGAGAGAGGGGGAGAGAGAGAGTTACCAAAATAAAAAAAGCAGTTGTTTTATATAGTTCAGATCGATTGTTATGAGAATCAAAATTCCAGAGACACCTGAAGCTCACTCTTCAAACCTTTAAATAGGTTGGTGTTTTTCGGTGTTGCTCATTTGAGGGAATTTCACTTTGATGGTGTACAGTTTTCATCTGACATCAATGCTCTGAAAGGTGTTTGTCTTCTACGTGAATTTGTGTTAAGTATGTTTTTCATTACTCTAGAAACACGTGTAAGCTTTACTTTGCTTTAAAACCGACAATAAATCCCTGTGTTGCATAAGTTTGATCTGTCAATTTATATATATATATATATATATATATATATATATATATATATATATATATATATATATATATATATATAATTAATGAATATTTTTGTATCAGGTGCTACCTACATATATAAGCATAAAGTGTTTAATGCCACTGATAGAGCTTATATAGATGTAAATCTGAAGGTATAGAATAGAAGGTAACGCAATTTTCTTCCCTAACGACAACTATCATCTAATTTGAATGACAGTTGCTTGTCTTTGGTCCTTCAACTCATGTGGCTCCCTCGTGGTTGAAATCCTTTTATACATTTTCTACCGGTGCATTATGGGAAGTGACATCCGGTTTTAACCTGCCACTTGTTTGTTTTTTTATTTTTTCATAGTTTATTAATGACCTGATATTTTCATAACTATATTTTTTTTTTAATTTGGGCATGCTGGAAGATTTATTAATTTATTTGCTTATTTTGTGGATTCAGCTATTGAAGAACCTATAAATGTTTCAAAATGAACTGAAAATATCTTGAGGCAAATAAAGCTTTTGTTTTGTACTTTTGTCGAAAGGCATTAAATCATGTAACGTTCGCTTGTTGTATTACTTTATTACTTTTCGCTGACACTTTCAAGAAACTCCATTTTATTCTTACACTTCCGTCCTTCTTAACCGAAGAGCGATAGAGAAGAAAGTTGATAAATTGGTTAACACAAGATATGAGTTCTCTTCTTCTTTTCTTCACTATTTTTGTTTCTCTTTCAAATGGGGAAAGCAGTTTATTTTATCCAAGGGATATAAAACTATAAATCAATTTATCCTTTCAGTTTTTTTCTCCTTAATTTAATTAGTATTTAGTCTAGTTTAATTAAACTGATCGCCATCTTCATCACTGTCAGGTTGATAAATAGTATCTTGAATGCTATCAATGTTGGGATATCTTTTTTTATATTCTGCCTGTTCTTTCATTGCTATGAGTTAAATATTGGATTCTTTGAATATTTCTTTTTTATGTAAAGTAGCCCCAGGTGTTTTGGAAAATGCAATCACCTGTCGAACATGGAATAGTTAACCATTTTTCTTTGATAGACAAAAGCCATTAAATAGAATTATTTTCAAAGTATTTTACAAGGAAGTTATGAAAGACAAATATATTAACGGAATCGATCCAGGCTGCATGTCATGTTCACTTTTTGCAAGTCATTTTGTTGCTTGTTTACTTTGATTTACGGCATATCAACCTGTTCTAGGTTATTTAATACTGGGTTGGGTTATTTTGGTAAAGGTTTATATGCTTTAAGTTTTTTATATCTTTATTCATTTCTCAAATGCATGTATATATCTGCGGATGTCATAGCCAGGAGAGATTAATTTTTATTCATAAATGTAACCCTGACAGGTAATACCACTGCTAATGAGAGCGGACCTTAGAGTAATTGGCGACTTCTCGAGTGATGTATCGGCCTCTGAGCTAGGGTAAAATGAAATATTTTTTCTCGGTTGGTGAAGGAGGAATCTTTCTAGGCTGAAGATATTTTAATTCTTTTCCTAATCCAGAGTGCCCCCTTTTGGGAAACTGTATTTTCCACACATTAAATAAAACCCGACCTTTTATCTAACTCTAACAAAGAAATAGGGACTCTACACTCCTTGAATTAATTCCTCAACCCAAAATGTAGTTTAATGTAATCGCAGTTTGATGAAAAACTTAACTGTTTTCAAGTTATGTATTGCTGAATTAAGAAATTTTTGCTAAACTAATTTCTGCTTCAAGTTCTTAATATTTTCCAATACTTATTCATGATGTTGGCTTTATCAAGTAATTCATGACGTCAATACGTGTTGAATGTATGAAAGATGAAATGTCAGCTTTCAATACTGCTGAAAAATAAAATCTTGACCAAGATACTCTTAGAAAAGGGCAAGGTGGACTATTACATTTAGAAATTTTAATTTTCAAAAAGTCATATTTTTCCCAAAACTGATGTCCCATGTAGTTGACATTTACAAAAAGATAATTATGAAGTTAAAGTGGTCTATCTTATTCTATTAAGATTCCAAAACTTTTAGAATACAAATAATTATTTTAAAAATAAAGGTGATGTAATTGCTATCAAGCCAGACAGTGCAATTAGTTAATAGGGATCAGGTCTCGTCAAAGTTGGCTGTAATGCTATTAGACTGACTGATCCAAATTGGGCTCTGCTTCTGAGGAGGCGCTGCTCTTGTGTAATAATCTACTTTACTGATACAAACTTAGCAGGGTTACCCGGTATCGTTCAGGATCGTAATTTCCATGAATTACGTACAATAAATAAAAATATATATAATAGAAAAACTAAACAATCTTCTTAATATTTTAATTTGAAATATCTAAGTTTTTTTTAGAACAAAATCAGAGTTGAAATAATTATGCCCCAGGTGAGGTTCGAACTCACACACTCTGTTTCTAAGTATACTGAGCTGACCGATTAACCCATAAATCAGACTGTATTTCATCTTCTCTCTCTCTCTCTCTCTTTATCTCTCTGTCTCTCTCTCTCTCTCTCTCGCGCTCTCTCTCTCTCTCTCTCTCTCTCTCTCTCTCTATCTATCTATCTATATCTCTATCTCTCTCTATCTCGCTCTTTCTTTAGCGTCGTAAATCGGCCAGTCAAAGGCTACGAAGGAAAAGATAGAAAGAAAATGAAAAATACAAATGAAGACTTCGTTTCCCTATTTTTATATTAAAAAAAATAGTTACTATTAAATTAGTAACCAGTAATTTAGGTCGCAGTATTTGCATCTCTTTCTATTATAGTAACAACTCCTCTGCCTTCCTATGTTTATCACTAATAAAAAATAATCTGTTGATCAGGATAAAATATAAAAATCGATTAATTCGATTAAAATGATTTTTTTGTTTTAAAACACGGATCTATATTTGCGTTATAAGACTGCGAAAACAGAATTTCTATGTAGCTTGTATTAAAAAGCTATTAATCATACAAGTACAGTGGAAAACATATTTTACTTTATATATAAGGTGGGCAATTCAATTAGACTGTTTGGACAGCTTGTCAATTATGTCCATTCAATAATTTAATCTAAATGTGAAAACATTATGTTGGGAAACAAACAAGAAAAACTAATTTTTTTCCTAATAATATTAATTATGATACAAAGAATATGACTCGTTTATAATTTTCTTTTATGGAAGTCTCTCCGGACATAGGCATGAAGCCACTTGATGTAAGAAGCTAAAAAAAATACTACTTCAAGGTCAAAACCTAGCCAACGATAATTGTTAGATAGATAAATTTTGAATCAGAAAACAGCAATTCTTCATCATTTGTCAGAAACATCGCACATGGAATGTGAGGACTAAAGGACGAAATAAGGGAAGCGAGTGTTATTAAGTTCAAGTGTTATTTTTTAGGGGAATGGATTAATGATTGGTCGAATGAATTAAAAGTTGTAAATATATGCAGCTTAGGGTGTATATATGTGCTAGTACATATCATTTTCATTTATTTATTTGTTAGAACAATTAAAATAAATCCTATTCCTTTCAGGCGGCCGTAATAATGGCAGAAGTTTTTCCACATCCAATTGCCAGCAAGACGTGTTCTATCAGTCAGTCTGTCTCAAGAGGCTCATTCTTCAAACTGTGGAGTAATTCCACCAAATGTTCCGAAAAGCTAGGCAGCTGTTGATAATAGATTTTGTTTTATTTATACCGCTAGGATTGTCTGCAGACATTGGCTGGGGAACCTGGGTAAGAGAATCCCAACAAAAACATACTTAATTGAGCCCTGCATCTATTAAGGCTGATCCTGTGCTCCATTGAATGTATTTAAGTCACATATGAAATAATACTCTTAAAAAGGGTATGAACTAAACTCCTTTTCAGCTTTAGCTAAAATTATATTATAGAAAGTCATGACATGAATCCATGGCGTAACGGTTGATTTCATTGGTTAACAATCAGTGATAGTCTTCTTGAGGTTGAAGGTTCAATCCTTAGTACAGTCGACAATCACTAAGAATCATATAGATTAACGTTTCCAGCCAGTCATGATTGGTGGAATGGGAACATTCTACTGCCAGGAATTGTATAATTTATTTAAATTCAAAATTCCATCCAAGGATTTAAGTTCGAAATACAGACTCTTAAGTTTAACTAGAAGATTTCCAAGTTCGAAAATATGCAACTTAAGAAGGTCGGAGGTTATATCGGCTGATGAGAATAGTAGTCGGAATAATACAAATAATACAGAAAGACATAAATATGAAACAAACAAAAAGCTATTATTTCGACCGATGTCACCACAGCTAAAATGCTACGTGATAATCAGTTATGAGTGCCAGTTTTCTCGAGGTGATGGTTCAATCAGCAGTACAGGCTATATTAAGAATTATCTAATATTTCAACCCGGTCGTGGCTGACAGAACGAGGATAATCTACCCATATGAATTAAATAAAGGGTTCAGTTCGAAATTCTTTACAGATTTTCGAGTTCCACAAGATGCCCCTGAAGGTATTCTTCCTTGGTTAGGAGCAAAGGGTGGTATCTGTTCTAATACTATACTTCATCTGTTCTGTGTTTGTTCACTGAAAGAGAAAGCCTGAGGTAATTTTAATTTTTACCCCAATCCAGAGTGCCCTTTTTATGGGAGCTGGATTTTTCCAGCATTAAAAACAACATTGTGTCTAACTCTGCCCTCGTGCGGGGCAAGTAAATGGGGACAAGACACACCTGAAGAAGGGCAGAGGTTACACAGGCCGAAGCATTATGAGAATAACATCCAAAAATGAGAATAATAGTCCAAATCCAAAGAATACAAAATCATCAATCCTCATCTCAAAAATTGCGAAACAAAAATAAATCTAATTCCTTCTTGAAGGAAGCAAACATATTTGACACAAAACCATTTTCTTTGATATCGTCAGAACAGTTATCGCCTCCTCAAGATTGATCAGGGACAATAAATACTGTTTAATTTTAATCATCTAATGGGGAAAAATGCACTTCTTAGATTTCTTCTTTTTTTTTATTTTTATTTATATATTAACAGCTTCAGTTTCGCGTTTTGTTTTGTTAAATGATAACAAGGAAAACTTGTTTGTACATTAGATGTTTTTTCTCCGTTTTCCGTGTGAGACAAACAGAAATTAAAAAGAATAGATGTAAAAATAAAATGATATTAAAATTTAAAAAATAATAATAAAAGAAATGAAGAAATACGAGAAATTCACAAAAACTTATGGAGATTAATGTTATTTGATCAAAATAATGAACAAAAAATATATTTCATTAGAGACCATTTTCTATATTAGAAAAATATATTTTTGGTTTTGTTTGCTTTCCTTAATGCTTTTCTGTGTAACGTCAGTGTCCTTCGCACATTCCCTGATGTCTGCGGAAATATTGGCAAAAAAAAACAACAATGAATCCAAAAGCAAATGTATTATTATCTTTCCGAGAAGAAAGGCAAGCAAAAAAATGTGTAAAGAAGAACAAAAATGGAATGATGAAGAAAGTAAAAGGTATTTTACCAAAACGGTTGTTTATACGGTTATAACATCTTTATTTATGTACAGTACACATATATATATATAGAGAGAGAGTGAAAAATACTTACATATACGTACAAATAAATACAAATGTATACAATGATATGTGTATATGTTTATACTTACATGTATGAATAATTTAGTATATGTTTTTAAAAAGTTTGAATTAATAAAGATTGAAATAGATATAAACAGAATATGCTAGGAAGATAGATAACAGACTGAAATAGGTGTATCTAGATAGATAAATAAACCAATATGTATCTTTATTTAAAATATGATTATCCACGAACAGGTGGTTCATCGTTTTACGACTCATCAGATCCTAGCCTTCTTCTTCTTTCGGGTGAATCAGATGATTCTAGGTGTTGGCATTAGTTTCCCCGGTGTTTTTCTAGTTAGAAATCTTTCTGGAAAGACAACGGATACTTACGGGAAGGGCCACAAGAAGGTTGCCAACAACCCTAAGTGAACCGACTAGATTCGAACTTGGAATACTCAGGTCTTCAGTCCGTGTCGATATCCACTTAACCACCGTAACCTCCCAAGAGTCTAGGCTGAAGCTCTACCAATGAGCCAATCCCAGCTTGTATTGCTTTTTTTATAGATGTTATTTATTTGTTTATTTCAGGTCAGCCCTGCTCATGAGTTCTAAGACAATGAAATAGGTGTCGTGGATAACCATCTTTTAATAATATATGGCGCTCCCCATTTGTGCGGCATCACATTGCTGAAAAAACATTATTCCCAATTAGCATTTAGGCCAAATGCTTTTCTGTATACAAACAAAAATTTTAAAAATGACATCTCTCTCTCTCTCTCTCTCTCTCTTTATATATATATATATATATATATATATATATATATATATAATGTGTCAGGTTGTATATGAAAAGAAATCAAATAAAGTGCTCGATCATATAAGAGAGCTAATATAATTTATTTGGATACTGTATATTACATATTTCAGCAATGTACCGCTGTTTCATCAAAAAGGGCAGATTTAGACAGTTTTAGTAAATCTCTGTGCCCAGTGGAATAATCGGCAAGCTGAAAAGATTGTAGTCACGGCCCGATAGGGAATGGCGTCAACAATGACAGATGTCTAAATCTGCCCTTTTGGATGAAACCGCGGTACATTGCTGAAATATGTAATATACAATATATAAATAAATTATATATATATATATATATATATATATATATATATATATATATATACAGAGAGAGAGAGGGGGAGAGAGAGAGAGAAAGATGTTATACATTTTCAAATCTGTGCTAACAGTAATATAATTTTATTGATGTATTCCTATAATCTCCTCTTATGATAACATATTGCATTTTTGAAAATCCATGGGTTAAGGAGAAAACAGTTTTATATATCCTTTGTTTAAACTACTTGATGATTCAATAAATATTGTTCTATTTAAAAATGTTATATTAATCACTTATTTCATTTTATTATTTCTCTATCTCGTATTGATTTTTCAAGATATGCATTGATTCAAAGATAAAATTGTCTCTCTCTCTCTCTCTCTCTCTCTCTCTCTATATATATATATATATATATATATATATATATATATATATATATATATATATTTATTATAGGAAAAAAGTGTAAGTTAAAGAACTCAAAGTATTACTATATTTCGTGAGGATTATATATGACAAATTTGATTAATAAATGAGATATTATAAATCCTCAGGATATATTAAATACTGCAGCTAAAATGCAGCTCGATAGTTAACACGTTGTCAAACACAGATTATACATTTTTATTCAGTAGAATACAACATTGATGACATAATTGATATTTTGTAATCATGCTCCAAAAGTCAACACTCAATTATATTTCTCTATGTGTACACGTGTTTCAGAGAATCTTTATTATCACTATTACACCAGGGTAAAATTTGACGAATCTATGATTTTCTCTCAGTACATGTTCTTTGTCAATTCCTTCAATTAAAATAATTATCTAGAACTAATATATATATATATATATATATATATATATATATATATATATATATATATATATATATATAATGTAGTAAATATTTCATTCAAAAATAACATTTAAATAGATTATTTGTCTTTTAAAAACTTAGTAATTATTGCAAGTTGTT
This sequence comes from Sepiola atlantica, assembly GCA_963556195.1. Lineage (NCBI taxonomy): Eukaryota > Metazoa > Mollusca > Cephalopoda > Sepiida > Sepiolidae > Sepiola > Sepiola atlantica. Next base: position 103,173,248 of record OY744523.1, on the reverse strand, counting down.
TGTTTTTTATAAAAAAGTTGTTAATTGTGTTGTTCTAAGGAATGTTTAAAAATCTTTTTTGAGCATTTCGAAATTTTTACTGATTTTATTTCTAACTTGTCTGCAAAAAAAATAATCTTTTCTTTTAAATTCTGTATTTCTTCTTCTGATGCGTTCTTACATCTCTATAGGAGGCTTTTTTCGGTCGGTCTGCCACGCTTAGGTTTAGTCTGTCACACTAAAGTTCTTTTTTACATTTCTTAAAACTACACACTTATGCGTTATGAAAATTGCAACACTATCTATGTCCCTTCCCTGCAATTTACGTTTAACTGACTCAATAGTTCAGGAGTTTTAAGTTATTTTCAAAAATGTTATTTCTATTCGTCTGTAACGTTTTAATTTGAAATAGAATTATTTCTGTCCGTCACACTTAAGTTTGAAAGAGCATTTTTCGTTGGTCTGTCACACTTAAGTTTAAAATAACATTTTAGAAGGCCCGGCTGTCATGCAGATGTTTGCATCGTATTTTCTCTGATATGTGACGTTTTATTTTTGAATAGCATTTCTGTATCTAGTTATTTAAATTTTAAATAGAATTTTCATTTGTCTGTCACACTTAATTTTGAAATACTATTTGTATGCCTTTTTACTTAAATTCGAAATAACGTTTTCTTTGGTCTGTCACACTTTATTTTGCAATAGCATTTTCTTGGCTAATTATTAAATTCAAAATAGGCTGTTCGTTTGTATGTCACGCTTAAATGTAAAATAGCATTTCAAATGCGAACATTGAATAGAGACATCTTCAGAAAATGTGTTCTTGCTTTTTTCTCTTCCTGCATTTTTTGTCGCTTGTATTTCTTTTCCATTCGACAAAATGCTTTTGATTTTAGAAAATCGTTATCTTGGCGAGTCTGCAAATGGTTTTGTCTCGTTGAAAATGCAGACTCGAAATATTTTATTTTCTATCATTATTTCTATCTTGTTTGATAGACAAATCAATTAAAATCAATTAATTGGATTTTGATTATTGAAAGAAGAAAAATATTTACAAGATCGAACTGTTTACGTCTTAGTTCGCGCTCCAAATCTCCAGTAATAGAAAATATTCAATTACAAATTAGTGACGCTGATTTTTTTTATATCGTTTGTATTTGTATACGAATCTTATTTATTTCTAGAAAGGTCGAAATAAGTGCAGTTTTTCTAGTCTAATTGTGTTTTGTCTCTGCATTTATCAATGCAATTCATTGGTGAACCGCGCTGGCAAAGTGGATCGAAAGATGATTTGTCTTAAAAAGAAAATGCATGTGTCGGAATACAATTATCTCCCTTATTGTTGACCTATAGGAGTAATAAAAAGTAATTCTTCCTCCTTCGGTAGGAGACACTATATTTTTGTAACCTTCCAAAGTGCCCCCTTTCCTAGGGTTTGGATTACCCACATTGAACAATCGGCATTGTGCCAAATTTCTTCTTCTGCGTGGAACGAAGACTAAATACCATAAATGTAGTTAACATGTTTTATTTTATTTACTTCCTCTCCAAGAGGTTTGACACAAGGGTATGGGTGGTTTTAGAAAATCAGCGCATTCTGGCCTACAAATATTGCCTATGCAACCCCGTCGGCATTCTCTGGTATGAGCACATCAACCGATTAGTAATAAACAACCCCCTTCGTTTGCCATTACTAACCAGTAAAGAGTTACCACAAGGGAAGAGTCTACCTGGCATGTGTACGCAGTGTGATTATGTATGGAAGTGAAACCAGGCCAGTGATAGTTGATCACGTGCGTTGCATGGAGAGAAATCATATCAGAATGACACGATGGATATGTTAGGAAGTCTTAAAGACATTCAAATTAAATGAGCTCAGAGGAAGATTAAATCTGAACAGTATAGGGAGATGTGTGCAGAACAGGAGACTTTGATGGTATGGCCACATTGAAAGCATAGATAGGTGTTTCTCGGTTAGTTGATGCAAAACAAGTAAGGTAGCAGGGTCACGACACAGAGGAAGACCAAAGAAAACATGGGAGTAAGTGATAAAGATTGACTTGAGAAGTTATAATTCATCATCATCATCGTCATCATCGGTTTAACGTCCGTTTTACATGCAGGCATGTTTTGTACAAATATATAAACATATACACGTGTCTAACTTTATATAAATATAGATGTTATTTGAATCTCTGACAACGTACTTGTATGAATTGGCTGATTGGGTGTCACATGTGGACTTTGATTTTGTGTAAATATCATTTTATTGTACCTTACCTGTGTGTTAAGTTTGCTTTGGTCAAGCTGGGCATAGCAAGATCGCAACAAAAGTAATATGAAAATGAGATTCACAAAGAATAATCAGCGATATGTTTGATACCTTAAGGTTATTCGTTTTCCTAACAATTGAATAGAAAATGTTCTTTATTAATTTACTGTTAATAATGTGTTCAAATTATGTTGGAAAGGTAAATTTCTTATTTTGATAAATTTATCAAAGATGTTATCTTTCTCCAAATCTGCTAAAAGGTACACTTAAATAAAGGGTGGAACATAAAATGGAAATTAATTTCTAATATTCTGGTTGCCTTGACATATCGAAAAGGACGGAACCGCATGAAGCAGGAATATCTTGAGGCTCTTTTTTGCATTCTGAAGGATAAAAAACGGGGGCTGATTTAGAAGATAATATAAATCTTCATGCGATAACTTTTTCTGTGTTTTTGTTGGAAGAAATTTAATTAAGAAACTGTTTTTAGGGAAAATAATATTTGCAGAGTTATTTTTATTATTTTTGTTAGAAATATTTGGGAGGATAATGAATTGTTCATGTTGTATATATACAACTTGAGAATATGAATTAATTTGAAAAGATTTGCAGAACCAGAAGAAGAAGAAGAAGAAGAGGAAGAAGAAGAAAGAAAAGATGGGTGAATGAATGAAATAAGGAAGAGGAATGAATGAAATAAAGAAGACAAATGAATGAATGAAATAAAGAAAAATAATGAATAAAATAAAGAAGAATAAATGAGTGTAATAAAGAAACAGAATGAATGAATGAAATAAAGACAAAGATTGAATTAAAAAATAAAGCAGAATAAATGAATAAAATAAAGAAGAAAAATGAATGGATGAAATAAAGAAGATGAACGAATGAATAAAATAAAGACAAAAGAATAAATGAATGAAATAAAGAAACGAATAAATTAATACAATAAAGAAAATAAATTATGAATTAAATTTTAAAAAGGAATAACTGTATAAAATAAAGAAAAAGAATGAAAAAATGAAATTAAAAAAATAAGAATGAATAAATGAAATAAAGAATAAGAATTAATGGATGAATTAAATAAACAAAAAGAATGAATGAATTAGAAAAAGAACAAAAACTAAATGAAATAAAATGGAAGAATGTATGAATGAAGTAAAGAGGAAGAATAAATGAATGAAATAAAGAAGAAGAATGAATGAAATAAAGTATAATTAAAAGAAGACGGAGAAAGAGACGAATGAAATCCAGAAAAATAAGAATAAAATACAGACTGAAGTGTAAATGAAAGACACAACGGAAGAATGAAATATATGAAGATGAAAATAAAAATGAATATAGAAGGAAGCACAAAAGAAAGAAAAATATGAAGAGGAAGGAAAAACAATTTAGAAAATAAAAGTAAGGAAGAGAGAAAATAATGCAACATTAAAATAAAAAAGAAGAAAAAAGAAGGAAAGACGAAAAAATATTTTTTTAAAAGCAAAATGGTGATAAAAGAGTTTAAATTAAAAAGAATAGAAATAAACATTTATGAAGAAAAACAGAGGTTGAAGAGGAAACAATATAAATATAAATGAAAATTGAAGACTGAAAAGACAAAAGTCTAATAAGAATACAGAGATAATAAGAAAAATGAAAACCTAGTTGAAAAAAGGAAGAAATATATATATATATATATATATATATATATATATATATATATAAGGAGTTGAGGAAGAATAAAAAGGAAGTTAAAGAATTGAAGAAAAAGAAATCTAATAAATTAAAAAAATAGATGAAAGATAGAAATTGAAGAAGAAAATAAAGATAATTTTCTAAATAGAGATAGAATATAAGTTAAATTGACAAAGAATGAAAAAATAATTTGATGAATGAATAAAAGGGCAATAAATGTTTAGTAATAATAACGCAAAATAATTATTTGATAAATAGAAAGAAATAAAAAGAAATGTAAGAAACATATAAAGCAAAAAAGAAAAATGGAAGACGTATATCCAATCTGTTGCTAAGGTTGTTGGTAAAAATGGTTGGATCATTAGTAAGTACTTGACTTCTGATACAATCCATTACATGTATAAGAGTTAGATACGTCGTAATATGGAACACTGCTGCCACATCTAGGAATGTGTAGCTCAGAGAACTCTTTCTTCACATGACAGAGTACAAAATCGACTCCGCAATCTCTTCTGTTCTCTACAACCCCTTTCTTTCTCACAGAAGAGACGTTGTTAGTCTTTTTTTAGTCTATCATTATTTTTATGGAAGGTTCTCGACTGAGTTCCAATCTCTGGTTCCTTGTTGTAAGACATTTACAGCAAGAACTCGTCATGTTACCACAGCTGAGAAGAACTTCCATTTCGTTCTCCATTTATCTAACATCAAACAGAAATTCGATGAACAGTTCCCATTTGTGAAACACGTTAACATGGGACTGCTTCTCTGCAGACTACAACATGATCGTCAGCAGATCGAATGTCAGCAAATACTTGTTACAAACCATCTTCATATTTTCTTCATTCCATTAATTATTTTCAATCCTCTCATAATATACTTCATCATTTAACTGACAATCCGTAACATCGTTTACTTTTATCCTCTTCTGGCCTTGATAAATGGTTACTCATTAGTAAAAAAAAGAGAAAAATGGCTAAAACGAAGAATTTAAAATTATATATATCAATTGAAAATATATGACTAAATGTTTTTTTCAATATTTTAAGCAAGTTCTTTGTCTTCTCTCGTTCCTCTGCAATAAGCAGGTGCTTGCTGTTTATATCAAAAGATGTGATGATGATTTATGACTGTTGTAAAAAACGCGATGAATCATAACAGAAGACAAGATTTGGCGCAGGTTCAAATTAATTCCAATGGTTAATCAACAATTTTTTTGCGTGTATGTTTCTTGCACTGCGGTTCTTAGCCTCTTCACACCAAAGCCCTTTGGCTGATAATGGTTGGTTAATGTTTGCTCTTCAACCAAAACGGTGTTATAGCAATGGTGAGAAAGTGTGAAAAGTGTGTAATTTTCTTTGGCAGATTGAAAAGTTAAGAATTAAAAAGACTATAAATGTTATTAAGCAGAATGTGCAGATAATAGGTCAAACAAATTTCTGGATGCTTGCCTAAATGCACACATACATGGATACACACATACACATACACATACACACATACATACTTATTTTATGTTTTATTTTATCTCTATTTAAACCAAGTTAGTTTATATATTTATAAGTATAGGATCTACTGCTAAACTAATAAACCGATTATTACTAATTTTGGAACACAGGTGCTATGCGTAAGCGTGGATAATGTAGGATATATTTAGTTTGATATAGTTGTATGCAAAAGGGTTCAGAAGAGTGTGGAAGACCTTTGTGTTAATTTAGATACCTCAGATGTTTGTCAAATTTTAACAATAATTATTAGTAATAAATTAATAAATATTTCCTAAATTTCAATTTCCTTGGAGTAACTAAAAGGGTGTTTAGGGGACAAAAAATGGGCACAACTTCTCATTTAAAAATTCAAATATTTCAGATTTACATTGAATTTGATCAATTGTCATTAGACACCAATTAAGCAAGACTCCTTGAATTTCAATTTCTATTTACGACCCCTTAAGCTTTAGCCTTAAATTAAAGACATTTTCTAGAATAAAAATCATGTAACGGATTTTGATGAAGATTGAAATAAGGGTTCAAGACATAAAGGCTGGTATCATTATATTTTGATTTTAATCTTCGTAAAGCGATATAGAAGTAATTCAAGACTCTTCTGTTCAGGGAATTAATTATGTATATTTTATAATTTTTAAATCATATTTTATTTATTTATTTATTCATTTGCCCGTGCGTACGTTCAGTATCTCATTTTAATTGATTAATTTCTATTTTTTAGGGAAGGAAAGTTACTCTCAAGTTATTCATAGATTACGATTACTATTCAATTTCTCTTATTTATATTTTATAGTTTAATCTTATTTGTTTGTTTGGGGATATAATCGAGGTTGTGTTTTTTAAGGTAATTTATTTAATTATTCATTCATTTTTATTTATTATTTATATTTATTGCACATACGTTGCCCAGTTTTTCAGCTCGTGAAATAGGGAAGTTAGCAACAATTATGTTTATTATAATAAGCTGTGTTTAGTAATCTACCTAATTTATTAATTTGTTTACTTTAGATTTATTATGATGAGTTGAGTTCTTATAGTGTGTTATTACGTTAAGTTCGTTAATTGTTGTTGCGGGAATGTGGACTATGTAAAGTCAACGGTTCAATGTTATATTTCTGTCAATATTGTTAGTGTAAGGGTAATTTATTCGTAAGTATATATATATATATATATATATATATATATATATATATATATATATACAATTTAGTGTATGTGTACACTGTGTTGTTCAACGGTATGCGTCAAACTAAAAATGATGAATCTAATTGAAGTCGGTTATTAATTGTTGAGTGCAATTTCGATATCAGTATAGATTCGTTAATCCGGAGGTTACCGATGTTTCTTTCTATGGCTAAGATATCTACCTTGATGAATATGTTGGTGGTGTTTTATGTGAATGATGTGTCTGTGGAATGGAGGGGTACGTTTTTGTAAGTGTTCTTTGATTCTAACGTATATAAGTCTCAGGGTGCTACCAATGTAGAATTTGTTACATGTGGTGCACTGTATGCGATATATAATGTATGTGCGGTGGCATATGCCTGTTGTGTTTATTGGTCAGTTCTCTAGGGTGTAAGGTGTATTGTTTTTTATTAATATTGCGTATAGTTAATTGCTGCTGCATTGATGCGTGCGCTAGTTGTATATAAAGAGGCTCTTTATGTATAGCTTTACGGATAGCCGTAGTGACATCGTCGCTGAGTGTAGCAGCTTCAGAAACCAGGTGTTGGAAATAGTGTGCTCTCTTCCGGGTTTACCGAGGTGCTCAATAGAAGATGTGGGTATCTATTTGCTTCCAGTACTTGCTGGAATTTATTGTTGCGGGCGGTTTCGTCAGCCTCCTTGCTGCATTTACTATAGATGCGGGCTAACTTGTTTTCAGCAAAAAAGATTAAAGTGAATTTAAATTTATGATTCTCGAGGAAGGCTGGGTAGAAACAGCTAGTATATATATATATACATATATATATATATATATATATATATATATATATATATATATATATATATGTAAATTATAACTAAAAGGTAAACTTTTAGAGAGTTGGACCTATTGTGAAATAAGGAAAGCTCAATATACTGGATAGAGCAAAAATATGGTGCGTCAACCTTTTGGAAACATTTTTTTAAAGAAGTTTTTTTGAATTTCTTTAATTTTTAATTTTTAATTTTAAAAGAAAACTTTTTCAAATTTGGAACTTTGACAGTCCTACCCTGTCAACTTATCAATCATAATTTTTCCTCTGATGATAAGATTTTAATCTTTGAAAAGCCTGGTTTAAGGAAAGAAAGAGATGAAAAATAAATGTTTTTATTAACTAAATTACTCCTTGTTTTGAACAACTGAAAATACCGATTTGCTTCCATTTGCAGGTCTTACTAATTTTCATTGACGTACCATATATATATATATATATATATATATATATATATATATATATATATATATATATATATATATATATATATATGTATATATAATCTAATTAAGTTAGAACTGTTGCAGATGTCTTTGATATAACCTAGTTTTCGTTTTCGTATTACATATTATCTAGAATGATTGTTATTTTGATCAAATATAAGAGTGTAATTAAGATTATTTGGCATTTCTATATTCACTGCCATGGATAATTATTTTTCCCCTCACAAGTCACATCAGTTTCTTTACGCTCCATTATGCTTTCAACGATTGAGTGCTTTCTGGAAAACAACAAGACGCCGGCTGGTGGTAAACATTATCAGATTGTTGCTCTACGTTTGCTCAAAGTTCTCACTTCGGTTGGATTTGCCTCTTTAGCTAAATAGGACTTCTTAATGGCAGTGTACTTGGCCAAATAATCACTGGTACTCGTTGGCGAACGAAATGATTGCTTTTCAAACAACTAATCCCGAGACCCCCCCCTTCCCACCACGCTTCTCGTTCTTGTATTCTCCCACTCCCCTACTTCTCTTTCTCTCTCCCTCAATTGTTTCGATTACGCAGAGGATTAAATGAGCTGAGATCAATAATGGAATTGGGAAACTCTTATGTAACAAAAAACTCTTCGTTTTTTTTTTCTTTTTTACGGCATATCAACTTATTTAAATGTTTAATACCGAACAATAATAATGTAATTCAGTAAATGGTTCATTGAACCACAGAGGACAAAGCGAGTGTAAAAAGAATCATCACCACCAGCAACAGTATCATCATCGGCTTAATGTTAATTTTACATTTTTGCATGTGTTTGAGTCAAGAATACGTTCTTGAAAATCAGTGCAACAGTAGTTTTGTTGCAATCAGGCTGAGGTATAGTTATGTTCTATTCTAGATAGTACATCCTCCCAGGAGAGAAAGCATCATCATCATCATCATCATCATCATCATCATCATCATCATCATCATCATCCGTTTAACGTCCGTTTTACATTCTGTCAAGTGTTAGACGGCTTTTAGTAATTGACTTCCAAAGTAACCTATCTCTTGCCAGGTCTTTATTTATCCCTCTTTCCCTCAAGTTTATTTTTATCAATTCTTTCCATATTTTCCTTGGTCTTCCATTTTGAACTTCAGTTGCTACCTTAGCTGCTCTATATCTACTATTCAACCATAATTTCAACGTAGTCATACACTCGAAGTCTCCTGTTCTGCATCATGTTTTCATTTAGGAAATTTTATTAACTAACACGGAGTATGTTTGTTCGATGAAACTTTTGTTTGTTTGTTTTTTCAAACACAAAAAAGTAAGAAAACAATATTATATATAAGTTTCAATCCTCTTTGGGGAAATGTATCTCCGGAAATACTAAAAAAAACTAATTGTTACATCAATTTGACTGTCATAACACTTTTCTGTAGACTCACCTGGCATCTCTCCGACACTAGCTCAATTTGCCAACATCTAAAAGAAAATGACCGCCCCCTTCTCAATATTAACACATTTTAGTTAATAACACAAAAGCTACCACGATACAATGATCAAAAGATAAAACATTCTTGAAGCCATTTACATTATAACTAGACATCCCACAGTTAATGATATAAATTACGAAACTAGTCACAAAATGTTCAAGTCTAACGCAATAATTCAGGTTAACAAATACTTAGCCGTTAAACACATCTTTTAAAAATGTTCACACGCTTTGGACGTTATACTGTTCGCATGCTACATCTTATCACTACAGGCGCTCATGTTTCAGTCGTAAAGTACAGGCCGTTAAAACATTCAATAGTAAAGATGTTGCAGACACACCAAGACTAATCCCGCCTGATTATGATTGGATGAATCAAATCGAAAGTACTCGCCAAAGAAGACATACAAATGAAATAAGAAATTCACGGAGCTTATATACATCAATTTGAACGAAATACTAAATGAACTATTCGAAAGATTGAATTTTTTTATAAAAAGTCTCATCAAGCAAAAACACTCCGTGTCATTTAATAACATTTGCCTATATATATATATATATATATATATATATATATATATATATATATATATATATATATATAGTATAGTAAGCTAACCCTCTAATTCTTAGCTAAACCACTTTCCTCCTAAGACTGCAATACTTTATTCCTGATCTTTTTAATAGACATTTCTTTTATTGCTATTTTGGTACCTTGTGTTGGCAGGCAGTGTTGACATTTCCCCATTTATGGTCCCCATAGTGAGCTGCCAGACTGAAAAGGAGAAAAGATTAACTAGTTGGCAGGAACAGAGTTGGATATCAACCGAAGGGGGTGGTAGTGAGATACAGTCATTGTTTAGAGCTAACCCCCTTTTTTTTCTATTTGGCGATTACATTCACATATTAGTTTCTTGTAGTAGTGTATTTTCCTTTCTCTTCCTTTTTATTTATTTAGTTTTTGGTACCTTCTTTTACTTTTTATTCCATCACTAAATGTTTAAGGCTATTTGGGAAACATTGAATCTAACTTTTTTCTTTGTTTTTCTATCAAGGGAAGGCGATCATTTATCAAACTGGATGGAAACTTTCTTTAAAATGAGCCAGCATCTCCTCAAAAAACAAAAAAAGCAATTTAAGATATTATATTATTTTCATTTTTTTATGTTAGTTTTTTCATCTTCCACTGTTTGAAATAAAGAGTATCCCGATAAAAAGAATCTGGGTCGTTTTGGCTAAGAGTTATTTGGGCCAAGGGACGTGTTGGCCTAAGGACGTTTTCGACAGTCTTTTTTTCGAACATGAATATTTTAGCTATACATGAAATAAGTAAAAATAAAAGTTAAATTAAAAATAACAGTGCGTTATAGTTTGCTTAAAGCATTGTGCATATTGTATTGAGATTTTTTAATATTTTAGAAAGCTGTGAAAAAAGCGGGAAGGTATGAGCATCGTGGAAAACTAAACAAATGAAATAAAAGAGCGACAATAAGACAATATATGGTGTATTTTCACCTGTTGGTAAAACTTTTCCTTCGTGATCAATTTATATAATCTAGACCGGTGTAGTTCTAATATTTCGAGGCATCACCTCCTTATCAAAGTTGCATGGGAAACGTGTGTACAGTCAGATACGAGATTAAGCTAGCATATTTAAACTTTAAAATGTGGAATAGCAAGGCCAGACGTAATTCATGAAAATTTAATGCTAACATTAAGAGTGTGTAGACTTCAAGAATTATATAGTGAGTACATATCCACTCTAATTAATATTTCCACAAATCATGTAATTGTACTCTTTTTTTTTCATATGAATTTTTTGAAAATTTTATTTATTCATTATAGTAAATGAAATGGTATACTTGTAGCTGTGGGTGGGTTTCCTTTGTCTCTTGGCATTCAGTATTTTAAGACTCAGTCCTCTACTTCCCTTTAAGTAGTGCAACAGGCCAGACCATTAATTACATCAAAACAGCAAATAGTGAAAATCGTGTTAAAATAGACATTACACTTCTTACCTTAAATATCCAATTGTTTTAGTTCTTATTCGAATTATTTTTTGCATCGCCCCGGATTTTGTCGTTGCTATCTGCAACTGTGCGACACATGTGTGTCCATTATATTTATTTAACACCGCATAGCACTCACCAGCATCGTTGTAAAATAACACACAACAAGAATTAACAGTTCAGTTTTTTATTTAAAATAGGGAAAACATATTTCTGAAGCGTGATACTAAATTGCCATTATTATGTACTCAAACTTCCCTCAACTTTTACAGCATCCGTGAGGTATGCTATCGCTAAATTCTGGCTCGGAAAACAACATCGTTCGACCTTCCTCTTCTTACTCGTGACGTCACAGCTACACGAGTCTTAATCCACACGCCCTACAATATACAACATTTTACCATAATTATTTCAATGCAATAATTAAGGACGCTACATGTCTCAGGAGGTAATGTAATATTTTTATGTTGAAATAATACAAATAAGAACTAACTAACAGCAAAAACACCATTTGACCATTGTTTCATAGGGACACAATACCAAGTGTAATGTTGGAACATGTGTGGCGATTTATAACATTGAGGATTGTGTCACCTCTCATATGTTTTTGTTTTCTTTTAATTTATAACATCGAACACTTTACAAAATAACGTTTAAATAAATAACATTTCATTGTTTTTTAAAACAATTTTTCTATTCTCACTGTCAACTTTTTAAAAAGTATATATATATATATATATATATATATATATATATATATATATATATATATATATATACAACAAAAACTCTGTGGATCTTGCTTGTTTGTTTGTCTCTGTGCACATTGGAGAACGTCACAAAAAGATGACTATATATATAGACTCTCTCTGTATATATACTAGACGAACCTCTCTAGATACGAAGGGTCTAGTATATGTTATAATTATGTAATAGAAATATTTTATAGCATGCTTAAGTTTCAAATAACATTAGTATTGGTCGATCGGGCTTAAGTTTTAAGTAGTATTTTCGTTAGTCGGTATGCTTAAGTTTCAAATGGTATTTTTGTTAGTCTGTCATGCTTAAGTTTCAAATAGTATTTTGGTTGGTCTCTCAGGCTTAAGTTTGAAATAGTATCTTTGTTTATCTGTCATGCTTAAGTTTCAAATAGTATTTTCGTTGTTCTGGCATGCTGAAGTTCCAAATATTATTTTCGTTTCATGCTTACATGTCAAGTAACGTGTTTTGCCAGTCTGTCATTCTTAACTCCGAAATAACATTTCTGTTGATTCGTCACGCTTAAATTTGAAATAGTGTTTTGATCCGTAAATATGCAGACTGCGTGAAGATTACTGTTTATTTTTTTCATGATGCATTGTTTTGAAACACGAGAGGAATTTAAAAAAAAAAACTTTTTTAAAGAGAAGGTAATTTGAAGATTTTACTATTTTGAATGGAATGGGGAATTCCTTAACAATCGAAATAAAGAGCTTAATGATTAACATTAATTAATATTGTATGAAACAATCCTACTAAAGTTGAGGCAACAACACAAAACTTATACTCCCCCTTCCTATGATACCGTAACTTCCTAATTTCACAGTCTAGCAGAGATAAGTATGCCCAACACAGAAAATTACCCTTTCAAGCAGTGCGAACTCTAGTGACTCATGCTATGACGCAGAGGAGCCTCGACGAGGTAAACAAACAACGGGCTCATTTTTATTTATCCAATATTAATAAAAATGTAAGTATTCATTCAATAAATTATATATTTTGTTTATGAATCTTTTAGATGGAGATAAATGATTCGTATTATTTGGATTACTATTCTCATCTTGGTTGTCCTATTAACAATGTTTTAAGTCGATGTAACCTCTGACCTTTTCAGTTACATCTTTTTTTATATTTGGGAACCTTCTAATTGCATTTAAGAATCTTTATTTTGAACTCAGGAACCTGAACGGATTTTTGATCTAAATCCTTTTAGATTTTTTAACTGAATCCATAGAGGTAGATTGTTTTCATTCAATCAGCCATGACCAGGTGCATCTTTTTTAGCTTGGGAATCATTAGATAGAACTCTGAAAGGTATACAAAATGTTGAACTGAACCCTTTATTTAATCCATGGTGGTAGATTGTTCTTTTCCCCTCAACCATGGTCGATTGTTGATTAATTATTTTATTATTCTAAGTTATAATCGAATGTAATAAGGATTGAATCTAACAATCAGTTCTAGGTGATAGTCCTCTGGAGATTGAAGGTTCAATTCTGACTACAGGCGATAATAATGAGAAAGTTAGGATCTGGTGAGTGTGAAGTCCATTCAGGACCACGCATCCTACTGATGATACGATGATCCCCAGATATCATTAAATATAAAGACTATTGAATATTTATGACTGAAACTTGGTGGCAACGCCAGGCATAGACTGAAGTTTATTTGTATCAAATATGGTTGGATTTGTGAAAGGATTGTGAATTTTATAAACGGTTCCATAAGTGGCATTTTGAGAGTTTCTATTATTAGATTGGGTTAGTGTGCTGGAGAGCTTGATAAATGTACCTTATTGTAGGTCGTTGTGTAACTAAAAGCAAAGTTTGCTTTTCATAAACACACGCTTGCAGGAGATATAATTTGTATACATCAATTTGCTTGATTATCTTTTGTTGGCATTAGTTACAACGTTTCGCTTTTAGAACCAGCTACTCCTAGTAGGGGTCACGTGAAGTTAGCAAACATACTTAATGGAAATGATGCCACAAAACTGACAGGAATCGAACATAGCACACTGAGTTGTCAGTCCGTAGCGATATCCATGTCACCATCACCCTCGCCCATGCTCAAGTGTCTAACAGGGTGATTCATGAATAAATCCTACTTTGCAATTACAAGCTCTATTTAACGTCTCGAAAAAATTAATTGACACGATAATGACCAAGACACAAGCACATATTTCTTAGAATTGTTAAACTCATTAATTAACAATTAAGATAATGATTTAGGGTTACTAATTCGTACACGTGAACGATTTCATGGTTAATATTGTAAAGAGATAGTTGATATTTATCTGCCTTGCCACGAGCGTTGAGTGTGAGACAAAATCGGGTTAATGTAGGTCAGTGGTCAAAGATGTTCTCATTTCATCAAAAGTAAGTGGTTTCAACGCAAGTAAGGGCACCACAAACAACATTTGGAATATTGTCTATTTTTTTCTTTTGTATTCAATTGGCTTTGCCAACTCACCTTTCGTTTTTTCTCGTCAAACAATCTAACCCGAGCTGTATGCATGACGAGGAACATGCTTTTAATATATATATATATATATATATATATATATATATATATATATATATATATATATATATATGTGTGTGTGTGTGTGTGTTATGTGTGACAACATTATTAAATAACACGGAGTGTTTTTTGTTTGATAGGATTGTTTTGATTTTTTCAATTTTCCGAATGGTACATTAAGTATTTTGGTCGAATTGGCGTATAGTTTCTTGTTCCATTTTTCTTTCCTTTTTCGTGAGTACTTTTGATTTGATTCGACAAATCATATTCAGGCGGTTTTAGTCTTGGTGTCTTTACAAATATGTCTTCACTGTGGAGTTTTTTTCATTATAACGTCTAGCAATTTACAACTTACTAAAAAACGTCTATAACATTGATATCTTACAGGCGAACGTGATTACGTTCTAATAATACAATAAGATCATATATATAGTTTATATATATATATATATATATATTATATTATATATATATAGTTTATATATATTTTATTATATATATATAGTTTATATATATATATTATATTATATATATATAGTTTATATATATATATATTATATTACATATATATAGCTTATATATATATATTATATTATATATATAGTTTATATATATATATTATATTATATATATAGTTTATATATATATTATATTATATATATAGTTTTTATATATGTATATATTATATATATATATAGTTTATATATATTATATTATATATATAGTTTTTATATATGTATATATTATATATATATATATATATATAGTTATATATATATATTATATTATATATATATATATATAGTTTATATATATATTATATATATAGTTTATATATATATATTATATATATAGTTTATATGTATATATATTATATATATAGTTTATATATATATATTATATATATAGTTTATATATATATATATTATATATATAGTTTATATATATATATTATATATATAGTTTATATATATATATATATTATATATATATATTATATATATAGTTTATATATATATTATATATATATAGTTTATATATATATTATATATATAGTTTAGTTTATACATAGTTTATATATAGATATATTTTATATATAGTTTATATATATATAGTTTATATATTGTTTATATTTATATATAGTTATATATATATAGTTTATATTTATATATAGTTTATGTATATAGTTTATATATATATAGTTTATATATACATATAGTTTATATATATATAGTTGATATATATATAGTTTATATATACATATAGTTTACATTTATATATAGTTTACATATATATATATATAAATATATATATATATATGTATATATATATATATATATATATATATATATATATATATATATATATATATATATATATATATATATAAATGAATCAATGCAGAAGTTTATTTTTCATTTACCCGAACCATATTCATATCAAAACTCTGCAGGATTATCTTATTCAATGATACAACTAAGTATTTACAAAATATTCTAGTGATCAGAAAATACCCAAACAAAGTTATGCCTATTGTTCATTTGCATATTTATTTCATAAAACGTTTACAATAAATGAATATTCTATATATGAGTCTTTTGTCATTTTATTCCCCTGATTTCTTATATCTACGCAATATTTTAATTGAAACTTATGTTGTTATTAGTAGTAGAAATATCAATTAAA